>JASPKZ010003044.1:632500-1110000 GCA_030220185.1 Diploptera punctata | reverse complement strand
ATCTGCTGTATGTTCCGGAATTCTTACACAAACTGAACTTAGTTTAGGCTGCAACGCCGCATGCTTAATGTGCAGCCGCGTCCCAAACCTTCCTTACCCTTCATTCTATCTTTATCGTGTATTAAGCGTTCTGCTCTTGCGTCGCGCACACGTGCATGGAAGAATGCTCTTGCACAAAGAGCATGAGCTGGTCACCGCTCGTCTACAGTTTCACTTTTCCTTACTTTACAGAAAATATTAAATTAATTAAACTAATGGGTACATTATATTTAATGGTTAATTAGGTCAAAATTATAAGGTATACATTGTGACGAAGCAAACAAACAAGCATTTTCAATTCAGGTTTCATGTAAATCTCAGTTTCTAATTGTGAGATTTCGCTGATTTTATAGAATACGATCCTCATTTTAATGTAATAGCATAATACTGAATTTCGTTGTGAAACATCGAAAATTGTGAGGGCTAGACCGATTTTTAAATTTTCGATTCAGTTGAATTCCTGGACCTAATTGTCCGATTTTACTGGTTAACCCTTTAATTAGCAATGTATCTTATAGGATGCATCAATTGGTTCAATGTATTTAATATTATTAATGAAACAGAAGAAAACGAACGAGTAGTAATAACTTAAATGTGTGTCGAATTACACAATAAATGTTATTATAAAAGTCATGCGTGATTTTGCTTTCAGTGCGGTCCGCCACATTTAAATAACTGGCACGATAAATTGATGTTCTGCCCATTAATGGGTTAACAAACTTGATCTTACTTTCTTTAATCCATCGTTATATTCCAAGTTTGGTTTCGATGAAACAAAAATTGCGGCCACTAGAGAGATAAAGGACACACACTCATACATATAGATCATGATTATTTTCGGAGTCTACTAGATATAACCGGTGAAGGTCTTAAAACATTATCAAAAATATTTTCATGAGGACAGCTTAATGGCTTCATTTCTCGGAATTCGCTAAAATAAAATTACAACTTTCAAAATTATTTTTGGGCTCACAAAACACCCTAGAATTTTAACCCCAAGAACAACTTTTGCTTTCAAATTAACATTAGTTTGTGCTAAAAAAAAACCTTAATTCCACTTCATGAATTAAGAGTTTAAGGTATTAACTGAATATTCTAACTAGGTCACAGCCATAATAAACTGTTTCAATGTCTTTGGTTTTTATGCATTCTGCAATAAAATGTTTGCAGTATCAAATTAAATAAAACTATTCTGGAATAATTGAATTAAAAATGAAACTATAAGTAATGGCAATACAGTTGCAGTATAGATAACATGAACTAGTCTAACCATGTCAGAGTATTTAGAATTTGGGGCAGGCGTGAGCAAGACTTTTAACTCGTTAAACTCTTGATGTTATAACGTAAGAAATACGTTAGATGTCACTTGAATTATGTTGGTAACTATTCTTGTGTTACGACACTGTTCACAACGCCCTTCAATTACGATCATTGCAGTGCTTCGTAATATTTTAATATGGATTGTTTCGTCTATTAATGTTTGTGGTTACAAATTATTATAATGCTAGCTCCATTATGGAATTGGTATTAATTTAATTTAGAACGTCTAAGGAGCATTTACGATGTATATAAATGAAATAATGCAACTAGAGAAATGTTCGAATTCTATTAGTGACTGAGGAATAACAAGCGCTGGATGCTGCTGCTGCTGATGATGATAATAATAATAATAATAATAATAATGAATATAATATAATATAATATCAACTAGCCAATACCCGTTGTGCGCTGCGACACCTAAATGAATGATATGTTTTTATGTTTAGTTAAATAAGCAAAAAGAAATATATATATATATATATATATATATATATACAGAGATCCGGGTTCGAATCCCGTCCAGGCATTTATTTTTCTTATCATACCCTATTAAGCTTGCATTGCTCAATGTTAAAGATTTAATTATAACATCGATAAAGCGTCACTGCTATAAAGTAAAATAAATATTCTCTTTAATTTGCTTACTTGATATAGTCAGCTACTAGATGGCAGTGAAGACAGTGTTCTCGCGACATCTAGTAATAATGGAGAGTATAATACATATATATAAGAAAAATAAGTGTTTGAATAGGGATTCGCCTGGTAGTGTAATGGATATCACGCTGAGGTACAGACTCAGAGATCCGGGTTCGATTCCCGTCCAGGCATTTATTTTTCTTATCATACCATATTAAGCTTGCATTGCTCAATGTTAAAGATTTAATTATAACATCGATAAAGCGTCACTGCTATAAAGTAAAATAAATATTCTCTTTACTTTGCTTACTTGATATAGTCAGCTACTAGATGGCAGTGAAGACAGTGTTCTCGCGACATCTAGTAATAATGGAGAGTATAATACATATATAAGAAAAATAAGTGTTTGAATTGGATTCGCCTGGTAGTGTAATGGATATCACGCTGAGGTACAGACTCAGAGATCCGGGTTCGAATCCCGTCCAGGCATTTATTTTTCTTATCATACCATATATATATATATATATATATATATAAATGTATTATGTAATTATCAGTTTAGCGGTTTTTGGTCGGGTTAGAGGTAAATTGGCCGGTTTACGGGTAATTCGATCGTTTTAGAAGTATATTCATCAGTTTAAGGGTAATTTTTTATCGTTTTAGAGGTAGCTTGATCGGTTTACAGTTAGTTTCTCGTTTTAAAGGCAGTTTAATCGGTTTACGTTCTAGTAGTTTTGGTCTTTATAGAGGTAATTTCATCGGATTATGGGTAGTTTGGTCGGATCATTTGGACTTTTTAGATTATGTTTGTGGGTTAGGTTAACTATCTGTTAGGTCAGGTATCGGCCAGGTTAAGCCAGGTTCGGTTAGGTTAGGATAGGGTAGGATAGGTTACGTTAGGTTTAGTTAGGTTCGGTTCGGTTTGGTTCGGATAGATTAGATTAGGTTAGGTTATGCCAGGGTTAGGTCCGGATTAGCAAAGTTTTATGTACATGTTAGGTCCGGGTTTGGGACCGGGTTCGGGTTTAGTTTGGGTTCAGTTTGGGTTCAGGTTGAATTCAGTATGAGTTTCAGGTTTGAGTTCAGTTTTTCTTTCAGTTTTGGTTCGGGTTTTGGTTTCGGGTTTGGGTTCGGATTTGGATTCAGATTAGGTTGGGCACAGTTGGAATAGGCTGGGTTAGGTTAGGTTTAGGTTCGGATAGGTTCGTGTTAGGGTCAGCGTAGGCTCAGTTTAGTTCAGTTTATGTTCATTTTAGGTTCGGTTTAGATTCTAGTTAGCTTCAGGTGAGGTTCAATTTAAGTTGAGGTTAGATTAAGGTTAGGGCAGGTTAGGTTCATGTTAGATGAGGTTAGGTCCGGGTTAGATAAAAGTTAGGTTCAGGTTCCGGTTAGGTTAAGGTTAGGTTCAGGTTAGGCCAGGTTAGTTTCAAGTTAGGGTTGTAATCGATTTATTTTAGGGTCAGTGTAGGTTCAATTTAGATTCGGTTAGGTTCGGGTTAGGTTTAATTTAGGTTGATGTTAGTTTGAGGTTAAGTCAGTTTAGGTTAAGTTAGGTTCAGGTTATGTTAATGTTATGTTCCGGTTAGGTTAAGGTAAGAGTCAGTTAGGTTCAAGTTAGTTTGATGTTAGGTTCAGGTTAGGCTCATGTTAGGTTCAGGTTACATTCAAGTTAGATTCAGGTTAGGTTAAGATTAGGTTTAGTTTAGGTAAGGTTTTGTTCAGATTAAGTCAGGTTAGATTCAATTTAGGTTGATGTTGGGTTAAGGTTAGATGAAGATAAATTTCAGGTTAGGTTGAGGATATATTCAGGTTAGACAGGTAAGATTCAGGTTAGGTTCAGATTGTGTTCATGCTCAGTTCAAATTAGGTTCAATTAAGGTTCAGTTTAGGTCAAGGTTAGGTTCAGATTAGGGTAAATTAAGTTTCAGACTAGGTTCAACTTATGTTCAGGTTAGGTTTTGATTAAATTCAGGTTAGGTCTGGTTAGGTTCAGTTTAGCTTTAATGTTATGTTTATGTTATATTCTGGTTAGGTTTTATTTAGGTTGAGGTTAGGTTAAGGTTCAGGTTATGTTAGGCCAGATTAGTTTCAGGTTATGCTAGATTAGGTTAGTTTCAGTTATATTCAATTATATTTGGTTAGATTAGGGTTAGGTTATATTAGGTTACGTTAGGTTCGGTCAGGTCAGGTCAGTATATGTCATGTTCGGTCAGTTTGAGCAGTATAGTACAGGTCAAGTCAGGCCATTTAAGTGTCCAAAAAGCTACTTTATCGCATTTTTCACTACGAAGGGTGATTTTGAAAGGAGTAGGAGTTGAGTATCACAACTCTCTATGTTCATCTCGGGAATCTTCTGACCATTTTGCAAAAAAAAAACATCAAAATAGGATGAACGGTATGGCAGCGCATAAAATACGAACGAGCAAACAAACTAACATTCATTTTACATATTAGATTATAAAATAAAGCTACATTTACTCTGGCAATGGCAGTGTTAAGGCCATGAGGCCTTCTCTTCCACTCAACCAGTAAGAATTATATGTGTATGATACATATTTGCTTATAGGCCTACATCTAAACTATTAAAATTTAATAATAATAATAATAATAATAATAATAATAATAATAATAATAATAATAATAATATAATAATAACAACAACAACAATAATAATAATAATGAAGTTACATTTACGCTGGCAGTGGCAGAGTTAAGGCCTTGAGGCCTTCTCTTACACTCAACAAGCATGAATTAAATGTTTACAATACATACTAGCGTATACACTAAATTATTAAAAATTTGAATAATAATAATAATAATAATAATAATAATAATAATAATAATATTAATAATAATAAATGTACATTGGCCCTAACAGTTTTAGACCATGAGGCTTTCTCTTCCACTCAACCAGTACCAATTAAATTCATAGAATAGATAGTAGTGATTACTGCCTGTTCCGCCTTCGAAACATGTCTTCTTCCCGTAGACCTATAGTATAACACTGTTCTTGGGTTCCTCTCTTTGGGCATTCTATCAACATGCAGAATCTATTCATTATTATAATTTATAATTTTTTTCTTTCAAATAATTTATTTCTAATTCTTCTTTTATTTTTTCGTTTAAGATTTTATCTAAAAGGGTATATGTATACTTTTAATTTTCATAAAAAATCATTTTGCAACCTGTATATGTTTTTATGAGCTTTCGTCAACGTCCATGTTTCATATCTATAAAAAATCCGGCATGGGCATTATTTTGTAGAACTTCATTCACATTTCTTTTTTACTTTTAGTTTTTATGCTTCAGTTTGTTGTACCACATATTTGTTGGAACATGGGTCTGGAACATGAGTAATTTATCATAAGTAATGTCACGAGTGATTTACAAATCATCGATTCGTAATGATTTATCGATTCATAATGATGTATCGATTCATAATGATTCATCGATTCATAATGGAATCATAAATTCGCGAGTCACAAAGTGACTCGTGAATTTATCTAGGGGATTTGAAAAACAAGTGTGGAATTTGTCGGAACAGGGAACTAATGCCTAAACCAGGAATTGAAGAAGAAGAAGAAGAGAGGATTTGTTAGGACTATTTAACGAGTAAAATCAAGCTGTTTATTACAAAATCATTATTTAAATATCCATCCATCCATAGTAATTCTACCCGAGGGCAGGTCTTTCACTGCATTCATAGCATTTTCATGCTATGCTTTGCAGCTTTATTAGAGAATTATAGGTGTGGTAGCTTCCCATTGCTTTCCACACCGGTGAAGGATGATAATGATAAGGATGATGATGGACGGATGATTTTCGGGGACCGTTGGGCCCTAAGCTTCCTGACATTTGTCTTACAGGTGAGGAAAAACCCCGGAAAAACCTCACGCAGGAGCCTGTCTAGACCCCAGGATCGAACCCGTGCCCGCTGCGTGACAAGGCAGCACGCTACCTCGAGACCACAGCGGTGGACTATTTAAATAGAGTTATCAATATTTTAAAATATTTACATATTTAATGTAAACAGTGATGTTTGAAAAGAAATCAGAAATGTGTAGTTATGTTTCATTTGTTATTTACTGAAACTTGTTCATATTATTTATTGCGAAATGGGATCACAATTGGTAATCCACTGGATCGCAATATAGTAAAAATGCACCCTAGTAGAGGAAAAATGAAACGCATCACACTGTGTATTATTACCAACAATGAAGGTTACAAATTTATTTTTTTAGTAAACAACTCAGTAATATTATTATTTAAAAACACAATTATTGAACACACATTATCAAATGTATAGTTCTAGGGGATCTGTTCATTATTTTGCTACATTTAACGTATTTGTTGGAGAGTCAGTCACTGCAAAATGACCTGTTCAGAGTATTAAAAGGATCAGCTTTCTTTATCACAAAAGCAGGAGCTGATAAAGAGAATTCGATAAAGAGCGAGGTGAAACACGACTGTCATTGGTGTAAAACAAAATTCATTGAAACGTGATTGGTCATTGACTCCCATTTGGGGCATGAGTTAAATACCCTTTGAAATTTTGATATTTACGACTGCCATATGTTCCTAAGTATGTAAAACCCGTGACTTGCTCTAATATAATGTCATTAATTACAATTTTGGTTCTAAAAGTACGCTTATAGGTGACACACTTTGCAGCTCGTCTTCAGTTTTACTAATAATTATCTGGTCACCCGCAAAAGCATCGCCTTAAGCTTAAAATTTGTTGCAATGCAAATGCCTCTAATGATTTTAAACATCCATTCTCTAATCAAATCATCTAAGCGTATGAACAGCCATTGAAATATTTTATGGCGCACAGATAATTCTCAAGTCTCAGAACGAAACCACTGCGCATGATCAGAGATCAGCTATTTGGTTCACAAGTATACAACTATTTCAGAAACTAAATCTGTTCTATTTCATTGTGGGTGCAATGGAAAATAATTTCGTGTAAATAAGTAGTGCGGTAAATGCTGAAAATAAAACAAAGCAAAAGAAATGAAAGAAAGACAGATAATTAATTGAAACAAGGACGAGAGAGAGAGAGAAAAAAAAAGTATGACAGCAGGATCGAACACGCGACCTCATGCACGGGAAATAGAAGCTCTCTCCACTAGACCACAACCATCTCTGCTAGAAACTGTCTCTATGAAGCTATGCAGTACTTCAAGACTTACGTGTACAATGAAATTAGATATTAACTTAATTTAAATTAATCAGACGCATTTTCTATTAGTAATGGAAATAAATAATTTTATTATGCCGTATATTTTGTAAACAAAGTTACGAGACTTACAATCGTTATTCATTCTCTCTCTCTTTGTCTCTCTCTCTCTCTCTCTCTCTTTATCTCTCTCTCTCTCTCTCTCTCTCTCTCTCTCTATATATATATATATATATATACACATGAGCTGTTTCCTTTTTTTATTTGTTTCCATACATTCTATTCCATAGCGATTCTGGTCTTTCACTGCAATCATAGCATTTTCATGCTATGGTTTGCAGCTTCACTAGGGAACTGTAGGTGTAGAGCTTTCCGTTTCTTTCCACACTGGTGAAGAATGATGATGATAATGATAAGGATGATGATGATGGCCGGATGATTTTCGGGGACCGTTGGGCCCTAAGCTTCCTGACATGTATCTTACATATGGGGAAAAACCCCGAAAAAATCTCACGCAGGAGAATCTCACCCAACCGGGAATATTTCCAAATATGTACAAATGAATTTATTTAACGAAGCCTGGTAACAGGTAGGCATTATGGAAATTAACGACGTTATTAAATAATAATAAACACAAACATTAAAAAATCTACCTGACCGGAATCGAACGTGGAAAAGAGCATCTTACTGACTGCTCCACTGAAGCGAACGATACGAATGCTGCATGAAGAGAGACTTACGTCGTCCGCTTTATACTCAAACGAGTCAGAATATGTAACAACTTACTGGTGTGAATCGCTCTTCAAAACTCTTTAATTTTCCATCATCAAGAGTTGCGCCATCATTTTTTTTTTACATAGTACACAACATAGGAGACAAACTACAACCGTACCTTTTACCTTGATTTGTATGTATCCGTTTGATATTATCTTCCATATGCAACATGTACACGTGATCCTTTTCATAGCACAATACTAGTGTATACACTAGATTAATAATAATATTAGTATATTATTATTATTATTATTATTATTATTATTATTATTATTATTATTATTATTATTATTATTATTATTATTATTATTATTTGAAGAAAACTTGGATAGAAGGGGTACAAGCAGCTATGAATATCAGAGGAATGGAGGAAGATCAGTGGATGGATAGAGAGGAATGGCGTTTGGTTTCCGGAAGACGGCGGCAGCTGCCATGATAGCGGATGCTGATGATGATTATTATTTGATTATTGTTATTATAACAATAATATAATAATAAAGATACATTTACACTGAAAGTGGCAGAATTAAAATATGAGGCCTTCTCTTCCATTCAGTCAGTACTAAATTATACAATTTTAGTTTTTTAGTTGGGAGTTATAATTTAATAATGTTTAATATATTTCAGGATCACTTGTGATTTATTTTTTAACTATATCAGACTAGTGTATGCAATAAATTATTAAAATATCGATTCATAATAAAAATAATAAAGTAATGATAATAATACAATAAAGCTAATAAAATCAATAATGATTTAATAATATACTATATACAGAAAAATGTATGAAGAATATTGAATACGTAGAAAGTCGAATAAAACAGTAATAAACATGGTATAAGCTAGAGATAAGAAATGGCTAATTAATAACATTAATTATATACAAATTGCTAACTTTTCTTTTTCAAATTAAAAAAAAAACGTGAAGTTCCAAATAGTCCCCGAAAACATTTGACAATTACGATCATCCAAATCTAATTCGCCTTGATTTCTATTAATGTGGTGGGAGAATGGTGTGTCTTGTCTTAAACGTTAGTGTTGTCACGGAGGTAGTTCAACAGTGAGCTGACCACTCATCGAAGAAAGGCATCAATGTTCTTGTGTGATGTGTACGTGGTTAAAAAATTTCAAATCCTCTGCAGACAGGTCGTTTCCCTGTAAGGTCGTGTGACGTGGGGAATGTGAAAATTCCTACAAAGGGATATGTTAAAGTAAGGTGAAAAAAGAAAGAAGGAAAGAAAGAAACTTGTCTCTTGAAGTCACTATTGTTCGGCAATGTTATTTTAGGAGGAATGGAATTTGAAGATCGCAAGGACTCAACTGTGCATTTAATAGAATAAAGAAATGTTCTGTTCTGGGGGATATCAAGTAGGCTATTACATTACTCTGTGTTCTGGTACATAAATCATGATTTAAACATAAATGAAATGCGAGCATTTAGGGATATAATTTAGTAGAATTGAAAAATAAATAATAAAGATAACCAATAATATTTGTGAATAGTTATATCAATAGGCCTACTTTAAAAACTATTATTAGCACCGTTGAGGTTAGTGTTACATTTTTTAAACAATAAAAGTTGTACCTGTGATGGCAGTCGTCTTCAAGAAATTTAATTTGTTTAACATAATCATCTAGGCCTTTCGAACTAGTTCCATTTCCAAAGTTGTTCATTTGTAGTATATAAATAAATTACGCCAATACCGTTATAACGCTAATATTAAATTGGAATATAAATATTTGTATTTAAAAATAGAATAGGCTGGTGTTTTTATTTTCATGTATAATCCGTAGATGTTGCAGATAATTTTTCATTCGGGCGCAGTATTTGTTATAACGTGTAATCGTATATCTTGACAGATTTACTAATTTTGATTAAAAAAAGTATTGACAGCAATTGTAGTGTAACTGTTATTGTGTCAAATTGGCATCCCAAACACCCGAATTTGATTCCAGGTCATCCTACAAAAATTTTTGTTTAAGACCTGTAATGGGTCCCATTCAGCATCGCGGAGATAACTGTGTACGAGCGAAATCTGATTAAGAAAGTTGAACATAATGTAGAGGGACAGCGCCATAGTAAACACCTGATTTCCTGTATTGTGAATTGGTTAACTGCTAACTAGTAATAACAAACAAAGTGTATCAGAAGTATCAGATATATGATTTCAGATCCAGAGTCTCATAAAAAATCAGTTATTAAAATCTCTGATTTTAAGGTTCGCAAGTTCAGGGCAGGGCCAATGGATTTTTCAAGGCGTAGAAATACTGAGAATGGGATCAAAACCATACGTCACGTGTCGTTGATTTACGGCACACAGAAGAACTTCAAACTTGAGATAGAAGTAGCCTCTAAGCAAAATATATTGCCATTTCACATCCAGATTTGAATAGTGAACGAGTTTAGCTGTTAAAGGGCGTCGATTAATTAAATAATATAATATATTCATAATTCTGCATAAAAATTAAAAGAATATTTATGATGGGTTGGTTGAATCTCAACTGTTAACATATAATCAACTGTAGCTTTTATACAATTATTTATTTTTTGTCGGAAATTTTACATATTCTGTAAAAACTAAGTTTTTAACATGTTTTTATTAATAACAAGTTACATACAATCCGTGAATAGGTTCCGATCCCATCTCATGCCATATTCATGTTTTACTTTAATGCTACGTTATGAGAACGAAAATTAAACAAAATCAACAACTGTTAGGTCGGATATTTTTTATTCTAGATCCTGGGTTTCCATCACAAATCATTATTTTGCAATTATTCTGTAGCCTAACGAGGTTTAGTGCATTTACATCTAACAAAAAATAAACTTTGTTATATCTACGATATTCATGGACCGTGAATACCTGTAGGCTGCTTCCTTGCGGGAATTACTTAAATAAGCCAATTTAATTGGCTAATATATTGTCCTATACATGCCAAAGAGAGACACGTGGTTAGCGCATTATCTCAAATAGACATCCATTAATGATTAAGGTATTACTTGGATGGGAAAAGCCGATTACAGTTTCCTCAGAAACACTAATTTAGACTTAATTTTTTACGAGCATGAAAATCTTCAGACTCGAAACACACGGGTTATATTTCCTTCCAGATTTTTCGATCCTACAAAAATCCACCAACCCCGACCGAATTTGAATCTGCGGTCCTCGGGACCAGAGGCAAAGAACATAACTCTTAGAACACCAAGGGCGTTTTTAATTGATAATTTAAATTATAACGTATTAACTTTCAATTATTGTACAATTTATGGTGTTCCTCGGGTGCGAAAATTAGCCACAAGTTTCATACTAGCCATTTTATCCTTTTCAATACAAAGGTTGTTCTCCTTTTTATTCCTCCAAAGGTTCTAGAACTTCAGTTTGTGGGGATTTTGATCTTCTCAACAACACTTTACACATTTTTTTATTTCTTGTCACCAAACTATTTTTTTTTCATATTTTTCAAATATTTTGTTATATCTTGCACCCTTTCTACTTTCGGACTTCCTAAATATCTCATAACAATCAGTTTCAATTTGTATAACTTTTCACTAATATTTCGTTCTATTAAGAGACATGACGAAATCAGTACTTTAATATTCTTCTTCTTCTTCTGCCTGACAAGCATTAGACCACAAGGCCTGTTATGGTCCCACATAACATTTTCACGCCATCTCTTAGCTGGACGACCTACAGATCTTTGGCCGTGTGGTAGATATATATAAATTGCCTTTGGGAATCTAGTAATACTCATTCTTTCCATATATTGTTTCCAATTCGACTGATACCGATCAATATAGTCTAAAACTGGCTTAGTGTTTAGGTCCTTTAAGATTTCACAATTTATTTTTAAATCCCACTTAGTATATCCCCCCGTTTGTCGCGTGAATCGCATTTCATAAGCCGTTATTCTGCTTTTATCTGCTTTCTTCAGTGTCCATGCTTCGCTGCTATAGCTGAGTACAAGTCGTGCTAATATGTTGTGAAGACGTATGCGGGTGTGTTTCTGAACAAAGGATGGTTTCATCACACTATTTATAATGTTCATAGTTCTTGTGCATTTATTAATTTTCTGTGGTATATTCAATTCTTCAAGGATTGAAAGATTGCAACCTAAATATAGGATGCTATTGCATCTTTCTAATATTTTATTATTGATACAGATTTTACTTTGTATTGGATATTTCCCACAAAATGACAGAATTTTTATTTTGTCTGTTGACATTTCCATATTGTATGAGGCTGCTATTTTCTGCAAATTATATATTGATCTTTGGAGGCCATCTTCTGAAAGTGCTAACAATATCAAATCATCTGCAAAGAGAATTGAGTCCAATTTAAGATGTCTGTTAATTTGTATATATCCATGGCGAATTTGCTTCCACTCTTTAATTATTCGGTTCCCGTGTTTTAATGTAATTTTATATAGTTATATTTTAATAAATATATATTAGTTAATGTTTTCAGGATATTAACATATAATTTGACTATTTTATTAGAACAAATAACCTCCTTAATATGTATCTTTAAAATGACGACTTTTTTTTATTTATAATTCTCTTTTACTGTCACAGAATCTAAGTGCCTTATTAGCGTATTATACAATTCAACGTTAGAATTTCTAAAAAAATAATTAACTTTTAAACAACATTACATTCGCTGATATCATAACATTTATTTTTTTATTGAATTTTGCTGTTTCATCATGGATCCTAATATTTAAAGGATTCTACTTTTCTGAACAATGTCATTAGTTATGTGATCAACTAATGTGTTATTTTATTTTGAACATTTTAGATTATTTTTATTAATTTATTATTAAACAGTATAACGTTGCTAAGTTCTAAATCAGTTATTTATAAATAGGTAGGGTCTATATCGATGTTTTGTAATGTAATAGAAAGTGTTTTTATTGGCTACTATAAAATAATTTCACGAAAGAATCTAATGCATATTTTTCACAAAGAAAGTAGTTACACTATTAAGATTTCCGTACGTGCCAAGATGTCTTGTGACGTAATAACAGTTCAAGGTTTTGATTTTAACACTTGCGATGATCCATCTGAATGTGATTGCTCCATCTTCTTGATGTGTTTTGCACCTAACATGGTGTTGTTAATTTGGAGAGTTTATTTCCTTTGTGGTATAGATTCTCTCTTCCCTTTCTAATCTATAGAAGAGCGTGTAGTTTTCTCGATGTTACTACTGAATGATTTTACTACTCAATCACTGTTTTTTTATTGGTTTGTGTCAGCTGTTCGTTACGTTATCTACTTTTGTTACACCGTGTGTCCCTTTAACCTCGCCTCTTTCAACAGTTCTGTATACGAAAAAATGTGAAGAATTGTTTTATTAACCTTTTTTTTAAATTTTTTAATTGGATGTTTCATTGCAATAAGCCGTAATAGTACATGCATTATAATACATGTAGTTACTTACGGTCTTACTAATAAAAATCTCTAATACAGGCTTTCATCAGTTGTTTAATTATACAATATATAAGCCTTATGTAGATCACGTATAATAAACGTTGTGCCGGAGCTATATAACAAAACAGCAGTTATACACAACACGTCACCTATTCGTCATCATAATGACGTCAGAACAATATTACTCGCAGTTTGTAACAGAAATAAAACAACATCAACTAGTGATTAATTGTGTAAGAAATGAATATGGATAAGAATTAATAGAGATTTCCTAATTGAGGAGGTACGGAAAAAATAAGTGTGTTTTAATTTATATACATTTCCCTTTACGCAATTTCAAATAAAACGTAGAATTGGTTTCACAGATAATGTGCTGCCATCTAACGTCAAGAATTTCGACCAATTCTTGGAAACTAATAAAAGCTTTCCCCATTACTTATGAATTATATGCAGTGTTTTAAGATGCGTTAGAAAACGTTCAAAATAGTAGGAAATGTTACCGACAACAAAATATCATTTCAAGCGAAAAAAAAAATCACTAAAGTTTAACCTGGAATCGAACCTACGACCTCACGCATCGTAGTCAGAAGCTCTAACCACAAGACTACCAAGTTAACATCTAGCTTCTTGCAATAATAGTACCTCTATACTTAAATACATTTTTATATCGGTGTGTGTGTTATGTATTAAAGATGCAAGAAAATTTTCTTAAAATAATATTATGAAGCATTTAAACTACATTCAGGTTAAATATTGTCTACAGCAATTATTGTAGAACATATCCTTTTGTGATTCAATGTTCAATTTTAAAATATTTTTAGGCCTAATCGAGAATGAGTGTAACGAAAGGCATTTTATGATGCCTTTATTTTCCTATCCAGAGCTTTATTAATATTATTTATGCCCTGTGCAACCATCAAACAGTCGTTAAAGTGTTGCATTTTGGGTTAAATTTAAGGAAACTTTCATCAATATCACAAGAAAGCAATCAGTTGATCTTGATGTCCGACATTTTGTCTAGTTATAGAATCCTTAAACAAGGCTGGAGGCATATATAACGATTCCCATGTAAAGTTGTACATCTCTTCTACACTGAACAGCTAATACAGTGTTTATTAGTAAGAATTTTCAACTGAGATGTGTATAAACCTTGTATAAAAGTTATATATGGATTATTAGTAAGAGGGTTAGACGATTAGTTATAAAAGCAGAGGTTTAGTAACGAGATGCTTAAGTTAGAGCACAACCGAAGAGAGTTTTCTAAAAGCAGCTAAATACTAAACCTAATTTTGTAACGTATTGTCTATAATATTTGATCTATGTTCATAATTTTTAGTATATGTTGTATATTTGGTATATTTAATGCAATTTATTTATTGTGAAAACGACATGTTTAGAGAAAGAGTAATATTGGTTTTGGAATTTTTTTTATCGTTGACACGATAAATCAACAAACATTGTTATAATTCTGCAATTTTGGGTGCTAGTGTCATGTGTGAAATTAAAGTAAAAATGAGCAGAGAAGGTGATATTCACGGTTCATCAAGAAAAATTAAAAAAACAGTCCAAGTTGCAACTATTAATATTCTTCCAGAAAAGTCAAGAACATTTTATTTATGTAGTTATAAGAAATCACCATTAAATTGTATTTTACATTGTCCACCGCTGTGGTCTCGGGGTAGAGTGCTGCCTTGTCACGCAGCGGGCCCGGGTTCGATCCCCGGTCGGGACAGTTTTTCTGGGTGAGGTTTTTATCGGGGGTTTTCCTCACCTGTAAGACAAATGTCAGGAAAACTTTAAGGCCCAAACGGTCCCCGATATTATATGGCCATCGCATTAATCATCATTCATATTCATCTTAGGTTAACCTTAGGATTAGGGACTCTCCTGGCGCACCGTTATCATCATCATCCATCATATCATCGGGGTAACGTAACCCCGCCTTCCAGGCACCCAAACCTCAGAAGTGGGTTACAAGTAGGCCATGCCAGGAGAGAAACCAGGAATGTCGTAGGACAACCTGGTATTTAAAAAAAATGTATTTTACATTTAGTTGAACCTGTGTTTTATGTTTTGATAGCGTGTTTTGTTGCCTAGTAACTAAGAACTAGAGCATCACTGATTGTTATAATACGGAGTAGTAGATAAACATAGTGTATTTACGTACAAATGTAGAGTTATAGCTAGGCCTACTGGGAATTAGTTGGTTCACCTCTGATATATTCCGATGGCCTTTTCTAAATTGCAATTATTATCCAATGCGATTCTTTGAATGACTATCTTGATTAACTAACTAACTCACTGGCACTATCGAACCCGTAAGTTCATGGCCGCGCGGATATAAGCTCTCCATACCTCGCTATCCTGACCCAATGTTTTCCAATCATCCCCTGTATGATCTACTTCCCTCAAATCATAGTTAATGTTCTTCTCCCACCTCATTCTTGGTTTACCAACTGGGCGTTTTCCCTCTGGTTTTCCTACAAGAAGCTTTCATGCACGTATTTAATTCCCCATTCGTGCCACATGTCCTGCCCAGTCTAAGAGACTTAACTGTTCTCATTATATCTGGCATCCTATAAAGACCATGTAATTCACAGGTATGCAGTCTCCTCCATTCATCTGTCCATCTCTCTTTGGTCCAAAAATGTTCCTAAGAACTTTATTCTCAAATACTCGTAATCTCCTTTCCTTCCTTAAAGTAAGAGTTCTTGTTTAGATCCATATAATATAACTGGTAGAATAATAGTTTTATATTATTTTCAGTTTAACGTTTTTTGAAAGGAGTGGGGAAGTCCAGAGTCTGTGTAATGCATAATAGCACGCATTTCCAGAATTGAGCCTATGTTTAATTTCCTTGTGCATCTCATTCCTGTTTGTGATTACACTAGTCTGCATGCTATCAGATGACTGAAAAATAATACGTTGTATTAGTTCACTTTGTTATGCTGATTCCAGAATTGTTCTTAGTTTTCTTCTATCACGTACAGTTTTTTCACAATGAATCTAATCTGTTTTCATATATTTATTGGTGAGAGCATAATATGTGCCAGATGATAATGAGTATTGTTAGAGGAAAATTTGTCAATTCAAGCCTCTAAGCCTTTAGTTTGGCACAACTGCTGCTGAGGTTGTTAATGGATGACTTTGGAAGTGTTGTTCATCTCAGACACTTGCATTATCAATGCTATTTTCATTTTATCTCTCTAGTTTGACTGCAAGTATGACAAAGCCTACACGTAGGTGTGCGACCAATCTTAACGTTTTTCTTATATATTTGTGGAAAAGAACGGATATCAACAGACTTTGTGAAAGAAGCTTACTATGCTTGTTTTAAAGTGAAACTTGGTGACCAGGATAAGGAGTAGGCGCCGAACAGAGGTTGCCGCTATAGCGTTATATAATTTCCCACTTCCACCACCTACACATCGAATTAGGCTTGATGAAGCAGTTTGTAATGGCTCTATCAAAGGATAGGCCTTGCTTCAAGTACCTTTGTAAGAAATTTTCGTCCATCACATAAGAAAAATTAAAAGCTGGAATTTTTGTTGGTCCGCAAATAAATAAACTGCAAAGAACTGCTATGGGAACTCAACGAGAAGAGAGAACAGATATGGCCTGAGTTCTACGCAACGGATGCGATGATCTACAGGTAATGGACAGCAGCCAGATACGACCTCAGACACACCGTGACGAGAGTCGCGGTCCATGGTTTCCACCACAGGATATGCACAACAGTGAAGCACCATAACCCAGAAGAAAAGTGCAAGTGCAAACTATGTGGGTAGCACTGTGACCGATATCACCTATTACAGTGTAAAAACATAGCAACATCGATAACAGACTTTTGTAAGACATGAAAACAGTTCTTTCTACATGGCCATTGGCTGCAATGATACCTATTATTATTATTATTATTATTATTATTATTATTATTATTATTATTATTATTATTTATTATTATTATTATTATTATTATTATTATTATAAATAAACTGATGAAGGATGGATATTTTGAATAAACAATGCATAAGAGAGGAAAAGAAGCCTGGATCGTTTTCTGATTTGTTACTGAAAACTTTCTAGGCAATAACAATGATCCTAATTATAAAGCAATTGTGGAAAATATGTTGGATATGTTCAAAAAGTTGAATTGTAACGTGAGTGTGAAAGTTCACTTTCTATGTTTCCATATCGACTACTTCCCCGAAAATCTGGGATATTATTGTGAAGAGCAAGGTGAATGTTTTCACAAGGATATCAAAGAGATGGAGAGGAGGTACCAGGGAACATGGAATGAAGCTACTGTTAGATGTTGATGAGGGAGACTAAAAATGGAGGAAATTCAAGGAAGTCAAAGAAAAGAAGGTTTCAAAATTAATGGAACACCAATTACTTTCTGTTTTGTTACAAGGTAGGCACAAACTTATTAGGACAGTTCTCTACGGTATTTTTAACATATATTGTTAACAAAAATGTATCTTGTGTGAAATGAAGTTTGAATATATTTGTGCTTGTGGTAGCTAAAACGTGAAAATATAAATTTTTATTTTGTGCAAAAACCTGACGTGATAGACAAAAGTGGAAATCATTTCTGGAATTCATTTAAAGACATATATTTTTAAAAAAATCATCTGAGAAAAAGTTTTAAAATGCAGTCTTGTGTTATTGTTCCTATGAATATGAACTCAGCCGCTTCCTCAAAATTTCCATAATTTGTCATTAGCTGTCCATTTCCATTGTAAAATGTATTTCTATGTGTGAACATATATTTAGATTTATTGATATTTATTTCCAGTCCCAATTTCTTAGTGTTACTCAGTAGTGTGTGCGTGTTGGCCTTTAGTATCTCTTCGATATCGCCCAATAGTACTACATTATCATCATAAACTAACAGCTTATTAATACCATTGAGTTGTAGGCCTTATTCATCCTCTAATGATTTTATGGCATGCTCTAGTACAAAATAAATAGTAGAGGAGATAGTGCATCTCTTTACTTCAACCCATTCTGGATTTCAAAACTATCCGAAAACTGTTTGCCTACACGCACTCTACTCTCTCTGCCATTTAGACACATTCATATAAGTGTAACTAACTTTTTAGGAATTCCGAAATCTAGCAGGATACTATATAACTTCTCCCTTTTAATTGAATTGTATGCCTTCTTATAGTCTACGTATAGTTGATGTACAGTACCATTATATTCCCATTTATCTTCTAAAATCTGTCTTAAGTTAAAAATCTCTTCTGTTGTAGACCTGTTTCTTCTAAATCCACATTGATGATCTGCTTACTAATATATTTGTTAGAATTTTGTACGAAGTTGAAAGTAATGAGATGCCCCTATAGTTGTTGCAATCAGTTTTATCTCCTTTCTTATAAATTAGTACGATAATCGATTCTTTCCTTTCATCTGAAGAGCTTCTTTATCCCAAATCATATTAAGCAACTGGCGTATCTTGTCCATAAATGTTTCTTCCCCTGATTTTATTAGTTCTGCTGGGATCTCATCTGAACCTGATGCTTTATACAGCTTCAATTTTTCTATCGCCATTTCAACCTCTAATGCACTTGGTTCTACAATTAGCATTTCTGCTGTCTGTAAATTATCCTCTTCAATAGCCTGTTCTGTATGTACATTTAATAGTTAATTAAAATAGCTTTTCCATCTATTTAATATACTCCTGGAATCTGCAATCATATCCCCATTTTCATTCCTAATTATGTTTGTTCTAGCCTGAAACCCTCTCTTCTCTATACTAATTTTCTGATATAATTCTCTAATGTTCCTATTTTTTGCAGCCATTTCAAGATCGTTAATCTTCTCTCTCAAATATATCCCTCTTTTTTACTCTTTAGTAGTCTGGTGGTTTCCTGTCTAATACTACCCAACTGCTCTAAATTTACCTCATTTGTCTCGTGTAACCATTTCATTTTTGCTAGCTTTCTTTTCTTTACAATGTCGGCACATTCCTCATCAAACCATTTCTTGTTTTTCTTCTATTTTAAATGACCTATGCTGTCTGATGCTGACAATTTAATATTATCTCTTATAGCCTCCCATTCTTTATTTATATCATTTTCTTCTTCGTTTCCCACATTGTCATCTGAAGATTTCAGTACTTCAAATCTATTAGCAATTTTAATTTGGTATTCTTCCCACGCCGTAGCCGAGTGGTTAAGGCAAGAAGCCTTGGTGCAGAGCCATGGGACTTGCACAGGTTTGAGTTCACATGGGAGAAGACATTTTGTCATGTAATTTCGGGCGTTTTCCCTCTGGCTTTCCTACAAGAAGTTTCCATGCAAGTATTTCATTCCCCATACGTGCAACATGTCCTGCCCATCGCAGTCTACGAAACTTAACTGTTCTTATTATATCTGGCTTCCTATAAAGACCATGTAGTTCATTGTTAAGTAGTCTTCTCCATTCACCTGTCTGTTCATCTCTCTTTGGTCCAAATATTTTCCTAAGTACTTTATTCTCAAATACCTGTAATCTCCTTTCCTCCCTTAAAGTAAGAGTCCCTGTTTCGCACCCATATAATATAACGGTGGAATAATATATATATATATATATATATATATATATATATACACACAATTATATTAGAAATTAAACAGACTCAATTCTGGAAATGCTTGCTGTTATGCATTATAGGGACTGTTGTGTTCCTAACTCTCTGAAAAATATTAAACTGAAAACATGTAAAACTTTTATTCTCCCAATTAAATTATATGGATGCAAAACATGGTCTCTTACTTTAAGTGATAAGAAAATATTACCAATATTTGAGAATAAAGTTTTTAGGAAAATGTTTGAGCCAAAGAGATGTCAACAGAGAGGTAAATGGCGAAGGCTACATATCAGTGAGTTACATGATCGGTATGGGTATCCAGATATAATAAGAACAGTTAAGTTGTAGATTGTGATGGGAACGAATAGGGAATTAAAGGGGACATGGAAATTCCTTGCAATGTAACCAGAGGGAAAGCGACCAGTGGGTAGGCAAAGATTGAGGTGAGAAAATAACATTTATCATGATTTAAGGGTGTAAATTATAAAGATATAATTATAAATGATTAGCTCAGAATAAGGATGTATGGAGAGCTTATGTTCGGGCGGTCATAAACGTACATGTTAGAAAGTGACATAAATGGGGAGTTAGAAGATCGACTCATAAACATTGATCAACATTTAAAAATTATGATTCCACAATCGATCATTGAATATGGTTTTAATTTATGGTATGTCGATTGCATAAAAATATAATAGTTTAGGTTGAGCAGTTCTGACCTATTAAAAATCATTTTATAAAAAGTGCCTGATGATTACTTAAGAGAATTTTCGATTAATGGATACATTTTATATTAATATCTTGCATTTCATTGAAAAATCCAGTTCTTAATAAACAGGAAATCAATTTAAAAATAAAATGTATTGAAGCTTATGAATACAATTCAAAATCACCAATAACCAGCCAGATTTCAGAGAAATTGATTTGAGTAGAGTTTAGCACTAATTGTTAATTGCAATATTTCGCCATTGAACTGTGGTTAATGATTTGATTGGTTAATATAAGAAGAGTCTAGAGTAAATATATAAAATTACAGATGATTAAAAAAATATTTCAATTTACTAGAAAGTAAATTTAGAGAACATATATGAAGGCTGATAATGCTGATTAAATATAAGGATAAAATTATAATATATAATAAAAGTTTGGGAATTATTAATCAAGTTATGAATCTATCCCTTATACAAAAAAAAAACACCAGATTACGTTTATATAACACTTTGGCTAGCCCCAGTATTGACCTATGGTAGTGAAGCATGGACACTAAAAGACAACATGAAAGCAGAATAACGGCCTGAGAAATGAGATTAATGCGCAGAACAGCGGGTTACACCAGATGGGATCGGGAAAGGAACACCGATATCTTAAAAAAATTGAAGACTACGCCAATTTTGGAATATATTAAACAGTACCTACTAAATTGGAAACACCATCTTGAAAGAATGAGTTCAAATCGGATCCCCAAAGCTGTTTATAATTATATACTAAGAGGATGAAGATCTCTGGGCCGTCCTATGAAACGCTGGAGGGAAAATTTTCTATAGGATCGTAACAGGCCTTGGCCTAATACTTGGAAGGAAGAAGAAGAATAATAATAAAATGGTAATATCCAGCAAATACGTTTCAAAATACATTATAGGTCAACTGCTGTGGCCTAGGGATAGCGTTGCTGCCTCGTACGCAGTTAGCCCGTGTTCGATCGCCATTCGGGACAAGTTTCATCGGTGATGTTTTTTTCTCGGGGTTCTTCCTCATCTGTAATACGAATGTCAGTATGCATTAAGGCCCAAACGGTCCCCGAACCTCACCTGACCGCCATAATAATTATCATCATATTCCCCAAGTTTAGTATGAATGTGTGTTTCATTACTGTGTTTCATCTCAATGTTGTACTGTCTCGGAGGAGGCTCTGGAAATCAACTTTTCACTCATTCGGGGAGTCTTTCCATGTTCTTGTGTGGTAAAAAAAAAGACATGTATGTGATCCACAGTTTAAAATCTTTCTCCCGACATGTCGTGCTACTGTAAGGTCTGGGTGAGATGCGGTATGTAAAATGTACCTATAGGGTGAGAAGTTGAACTGACTTAAAGAAGAATAAGTTCTAATCGATATTACGTTATCGCTCGTTTTTTGTGCATGGTTATGTGGATAACTAATATATACGCAAAATATTTTTTTTTGGTAATTAAATCTGTCCACCCCTATGTTTTCGGGATAGCGTCTCTACCTCACTATGTTTCCTGGATGATGAGTTTTTCTAAATTTTTCCTCATCTATAAGACAAATCTCAGGAAATTTTAAAGCCCAAGTTGTCCTCGAACATCATCTGACCATCGTAATCATATTATTATATTCACAATGTTTAGTATGAATGATATTTGTCTTAATGCTGTGTTGTCTCGGAGGTGGCCCTGATATTGAGCTGATCACTCATTCGAGGAGGCTCACCATATCCTGTGTGGTGAGAAAAGTATCTACATATTCCATAGTTAAAATCATTATCCCGACAGGTCGTGCCACTCAAGGACTAGAGTGGCGTGACACTTAAGAACGTCACGGTGAGAGGTTAAATTGCGGCAATGGAATGGAATAAAGTCACCAAGACGTCGCTAACATTAATTAATTTAGTTCCATATACACTCTCACTTTTATTCAACAATTGTCTTATTTTCTTTGCACTTCTGATTAATTTCAATTCGAATTTTACGTTTATCAGTCAGTTATTGAAATTGAACCTTCCACTGTGTTTCATGTTACTTATTTGAGACTAAAATACAAATTAATTTATTACATATATTGGATTTTTTACATTCAATTTAGACAGAGCACAGTGCATTTAGTCATTTCATGCTATCGTCATTATATCAGAAAACGATATAACAATGTTATGCTTGTCTAACCGTGCAACATCTAAATACTTCCTGTACTGAATTACTTTAATGCAAATTGATGTAATGTATACGGTTACGGTTAAATCGAATCTAGTGTAGCAATAGAGAAAGACTATAAGTTGATCTCTGCGCCATTTAATTTGCCTGGCTTATCTGTTATGTTTTCAGAGGAAATCATATATTACACGCTTTATATTAGCTTGACCTGTATCTGTCTATGTAACCCAATTTTTCAACACGATTTTCACACACTTAAAGACATTGGATCGACTTGAAACTTTGTATACGTGTAAAGGACCAACGACAATACAATAATTTCATAAATAATATATAATACTCTGCTCAAAAAAATTAGGGGATATTGTAGAATAACCTATTAATACTATTTTTTTAGGAACAGTATTAGATGCAATCACTTTCTCTCTCTATCTATCTTCGGGTTTTTACAGCTGCTGCCGTCTTCCCGTGCCAAACCTCCAAAGCCTACGGTCTTGGGCATCTTCGATGCTTAGCCCTCTAGCTTGCATTACTGTCTTCATGTTTTCCTTCCATGTTAACCTTGGTCTTCCTCTTTTCTTCTTTCTGTTAGGATGCCATTCATGTAGTTGCTTCGGCCATCGCTCATCTTCCATTCTTAAAACATGTCCTAACCACTTTAATTCCTTTTCCTCAATTCTTTCAATTATGCTTTCTTCTGCTTCCATTTTGTTTCTAATTTCCTTATTTGTGACACGTTCTAATTTAGACTTTCTGGCACTTCTTCGTAAATAATCCATTTCTAGAGCTATTAGTCTATTCTTGTAGTACTTATTGATTGTCCATACCTCACTTCCGTACATTGCAACAGATTCCACCAATGTTTTAGCAATATATTTCTTTGTGTCTTTCCAAATATGCTTATCCCACCATATGGAATTTAATGATGATATTATTTTGCTACTCAATTCAATTCTATGTTTTATGTTCTCTTTGCCTATACCTTCGATGTTATCCATAATCATTCCCAAATATTTAGTTTGTTTCACTTGCTTTATTTGGATTCCATCTTCCAATACTAAGTTTTCTCTTTCATTGCTATTTATTGCCAGATATTCTGTTTTTGTAAATTTACTGTGAGACCCCATGATTCATATGTGTTTTTCAACCTTTTTATCATGAATTCCATATCAAAATTGTCTTGCGCTAAAACCAGTTGATCATCGGCAAATTGTAATGTCAGCAAAAATCTATTGCCTATTGGGATCCCATACCTTTGCAGCTTTGTTTCCATTTCGTTAATATAAATTCTACATAAATATTAAATAAAATTGGTGATAGACTGCATCCTTGTTTCAATCCCTTTGAGGTGTTTATAGGATTAGACATTATATTTCCCATTTTAACATAAGCGGAGTTATCTTTATAGGTTTGTTTAATAATTTCTATTAGGTTTCTGTCAATATTGTATTTCTCCAATACTTCCCATAATTTGTTCCTCGGAATTGAGTCATAAGCTTTCTCTAAATCTATCATTGTCAAGTGGGTTTCTTCTCCAACTGCAGTCCGTTTTTCAATTAACTGTTGTATTGCAAATATATTGTCAACACATGACCTTCCTGGTCTGAATCCATTTTGATCTTCTCCTAATTTGTCTTTAACATCTTTTTGTAACTTTGTTTTAATAACTTCGTAAATATTCTATATAATGTGTTATTTATACTTAGTCCTCTGTAGTTTTTTGCGTCTCTTCTATCGCCCTTCTTGTATATTGGTACTATGTAGCTTATTTTCCATTCATCAGGAATCTTCTGTATTGCAATGCACTTATTATACAAGTCCCTCAATCTACCTATTAAATTTTTTGGGCCATATTTAATTAACTCATTTGGTATGTTTCCCGGCCCTGGTGCCTTTTATTCTTTAGGGTTTGAATTTCTAATTCTATATCTATTGTATCAAATTCCAGGGCGTTCATTTCTATGGATGGATCTTCTGTGTTTCCATAAACTCATTTCTAGTTTCTGACAGTAAAGCTTTGTAATGTTTTTCTGCGTCTGATTTGCTAACAATTTATCTTGCTGGGTCCTTGGTTGGTTTTCAGTGTTTTTAGAAATCTCCATACTTCTGATGATTGTGATCCTCCTATATAACTTTCTATTTCTTGGCATTTGCTTTTCCATAATTTGTTTTTTTCTTCTATCACTTTCCTTTTAACTTTGGCGTTTGTTCTCTTGTATTCTATCCAATTTTCTGTTGTTTTATTTGCCAACCATTCTAAGTAGCATTTTTTCTTCTTTTTGGTTAATTCTTCAATATCATCATTCCACCAATCTTGGGTATTTTGTTTTTTATTTATTGTGCCTAATGCTTCTTTTGCTGCCGAATGTATTATTTCCTTTAATTGATTATATTCGTCTTCTATGTCTTCCTTGTAATCCAAATTCTCAATTTTAATCCTCAGTCTTTCTTTATATAAGTTTTTGATACTATCCTGATTAAATAAATACAGTTTAAATTTTTCTTCCTGCTTCGGTTGCATTGTTGATTCCCTTGCTTCATCATGCACTTTTTTCCCTGTAGGGAATTTGGGGATGATCTGTGCTGTGAGTAGATAGTGGTCAGAACCACAATTTGCTCCTCTTTTAACCCTTGAGTCCTTAATAAATAAGGAAGTATTTTGCTTTACAATTATGTAGTCTATTATTGATTTCTGATTGAGACTAGGTCGTTCCCAAGTAAATTTATGAATATCCTTATGGTCGAAAAATGTGTTTACTATCTTTAATTTATGTTGTTTGCACATCTCTATGATTCTATTTCCATTATCGTTGACTTCTTGTTCCCCATATTTTCCTACTGCTTCATCATTGTTTCTTCTACCCACTTTCCCATTTAAATCTCCCATTAGTATTAATTCTTCATTACTTCGTATTTTCTCTATTTGTTCCACTAATACTGAATAGTACTTTTCTTTCTGACTCTGTGCAGCATCATCTGTTGGTGCGTAGACTGCTAAGAACACCATTGTTCTTCCCGTAAGCTTCATTTTAATCTTTAGGCATCTTTCATTAATATGTTCATATTCTGTTATGTTTTTACTATTACTCCAAAAGAATGTCAACAAGAGTTTGAAGTCATTACGTAACCTCTGTACCACACCAGATGTCAAAGAGATCCTGATTAGGAATATGGCAAACAAACAAAGCAACATTAACATGGGTGAAAATGTTTCTTTAGTATGGTGTATGGTCTCCTCGAACGGCCAGCACTGCCTCACACCTGTATGGCATTGATGCAATGAGGTTAGCAATGAGTTCTTGGGGAATACGTGGCCACTCTTCCATAAGAGCAATGTGCAGCTCTGGAACAGTTGTGGGAGGTGCTGGTCTGCCTGCAATGCACCTGCCTAATGCATCCCACACATGCTCAATCGGATTTAAGTCCGGGGAGGAAGCTGGCCATTGCATATGCTCGATACCCTCCACTTCCAGCATGTCGTCCACCAAGCCAGCTCTGTGGGGTCGTGCATTATCGTCCATAAAAAGAAAAGAATCACCTATGGCATCAGCATAAGGCACGACAAAAGGTCGGAGAATCTCATCTCTATACTTTACCGCAGTCAAAGTACCACCTTGGATAACTCCTGCCTACACCATCAATCCACCGCCACCATATGGGGATCTTTCACGTACAAAAGCTGGATTGTTTCGTGTCCCTTTTTCTCTCCAGATGAATACACGCCGACTATCACATTCCACGTTGAATCGCGACTCATCAGAAAAAAGAACTGATCTCCATTCAGCATGCCTCCACCCACGATGTTCCTCCGCCCAGTTTCTGCGATCTCTACGGTGTTGTGGAGTTAACCTGGTACACACCATGGGCCTACGGGCATAGAGACCACTTCCATGCAGTCGATGAGGGACAGTTTGAGTTGACACCCTGCGTCCTGTTGCTGTTTGAAGTGTATTTCGCAGTTGAGTTGCATTCTGCTGTCTATTCCGACGGGCTGTTAACAAGAGGTAACGGTCATCCCTTGCTGTTGTTGCCCTTGGTCGACCTTGTCCGGCTCTTCTGTGAACAGTATGGTCTTTGAAAATGATTCCAAAGACTGGAAATCACGTTTTGAGACACTCCAATGGCTTGTGCCACCTCTTGTTGTGTCTGTCCAGCTTCCATCCTTCCTATGGCCCTCCAAGCCATTGGATCAGGTAAATCACGTTGTCGGGGCATCACTGTCCCTAAGGCAAGTCATTCACTAACTGAAAACTGGACTGGATTTAAAAACAGCAACAAAATATTCACCTCCACACTACCCTTTCACATCAACAGTACAGACACTGCCCTCTGGTGTGGTACCGAGGTTACGTAACAACTTCAAACTCTTATTTACATTATCTTGGAGTAATAGAAAGTGATTGCATCTAATACTATTCCAAAAAACATAGTCTTAATAGGTTATTCTACAATATCCCCTAATTTTTTTTGAGCAGCGTAGGTTGCGGACTTATCGACTTTTTAGTCCATCGTTGTAAGAAATTAATATTATATCCTCTGGTAGCTCAATTGATAGAGCAGTGCACTGTAGTGGATGATTTTAGTAATTCATAGCTCGCTGGTTCAAATCCAGCCCGGAGGATTTTTATTTTTTGAAGAGTATTACTTTTAGCTCATACTACAATAGTATCGAATTTAAATTCGATACTTACATATTTACATTTTTATCTTAATCTGTAAAATATTAATGACAATTTTGTAAACTTACCACATTGTAATTTATCCAAAAAATATGAGAAGGGTACGATTAACTGTAACTATTTATCTATAATAAAATATTTAAAAAATATTATAATAATATTAGATAATAATTTTAAATATATACAATTATATTCACGCCTAGACACTAAAAATATCGTAAGCAAATACATTTTGATGGGATTCCGGTTTATGACAATCAATTAAACTAAAAATAAAAAAATAGATAACAGCTTAAAAATCTAAAACAACACACTTTATTAGAAAACCGAACTAAAAAATGAAAAATATTTTTAATTTCCAACACGCTTAGGATCAAATTGAAATGGTCAACAAAAATTCATCTCCAACACATCTAGAATAAAACTAGAGTTATCTACAAAAAAAATATTTTACCGTCAAAAGCGTGGGGTGCTTTTTATGGTTTTTATGTTTTCTTCTTAGAGGCCTTACTTTTACCAATATCTGTTTATTATCAAATATACTAATTTATATAGAGCACCCCATGCTTTTGATGGTAAAATTATTTTTTTGTCGATAACTCTAGTTTTATTCTAGATGTGTTGGGGATGATTGTTTTGTTGACCACTTTAATTTTATCCCAAGCGTGTTGGAAATTAAAATTATTTTTCATTTTTTAATTCGGTTTTCTAATATAGCGTGTTGTTTTGCTATTTTAAACTATTATTTACTTTTAATATGTGATGACAATTATTGCTATAAGAGATAAGTTAGTTAGGTACATCTAGATTGATAGCGTTCTGCGCCATAGCCGAGAGATCCAATGCATTATGCATTGGCACAGGATTACAGTAGTCTACAAGAGCTAGTTAAAGTCCCAACAGTGAAGATATTTAGTCATAGATTTTCGGTGAGAACCAAAATTATTTTAGAAAATCAAAGTATAGAACAGGTGTCTAGTTTCAAATATTTGGGCTGTGATGTTGGCTACAATGTGGAAAGAGATATTGACTCCAAAATAAATAAATTTCAGACGGTGTGTGGAACAATACAGAGAACATTCAAAAATAAAATTAGAAAAGAAACCAAGATAAAAATGTATAATGTTATGGCGGTTCCCACAATATTGTATGAATGTGAAACTTGGGCTCCAGTGAAAAGACAGAGGGATAGAATACAGACGGCAGAGATGCGGTTCCTAAGACAAGTAAAAGGATGTACAAGACTTGATAGAATAAAAAATGAGGATATAAGAGAAGAATTGAAAGTACAGCCTTTATTGGATAAAGTCACGAATTACAGACAGAAATGGATTGATCACATGGATGGAATGAGTAAGGAGAGATATCCATTGTTAGCCAGAAATTATCAAGCAAGAGGAAGGCGTGATGTTGGAAGACCTAGAAGACGTTGGGCTGATGCAATATGAAGTCGGAACGGGCAATTGCCTAATCCCTGGAGTGATGATGATGATGATGATTTTCGGTCAGTGTGGGACCGGTATCCACTCAACTTTGTGAGTAATTTGGATAATTATAATACTATACAAACACTTATGTATGTAGACGATTCACGGTAGTGTGTTTGCTTACAAATGGAAGCAGATCTGTTAAATAAAACATCCAAACAGTTCGATATGAACATTTCTTAAAAAAAAAACAATATGTATGGGTATGTTTGGAAAACACTTACCCAAGAGTTAAAATAGAATTAGATGGAAAAATCATAGAACAAGTGTCTGGATTTAATTACCTCGGTCTCCTAATATCTGATATAAGAAATGACACAGATATAAAGTCACAGAAATACAATGCAATAAATGGAGTCATAAAAATAAATTCTGGTAAAAGAAGTCAACTACCAACCAAATTGAGATTATACAATGTTTTCTGCAAAATTAGTACTAAAATATAGTAGCGAAAATTGGATACTAAATTCTAAAATCAATTCAAAATTGCAAGCGGCATGCATAAGATTTTTACGTCCTCTCCTAAGTTTGATAAAAATATACAAGCAAAGAAGCACAGATAACTAACTAACTCACTGGCAATATGGAACCCGTAGGTTCATGGCCGTGCGGACATAATCTCTCCATATATCCCTATCCTGAGCAATGTTTTCCAATCATCCCCTGTGTCATCTTCCCTCAAATCACAGTTAATGTTATTCTCCCACCTCATTCTTTGTCTACCAACTGGGCGTTTTCCCTCTGGTTTTCCTACAAGAAGCTTCCATGCACGTCTTTCATTCCCCATTCGTGCCACATGTCCTGCCCATCGCAGTCTACGAGACTTAACTGTTCACATTATATCTGGCCATGTAATTCACTGTTATGCAGTCTTCTCCATTCACCTGTCTGTTTATCTCGCACAGATATGCGCGATAAATTAAACATTCAACATATACTTGAAGAAATTCAGAATTATCAAACCAATTGGCTACATCTCCAAAGAATGAACCCATACAGCTTTCCTAAATTAGCAACAACTTAAATGACTTCGAGATAGAGGAAGATGAACTGACCAAACACTTCGTGAGAGCTCATAGGAACAGACTCAAACAACCTAAAGATAGATAAGTTCAGATGATGATGACTATAAGTAGCTGCTCCAGGTTGAGAAAACTAGCTACAATGGCAGGGGGATGCGACATTCCAACCGCATACATTCCAATACCGGCTGTAAATGTCACATATAGATATAGCTCAAGGGTCTTCTATAACCCTTTTTAATTTATTTTGATTTTTATATAATTTGGCAGTCAATTTGCAAATTTAAATTGATGAGTACAATTTCAATTTATTAAACTATTATTATTTCCAAACTGGTTTACAAAAATAATAATGGTGTCAAGAAAGATCGGGTATAATATGTGGAAGAAAAGTGATTTTTTACAAAATATTCTTGATTATACATTTTTATGGCAAAAATAACAGTTACTCCATCATATAAATTGGCTTTTTGTTATGAAATAGATTAAATAAGTGATGTGCGAATGTTCAGTAGATAAAAACCGGTTACTGCATCACAAGTTAAGGATGATCCTGTCTTTTGTAGAAAAAGAATGTGTTACACAGCCAAGCATGTAATTCAGACGTAACAGGTTTATAAGCACAGTGTATACAACTATCATTGCAAACTAAAAACATATTTAAGCTATTCATACTACAATAATATCACTGAAGTCTATTTCATAAAATAACTATTATAATTTTACAATCTGTAACACATTTCACGGTTAGGTCTTTCACAATCAAGTTGTGAATATGAAAAAATGTAATATACTGTGATATATTTTACATCTTTATTTAACATTTATCGGCTGCGGTGGACTAGTGGTTATGCTCCTTGCCTCTGGTCCCGAGGGTCGCGGGTTCAAACCCGGCCGGGGTCGTTGGATTTTTTAGGACGGAAAAATTCAAGAAGCTAGTCCTCCGGGAGGGACTTTAAGCCGTGGGTCCCGAGTCTGAAGGTTTTCAGGCTCGTAAACAATCCTTAAGCCTGAATGAAAAGGCCTCTAAGCAAAATTTACCGAATTTTCCCGTCCTAGTACTACCTTGGTTTCCTAGATGTCAGTATGAGGCGGAACGCTGACCACGGACCACTCAAAAGGACATCTATACGAAAACAAGTGTAACTGAATTAGTATGGTTCAAATTCTTCCCTGTATGGGGAGAGCGCCTAAATCTCTGTAAAGGGAAAATATAGGCTTACAATACAAAAAAATTTAACATTTACACTATTCAATTAGGCTACTTATAACAGGCCTAATGATGTATTAATTGTTTAAATAACCCTGAATTATATTAAATTATTAAGAAAATTCAGTTCTCACAAATGAAACAAAAGAGTACAAATATATAATTTGGAGTATTTATTGCCAAAACTTAATCTTAACCATACTTATTTTAACTTCTCACCTTATATGCGCTTTTATATGCCACACGTAACCCTGGTCTTACAGTGGCACGAATTATCGGGAGAGGGATTTTAAACCGTGGATCACACAAAACTTTCTTTATCATCACAAGCACATGAGGGCCTCCCTGAATAAGTTATCAGCTCAATATCAGGTCTCTTCCTAGACAGCGCAACATTAAGACGAACATTCGGCCAGCATTGTGAGGAATTTGGTTAGCTAAATAAGTAGTGGTTCCAGTTTAAGAAAGCTAACTATAACGACTGGAGGACATGGCATGCTGACTTTATTAGCTGTATGATCGTCGACCTTTATGGTTAATATGTGACCAGCAAGCAGGCAAGGATATTCTAGGCTTGTCACGCTATGGTTTATTTTTTTTTATAAAATATTTTAATTTAGCTTGATAGCTAACACAGTTCAGCACAATAACGTTCTTGCCTCGACTGTACATCTCTCATTGTCATTACTCAGATGTGTTCTTCTCTGCCCGTATTTTTCGGCCAATCAGCTTCAAAACCGATATCCCGTGAACTGGAATGGTATCGCCGGCAAAACAAAAAAAATATATATATATATATAATTTATATTCCAAAAAAAATATCTACTTTGTAATTGAAGTTCCTTAGCATTAAGAATAATAGCGGACTTTTAAAGTTCAGCTACGGTACTTTTAATTAAGCTTTACACATTTGCAACTCATTTATTTCACAAACATGTTAGAAAATTAATGGTAAGCTTGTAAACTATCATCATCATCATCATCATCAACAATCACGGATTAAGCCCATGTGGCTTGTTGCGGTCTCATAGATTCTCATTCAAAAAGTTGAATCCAAGTCTTTTTCGGTCTACCAATTTTTCTGTCTCCTCTTGATTTGTAATTAAGTATAATTTTTGGAATCCAATCATCGTTCATTATTTGAACATGTTCTTTTCAGTTTTTTTAGATTCTTTTATTTTATCCAAATGTTTAAACATATTTAGCTCATTTCTAATTTCTTCATTCTTATTTTATCTATTAGAAGTTTGCAGCCAGCTACACTTCTCAGAAATCTATTTCAACTGCTCCTATGATCTTCTTTTCTCTTTTAGTTAAAACCCAAAATTCACTAACATACAAACTTGTAAACTATTTCCATGAAAAGTAACAATATCCGGTCTTAGATCAATAAATATATCGGTGTGAATACTGCTTTTCTCCATATATATATATATCACCTCTTTCTTGCTCAATGGCTGCGAATAGACCGATCTTTCTTTGATATGTCTCATGAATCGTCATGTCCTGTTAATATATTAAAGTTTATTATAATCGTTTGCGATTTAAAAAATCCGGATTAAAAATTTAATTTATTATTTCATTACTAATGTAATAGAGTTTTCACTTTTTGGCAAAAATGAAAAGAAGTGAATTAAATGTTTAAGGAAGCAGTGCTACAATTTTTAAATGTATTATATTTTATGATTTAGTGACAAAGTCTATGACTATATTCAGTTCATTCATATATTACATAATTCTTCAGTCTTAAATCAGACATAATATATTATTATTATTATTATTATTAGAATTATTATTGTTATTAGAATTATTATTATTATTACAATTATTATTATTAGAATGATTATTATTACAATTATTATTATTACAATTATTATTATTATTCTGTACCATTTAAAATGCACCATATGTTATTGTCTGAATTACCGTTCATATATACAGTAGATAAAATATCGAGCTCGTCCTGTTATTTTTATCGACTGCATTTTCTCAGGTTAAACTCACAATACACATGAACAGTATATCTAAATGAACACATTGAACTACATTGTGACTACATTACATGGAGTGTAGAGAATATAATATAACTGTGTATTGACCTATAAAATTAGAAGTGAGTTTAATCTTCAGCAATTCGACAATTTAGAGAAGTATTATCATTATAGCTTTCATTATGGTCTTTTCGCATAATAATGCAGGACTTTTAATTGAGCTAATCGTTAGTGTAAATCATGATAATAACTGTGACATGATGAAAAACGCCCTCGATTTGTACCCATCGCATTATCAATATGTTGTTAATTTTATTTAACGGCGCTCTTTAACAGCTAAGATAATTTGCGTTGGAGTTGGAATCTAATCGTGAAGTGACGGGAAGTATTTGCTCGAAGACCTCTTTATTTTCTGAACTGATATTCTTTTACGTGCCATAAATCTACGATTCCGGACTCATGGCTTTATATATCTTCCGAAGGAACCAATATTTAGGATTTCTACGCCCTGGAAACTCCATTCAACCACTAGTCTGCCAGATATACATGGAGGGTTTTAAGTACACATGATTTAGGGTCGGTTTCACCAACAGAGGTAACTAGAAATACAATTGAATTTACAAATTTTAATTTTTATACATGTGATCCTTATTTCATACTTTCGCTCAATTATATATCAGTATATATTCACAGGGGGGCACGCCGTAGCGTAGTGGTTAAGGCACTGAGCTACAAGCCAGAGGGTCGAGGGTTCAAGTCCCGTTGGGGTCAGGATTTTTAAACTGACCCAAACCCTCTGGCGGCACTATGGCCCTGGGGTCGACTCAGCCTCTAACGAAAATGAGTACCAGATGCTTGTTCTGGGGTAAAGGCGGCCGTCACGCAGGGCTGACAACCCGGCTGACATAAAGTGCCGATTGTCTAGAAAAAGTGGGAGCCTTAACCTCCTACTACCCCAAGCGCCTCCGGGCCTGTGGATCACTTTACTTTGGGGCACGCCGTAGCGTAGTGGTTAAGGCACTGAGCTACAAGCCGGAGGGTCGAGGGTTCAAGTCCCGTTGGGGTCAGGATTTTTAAACTGACCCAAACCCTCTGGCGGCACTATGGCCCTGGCGTCGACTCAGCCTCTAACGGAAATGAGTACCAGACGCTTGTTCTGGGGGTAAAGGCGGCCGTCACGCAGGGCTGACAACCCGGCTGACATAAAGTGCCGATTGTCTAGAAAATGTGGGAGCCTTAACCTCCTACTACCCCAAGGACCTGCGGGCCTGTTGTGGGATCACTTCTTTCTTTTAAGTGATCCTTATTATATTTATTATGAAGAACAACTCGGTTTGCATTTTTATTTATCTATAACAGAAACTACCTAAGGTTATATCGGCAAAATGTATAATTAAAATGGAGAATATAGTATTATATTTAATAAAGGTACTATAAACTTATTAAGTGTCAAACTTAATGGGAATTTAGGCTCTCTTTGATTGGTATAGGAATGGAATTTAAAATACGAAATGTTTCGTGATGTTGAATTATTTCCAATTTATTATTTCATTCACTATTTCTATTTAATTTGTTGCGATTTTATTGAAACAGTCCGGCTGCAAACAGTTGTTCATTAAATTCTACATAACCTAGAGTCGTGCTATAAATGCTTTTAAAAGAGTCCATTTACTGCAGTACAATGGAATCTTCAATTAAATTTTCTCTTAGAAGTATAGCCTTGAGGCTGCTACCGTTTTCACTCTCATCTCGTCCTTGAGTAATTTTTATGAGGTAGGCCACCTAGAAGAAGAATTGCGTGTTCTCTAAGAAGAAACTTTGTTGCAAGACTGAAGGACCTCAGTGCGATTTTAGTGAAACTCTATTCATGTAGTAAAAAAATGTTATTCGATGTTTTTAACTCACGCGGAGATGCTTTGAGTTGAAGCGTAATCGGTTCAAGTAATTCTTTCGTAATCGCCTTATTTTTTTTCTAAGGGTTCAAGTTTTTCAGAATAATTTAAATAAATTAGCATTTCTTACAATTAGTGTACAACTGAGAAATGAGTTAATGTTATTTATTTAGCAGAAAATCTCCAAGAGGAAAGATCACGGTGGTAAATCATTCACAGATTACCATTGAAGTTAGTGTTTATTTTATGGCTAACAAGTGGACACTGTTTTAACTACATTTGATAACTAACTTATTGACACCATTGAATCCGTAAGTTTATGACCATGCGGACATAAGCTCTCCATATATTCATATCCTGAGCTAACGTTTTCCAATCATCCTCTGTACAATATACTTTCCTCAAATTATGGTTAATATTGTTCTCCTACCTCATTCTTGGTTAATTATATTTTATACAAATTTAAATTCTTTGAATTTATGTCATGCAAAATTATGTTAAATTTATATTCTAGAATATTGATATAAGTTGTTTTATTCTGGTGGAACTATTTTTAAGTATTTTTATGGTGGCATCTACAATAACTTCTAGCTTTTAAACAATATATATGATGTCGTTCTGCATAACAATACATTATATTTACTTAGGCCATGCTATTTAATTATTCTCTGCTAAGTCATGTCAAGAGCGAGGACAAATATCACATTCCTGGCAATGTTTGAGTGGTGGCTAGTAAAGGCCTTAATTACTTAACTCGGTTACCTTTTTTTATATTTATTATTCAGCATGTTCCATAACAAAGAACGTAATACTATATGCTTTAAGTTACAAAATATTTACGTAAAATTATTTGCAAAAAAAAATCCTTCTCTTTTAATTGATTTTCTTTGGCCACTTGTATTTTTTTATTTGTTCTACTCGTTGAATTGACTTTGTTTTCTTCTAAAGTCTGTCTAAATTTATGGAATTAATGAATGAGATTAATTCAACTGTATACTCCTCTACTAGTCCTACTTTATGGAATGTCCATTTACCATTTTTCTTAATCATGTTGTTCTTAAATAACCGTCTTTCTGTTTCTAGTTTTATACATTCAAACAATAGATGATCTATAGTTTGTTCCGTAATTCCGCATGTACACAAAGGGCTATCTTTTATTTTAAAACGATAGTAATAACTGTTTATTTTACCGTGCCCTGTTAAGAAAGTTGTTATTTTTCCTGTTAGGGTAATTTTAATTTCAATCTTTCCTTCACACTAGGTAAAAAGGATTTTGTCACTGCACCCTTTGTGGTATTTTTTCATTCATTTTCCCACTTATTTAAATAACTCAGTTACCTGAAAATGTAAACAAAGGGAGAGTGATGTATTAGAAGCTAATGCTGTATAATGAAAGTGCCAACTTACGATTTATATAATTAAAAAAAAATCGTAAATGCTTTTGTGTTTAACTTTTTCACTAACTTCAGAAGTGAATAGAAATTATTTATTAGGTCCGTTTGGTGAAAGTTCTCATACAGCCACATTTGCAACAAACTTCCCGACAAAATCCTGGATTTCATCTGGGGGAACCCAAATTTTATTTTGACCTGCAGATTATTAATATATTTGCTGAGATAATATTATTGGAAATATATATATATATATATATATATATATATATATATATATATATATATATATATATATACGCCCACACAGAAGATGGTCGGAACAATTTTAACAATTCTAGCTTTCATGAAACCGGAACGAGCCATCAGGCTTAATCCTTGGATGATGATGATGATTATGCTATATATTTTTTTTCCGCTGCTAATTATGTTTATAAATTCTCTGTATTCTATTTTGTAGAATAGTATATCGCTATATAAATCATTTTACACACATCTTCAAGAAACTCCGATTCAAGTGGTAAATGTTCATGAATTTCTTCTTCATACTTTTTTAATGATGCAGCAATTAATATTGCTTATATATTTGTAGTATTGCAGTGTTGTTTCAACAATTTTCGTTTGTTCTCCCTTATAATCTCTGTTTTGTAAAAATCGTAAATTACCTTGTATATATTCGCCAGTTAATATGAAATGAACTTATTCTTCGAATAAGTGATTTAATTTACCCTCTCTTGAGCTAACAAAAAATATTTATTTATCTGTACGATACTGAATCAGAGTCACAGAGCATCATTTTCAGCTCTGAATCTGACTGCAACGATGGCGTCAAGCAAATTTGGTGCACTGCATTGATTTCTTCTTCGGGGTTTAAATTTTTTCGTTATGGTCATATTCGAGGAGCACTGATTTTATATTTAAATAAAATTAATTAAATTCGATATTATTCAAAATAGTTATCTAAGCAATAGCACCAAATATCTGATATCAAAAATATTTTATCCGGATAAATTAAAAGAAATATTAATATTTTGGTTACATTCATACGGTTTATATAGTTTGTGTCTTTTACTTGCATCGATGTCTATAAAATCGTGCTCAGGAAGCGTTTGAAATGTAAAGCTCATAGGAAATATTTTTACTTAATTTGACAACTTCATTAATTCGCTGGATTCATATTCATATGTTGGTTTCAAACAGATTATCTTTAACTCTTTCCACAATACTGATACATTAATATCAGTATTTTTTTCTTGGACCTATTATTTCTCTGTATACGTAAATAGTTTAAATGCAGAAAAAAACTTGGAAACTAAGTGATAATGTAAACAATTTTCTGATTGAACATGCATATACTGTATACATATAAAAATATGCATGTACATTGTTTATTTACGTTAGAATTTTTAAAACAAATATCTGAGTACTTATACTCCGTTATTCTCGTTTGTTTTTTGTATGATTTGATTCTATGTAGAGTATAATTGAAACCAAAATTGTAATTAATTTAATTCCTGGTTTTACTTAATTGCTTCATTTTCTCCTGAATTTCAGTATGAAATCAAATAATACTCTTTTGAATGCAGGTCTGCAGCTGATATAAGTGAAATATCCAGAGTATAAATAATGTTAAAAAGAATTTAGGACACACAAAGTTGTACACGTGATCTGTAACATTGACCGTACAGATTAAACAAGAGGAGGGGATAGAACTGAGCGAAGAAGAAGAAGTTTAAATTAACGTAACTTACTAGAGCTGAATGCGTTTTGGAGTGATGAAACTTCGACATTACATCATTCCGTTTTCTTCTCTCTGGAGAGCCTCGGTCCGATCGAAAATTTCATAATTACTAGGGAGAAATTTACTGTGGTGTTGGGTTGAAATCACGATGTGTGTAGGTAATTACTCTAGATGTGCAAGACAACGAGGCTGTTAGTCAATATGAGATGATCTGCTAATACACTTTCATCGCAGCCTCATGCGTGAGCAATCTTTCTGACATTCCGTCAGAGGTCATACTACTCACCTGGCGCACCCCTAAATATGGTATTCAAGAGTAAATACAGTTCCAGTCTTAGGAATAATATTTACACGGAAATATTAACATAAATGTTTACCATTTAAAAGTTATATCTTGCTATAAATTTTGTATAATCATTTAAACCTATATAATAAATCTGATAATAGGAACTATTCTTAAAAGTTGAATTCGATTCAACCCCAAAATGAAATAAATTTAAGAAATGTTTGCCTTCTAGATGTAGATAATCGTACGGGTTTCTTTGAAAATAAATGAGGGAAACTTTTGATATTTATTTCGATACTATTTCCAAGTATCCTTCATATTATTAGAGAGCACGCCGTAGGTAATATATTACAAGATGGAATGTCGCGAATTCGATTCCCGATGGGTCAGTGTTTTTAAACTGGCTTAAACTTCCTAGTGGCATCATGATCCTGGGGTCAACTCAGGTTATAACTGAAATGAGTACCAGACATGTGTTTTGGCCATGAAGCCTGCTGTCACGCCGGGCTGACTAAAGCCTATAGTAGGGTCTCTATAATTTTACCTTTAAGGCCTTAACTCTGCCAGGTAAAATAAAGCTATTATTATTATTATTATTATTATTATTATTATTATTATTTATATATATAAAATCTATTCTATGATTTTTTGCAACCGAGTAAAAGTGAATTGATACGTGGAACTGCAACTGAGCAAATGTGAATTGATACGCGTTATTTTCACAGATAGGCTATATTACAATGTGATAAGTTTATCCTATTTTTTAAATATTTATCTCAGCTGTAGAATCATTATTAAGTAACATATATTCTGCTGAATTTGTCGAAGTTAACCTAATGAATGGATGTATAAAAAATATTTTAGAATTAATTGAAATTATGAAAGTTTGTATAATGTAAATTGTTTTATGAATAAGAAATGTATTCAGTTTTAAACATTTTAATACGTTACTATATTTTGTAATGGAATAAAGTACGAAGTTGAACAGTAGAAGTCAGCAACTATTCATGGAAAGAGCCATATCGGACATTTCATACGAAGATAGATTCCATGTAACCAAATTGGATGTAGAAAACGAAATCCAATAAATGTAACTTGATTGAACAGTATTAAAACTACATAAATCTTAAGACTCAATTCAGTTTAATGAAAAATTGTAACACTTGTAGAATAATCCAAAACATTAACGATTTAAGAATATAAAAAAATATATAATTGATTCAAGCAAATAAAATGCCAGATTTAATTATTACAAAATCCTAAATGAACCAAGAAGACAGTACGGGGTGAATCATAAATATAGCTATATGTTTGATCTCGTTGTGTGATGAAAACATTACCATTACAGGAAATATGAAAATACCGTTGGAAAGGCAATTATTCAAATTACAACAATGGAATAAAACAAAACAGTGTAGAACTTACGTCATTAGTCAAAATGGCGTTGAATATGCAACAGCAAATTACAATTGCTGCATGGGCAATAACGTATGCTAATGATCGTGAGGCCGCAAGACGGGCAAGACGTGAGTTTAACGTAGCATTGCAGCCGTCGACTGTGGGGAAGTGGAGAAAACGACTGCTGGAAACGGGAACTTAGAGCTATTCCTCTAAACATGTATCATAACTTCATAACGCAATGAATGACTTCCCAAAGCGTTGCCAATTATGCTTGGAAGTAAACGGCGAACAGCTTGAAGCAATAAAGTGACTTGCTTAGTGTTGTTGTAAGTGATTTGTTTTGTTCTATTGTTGTAATTTGAAGGATTCCCTTTCCAATGAAATCATATTTCCTTTAATAATAATATTTTCGTCACAAAATGCGATCAAACGTATAACCTTTATTTCTGAATCACACTGTACATAATGTGATACACATCAGCTGTCTTCTTCCAAAATTATACTCCCCTTTTCTCTCTCTCTTTATTCCTTACATTTGTCTCGTCCTTTTTAGGAACTTCTCTTTGTCCCATACAAAATTCAATTACGAAAATTAAATCAGTTGTGTTTACAACTTTGATAGATTCAGATGTTAAATCAGAATGTTAATTGTGCGCAGTACCGTAGTTTTGAAGTATGTATACTTTATAATATAGTGTATGTGCACCTATCACAGTTTTTAATTTTATATTTAAAATATTGCCTTATTATGAGCAGATTTATAATGAGTTTGTACTACGTAGAATACTTGACTTACTTGATTTATTTATTTTGTTTCGCTTAGGCACAGTTTTATAAAAGTCTTTAACATGAATTTACTACGAATTCCAATTTATAAATTAACTGGAGACATAATTATTTATGTTGCATAAAATAAATGCAGGTGATTTATACTCGATTTTATACGAACCGTAAAATATGTGGCAGCACCGCGAAATATGCGGAAAATATTCATTTATAGCAAGTTAACGCAAAATTAATGTTAACAAATAAGTGAAAATAACCACTAGCTCTGTTATAATACTTTCTCTTTGCTTTCAAACTTCAACTGATTCTAAAGGTATCTATCATGATTCTAACATTTTAATAAGTGAAAAAATCGGTAAGAAGAATGGAATCCCCAAATCATATCGAATGTAATTGTACTGAGGTAATGTTAATCTCATAAAACACGAAAATCAAGCGTAATTTAATATCGACATCAAGAGATACATCTAAACAATCGAAAATCTGAAAATATACCTTATTATTAACTATAATAAACTATAACAGAACAACTATCTCACATTTGATATAACAGTAATAAGAAATAAATAACTCACTGGCACTATCGAATCTATAGATTCATGGCCCACGAACATAAGCTCTCCATGCGTCTTTAACTTGAGAGAACACATTTAAATCATCCCTGTATAATTTACCTTCCCAGCTCATTCTTAGCTTACCTACTGGAAACTTCGCTTCTGCTTTTCCTGATAGAAGTTTCCATGCCCACTCCCATTTCCCATTTGTGCCACATTCCCTGCCTATCGCAGTTTATCAGTCATAACTGTTCTTATTATATCTGGTTTCCCATAAAAATCACGTATTTCACTGTTATGTAGTCTTCTTTACTCGTCTGTCTCTTCATCTCTCTTTAGTCCAATAATTTTTCTAAGTATATTATTCTCAAAAACTCGTAATATTTTCTCCTCCTTAAATAAAAGACCATGTTTTGCATCCTTAAAATGTAATTGGTAGCATAACAGTTTTATATATATTTTTAGGTTAACATTTTTTTACAGAAGCTGGGATGACAAGACTTTCCTATAATGCGTAATAGCACGCGTTTACAGAATTGAGCTTATGTTAAATTTATTTCTACATCTCAGTCTTGCTTGTAATTATTGTGCATAGGAGGATAAAATATTATGAGTATTTGAGAATAAAGTTCTTAGGGAAAGTTTGTGGACGAAAGAGAGATAAACAGACAAGCGAATGGAGAAGACTACGTAACAATGAGATACACGATATTTATGGGAAAGAAGATATAATAAGAATAGTTAAGTCTCATACAGACTGCGATGGTCAGGAATTTGGCACGAATGGGGAATGAAATAGGGATATATAAACTCCTTGTAAAAAATGGAGGAAAGCGGCCAGTATGTAGGCCAAGAATGAGGTGTGATATTAATATTGACCATGGTTTGAGGGAAGTAGATTATACATGGGATGATTTGAAAACACTAGCTCAGGATAGGGATGTGTGGAGAGCTTATGCTCGATCGGTATAAACCTATGGGTTGGATAGTGCCAGATCGGTAGTTAGATTGCAGTGAAAGACCTGCCCTCGGGCAGAATTACTATGGAATGGAATATATGGAAATAAATAAATGAAAGGGAACAGCTCATATATATATATATATATATATATATATATATAGAGATAGAGAGAGAGAGAGAGGAGAGAGAGAGAGAGAGAGAGAGAGAGAGAGAGAGAGAAAATGAGTAACGATTGTAACGTCTCATTACTTTGTTTACAAAACACGTGGCATTATAAAATTATTCATTTCCATTACTAATACAAAATGCATCTGATTAGTTTAAATTAAGTTAATATCTAATTTCATTGTACAAGCAAGTCCTGAAGTACTGCATCGCTTCACACAGACAACTAATAATATTCTTAATCCAACATCGAGATCGCAATCTTTAATGCCGATATGAACTCTCAATTAAAATTACGCTGTTATCCCTAAGGTAATTTAGTCATTTAGTCACAAATCTTGGATCAACTGCCCATGAATCAATGTATAAAAAAACAGAGTTAATTATATCTCCCCATCACCCCAACAAAATAATTTCTAGGGAAATGGTTGTGGTCTAGTGGAGAGAGCTTCTGTTTCCCGTGCATGAGGTCGCGTGTTCGATCCTGCTGTCATGCTTTTTTTTTTTTCTCTCGTCCTTATTTCAATTAAATTTCTTTCTTTTTTTTAAATTTCTTTTGCTTCGTTTTAATTTCAGTATTTACCGCACTGCTTATTTACACGAAATTGTTTTCCATTGCACGACGCACAACGAGATATAAGGGATTTAGTTTTTCAAATAGTTGTATACTTGTGAACCAAATAGCTCATCTCTGATCATGCGCAGTGGCTTCGTACTGAGACTTGAAAACTATCTGTGCGCCATTAATTATTTCAAAGACTGCACATCCCTGCATGATTTAAGAGCGGAATGAAGTGAAGCAGGACTAGCGCGGACGGCTGTTACTGAAGGTTATCTAGACTGCGAATACAGGAGTTGTATTACTTTCCTACAGTTTAATGAGAGACCTGGCGCTAGATTTTAGTGCCATGCAGATAAAAAGGCACACAATTTTTTTGGACACGGCCTTTGTACATCACAATGCTTCTCTGGGAGAAAAAAAAAATCAAGGTAGGTTTCGGCATGTAATGGTTGACAGTTCCCTTGTAAATAAACATTGTAACGGGAGCTTGTTATTTTTAATTTATAAATTCGATTACAATAATCCAATTTTATTAAGTGTACAAATGTTGTAAAATGGGCGTTAATCATAAGTGAGATTGAAGACATTTAATACAAATTGTGATAAATTGATTGATCTATAGAATCGGTTTCTGAACTTGACGGACGAGTCGTGAAATGATGCATGAATCTGTTATTAACTCGTGACAAGGGGAGCTCTAAACCTTTGACAGCATCACTTTTTATAAATGCATTCTGTGAGAAGACTTTGATAGCCAATATTCCGAAAGCCTTATTACATGCCTGCTTGAATGTGAGAATTGATGTGTTTCTAATGCAGAAAATACCTTTATTCAAGAGATTATAAGCATACTCATGACATGAAGCACGTAACAATGGTCTTCTTCTTCTTCTTATTCTTCTTTGGCCGTGCTGCCCTATAAAGCCCTTAGCTCCCGTAATGGACCACCTCCAGTTGTCCCTAACCAATGATGTTTGTTCCCAATTCCATATTATTCCTCCCACCAGATCCTCTTGCACACAATCCTATCATCTATGTTTAGGTGTCCCTCCAAATCTACTTCCTTGTTGATGAGTGGAATAAAAAATTGTTTCGCCTTTCTATCCATACTCGTTTATTTTAAATGGTCAATCCAATTGAATTCTCTTATTTTAATTAGCGTTATCTCCGTACATTTAAATTAGTTTTGAAGATAATAATAATAATAATAATAATAATAATAATAATAATAATAATAATAATAATAATAACAATAATAATTACCTATATATATATATATAGGCTATGTGTGTATATGTTCGTTAACGCAATAGCAGCTGCAATTTTTGTTTTTTCAGAACGAAACTTGACATATAGCAATCAATTAAAGCAAGTAAAGTCGAGTTCATTAACCGGAATGATTGAACCATTAGGTTCAGGAGTTCACCCGAAACTAATATTTAAGAATCGATTTAGCGGAAGGTATTCTAAAAAAAAATCTGATCATTAGAAGTGGGGATTTCTCTGAAACCTGAAATAAAAAAAAACCTCTTTACTTTCATTACGATCAGACACTTTTATAAAGACCGATTTACGTATATGACATATTATTTTATTGTCTACAGAGAGGAGTAAAGGATGATTGTATTTTTATGTGTTTGTGTAGTGTAAAGTGCCCTGTATGAGGGATGATGGCGAGGAAGGTGAAATCCAGTGTCGGCACGTAGCCTATTCCTCCCGAGAAGCACGAAGAGAGTCGCCAGGTTTAATCTTCCCATCCGGCGGACGAATCGCTATCAACAGCACCACAAGTCCTTCTAACAGTACTGCAGAGGGATTTGTGATTTAATGCAGGAATCTGAAAGACAATCTAACGATTAAAAATTGCACACCACCATCATTGGAAGTTTTGGAATTAATTAAATTTAATTAATTTAACAAATAAAATGTTCAATTCCACTGAGTATCGAACACGGGCCAAAGCAGGCATGCTACCTGCTGAGCCAGCACGGCAGACTTGACCATCTACTTTATTTCGCATTTGTATAAACAGTACTTATGGAGGAAATATTTTCAGTGGTTATTTATTGACATATCGCCATAACAACTTTAAACATTACTTAATTTATATTCTGTTTTAGTGCGTTTTTGTATAAACTAACTAACTAACTAACTCACAGGCACTCTAGAACCCGTAGATTCATGGCTGCATGCACATAAGGTCTCTATACACCCTATTCTGATGATCCACTGTTTTCCAATCATACCTTGCATACGTTACTTCCCTCAAATCATGGTTATTGTTATTCTTCCACTTCATTCTTGGCCTGCCTTTTCCGTCTTCCATTCCTCATTCGTGCCATATGTCATGCCTATCGCAGAAGATTAATTGTTATTATCATACAGGGCGATTCATGAATTGTGTTTGCTATCGTTATGTGAAGACCATATAGTTTATCATGAATTTGATACTTGAAAGATGAATCGCATAATGTGTGAGTATGCGGATACACTTGGGAAAGGTTTCTGTACATTTATAGAAAAGATACAACATTGGCCACTGTTATTTTAAATGCAACCTCCTATTTTATTTTAGATGGAATGGAAGATCTATTTATTGGCTTTACACAATTTGAATAATTAGTTATGCCATATTAGAACAGTTCCTACAATATGTTTAATTGGCAGGAGCAATGGGCTGTATACCAATGTTTAGACTTCCTGTTTCAAAATACCTTACCCTATTACTGCAGGAACAGGTGTCTAATCACCAAGTAGATGTTCAAAAGTACCACCGTTATTGTTTGCGCATTCCCGAATACGTTTCCAAGAGGATCTTCTTACAATGACTAGTTGGTGATCTGAAATGGACTGGAAGCTTCCCTGATCCGATGTTGCATATCATCAGGAGTGGTTGGTTCCGTGGCATAGACACGTTATTTCACATATCCCCATAAGAAATAATCCAATTATTAGCAAAAATTAGCAGTAGCAGATGTCAACGTTCACACGTCTGTAACACGTTAAACCAACAGAGATAGAAACGGCAATATATTACTTTTCCAATGACACTTCGAACGAAGGAAATAAATGTGCCATGATCAATTTAAAATAATGAAGTTCGAAGCCATAATTTAAAGACGAATAAAAATGTGCAAATCATCTTCGCATAGACACACATCAACCATTCACATATTTCCACAATTGGTTTCACACAAATGTTCATAGTTTTGATATAATGAGACGAAACATGATTCGTGAATCACCCTGTATATGATTTCCAATAAAGATCATGTATCTCGCTGTTTTGTAGTCTTCTCCATTCGGCCTGTCTGATCATCTCTCCTTGGTTCAAAAATTTTCCTAAGAACATTATTTTATTCTCCCTTGAAGTAAGTGTTCATGTTTCACATCCATAAAAATAACTGCGGGAATAACTGTTTTATATATTTTCACTTCAGTATTTTTAGAGAAGTTACGACGACAAAGAATTCTTCTATTGCACAGTGGCATGCATTTCCAGAAATCAGCATATATTTAATTTCTTTCTGCACATCAGTCCTGCTTGTAATTAATGGACCTAGGTATTTTAATTCAGCCACTTCAAAGTTTCTCTCATTATCATTAACTATTTCCATTATGTCATGTATTTCTATGTCGATCACATATTTAGTTTTTTTCTGTTTACTTCCTGTCCCAATTTCTTAATAGCGAGTACTTTTAAACAACTGTATATTATGTCCGCATGGTGATGAATATTGGGGTTCGGTAGTGCCAAAGATTTACTTCAAAAGATCTTAAACTACATTCCATTTTTAATTTTTAATTTTGTAGCACTTTGAAAAAAAAAACAAAAGTTGTTATCAATTAATTCTAAAATAATATAATGACTTTCATATTATTTTATTCTGAAATTAAATTACATTTGTAAAGAATATATACTGATGAATATACATGAAATAAATTACGCATTTTTAATAAATTAATACAAGTTAAAATATCATACATGGAAGTAAAATAAATTGAGACAGGCTAAATCATATCACAGAAAAATATACATTTATATATTATTTATTACTATAAAAAGTCAGAAGCATATAAATGACACAGAATTAACTATAACCAAGAAAACGTAAAGAAATCAACAAAATTGACCAAAACCAGAATAATATTAAAAAAATGTATACAATTTTGTTAGTTCGTAATAGTGTCTGCTTAAATCATAACATACTGCACCACAAACTTTTATTGTGCCATTCGGGTTCTCCTGTATCTTATAATTAAGTATATTTTCTGTAAATATCTTCCAGCAACTATATTGTTTTATAAATGCATTGTACAGTTCTTGGGGAAATACGAATATTTCTGCTTGACATTCAACATCATTTTTATTGAAGTTTCCAAAAGAAAGTAAAGAACAAATATTCGAAAAAATAGTATATTTCTCATTTATATCGCATTTAGGAACTTTTTCACATTTTGAGTTAAGTAGCAGAAGTTCAAGCCTTTATGAGCATTTCACGCTATGTCGCATTTGCGAAATATCCCCCACTGCCTAATAAGATACCTCACATTCGGTAATTTTGTTAAAATGTTTGAAAAATTAGTGCCGGCTTATTATTTTCAAACTAAAAAGTACGTTTCTAAAAAGAGCAGATCGATATTACCAAATATTTTAGAGTTCATGGATAGCCATTAAAGCCATCCGACCGAGCTGCTGGAACAATCTTTTGGGATGTATCATCATCAACTTTAGGTCGACAACCCGTCATGGGTCCTGGCTGTCCAAGGAAGTCTCTGCCATTTATTCGTCCATATTATATGTGCGGCCGGCTGTTTGCTCTTTAAATTTCGTAACGGGGTGTTTTTACAAGATGAAATCGACAGTACCAAGCTGAACCACCCAACAATCCCGAGTGGGTGATGATTTTCTGTCTAGATTTTCTCTCATAACTGGTGCGTCCCAAAGCCTTTGACACAGTAGATATAGACTTAATGCTAGCGAGACTAAAGACACTACATCTGTCGGAAAACTGCCTTGATTGGTTTGCATCTTACCTCACTAATCGTCAGCAATCAGTTTCTGTTAATAATCGCATTTCTTCCTGGCGCTTGGTGAGGAAAGGGGTACCTCAAGGCGGCGTCCTCGCTCCTCTTCTCTTCTCGATTTATATTAATGACGTGACCAAGAAACTACAAAACTGCAAGCATCATCTTTACGCCGACGACCTACAGATTTACACACACTTTAGGCCTGACGAAATTAATGAATATATTGACAAAGTAAACACTGACCTCAGGCATATATCTTTATGGTCCAGACAATATGGGCTGAAACTAAATGTAAACAAAACGCAAGCAATAATTATCGGTCATCCAAGGCTATTACACCTCATAAACAATGGCAATATGCCGGCTGTCATATTAGATAACGAACAAATTCCTTATACCGACGTCGTTAAAAACTTGGGATTTTACTTAGATTCTAATTTAAAATGGCATGAGCAAGTAAAAAACAAACATCTAAAAGGATCTTCTCCATAATGCATTCCCTAAAGCGACTTAAACATTTTCTTCCTACAACTCTTAAAAGAATTTTAATCCAAACTTTAGTGATGCCGCATTTTGACTACTGTGACGTTCTACTAACTGACATAAGTGACGGATTGTCGGACAAACTGCAGCGTGTCCATAATATGTGTATCAGATTCATATTTAATGTTCGAAAATACGATCACATTTCTCCATTATTCCACGAATTGTCATGGCTACATCTAAAAGAGAGAAGAAAATCGCACTGTCTAATTCTCCTATTTAAGATCCTACATACCTCGATTCCCAATTATTTATCATCCCGTTTCCAGTATCTATCCTCAAACCATAACTTAAACACAAGATCACAACATAGTCTCTTACTTAATATACCGCAACATAGGACATCACATCACTCCATGTCATATACCATCTCCACTTCTCGCAACTGGAATTCCCTACCACAAGAAATAAGGGGCTGCCGGACATTGGCATCTTTTAAAAGAAATCTAAATTTATATTTGCTCTAAACTCGACTTCATTATTATCCAGTGTAAGATATATATATTAATTGGTGTTTCCCGTATAATGTATCATATTTATATTATTATTATTATTATTATTATTATTATCGTATCATTATTGTTATTACCCTATAAAATGTTGTTTGTACATGACATTTACATTGTTACATTTATTGTATCTTTAAGTGTTTATAATTAGTATAGTGTATATCTATATTTGTCGAATATTTATTTGTATTTGTACTGGTTGAGTGGAAGAGAGGGCCTTATGGCCTTAACTCTGCCAGAATAAATAAAGTATTATTATTATTATTATTATTATTATTATTATTATTATTATTATTATTATTATTATAGCGTCGGGAACTTGCTTTCTACCCTTGCATGACTTTGCGTTATACAGGGGTTATGACGAGGACATGCATTTAGAGGACTTCGTAGGAACATACGGCTTTACTCGAGCCTTTAGATGATATATAGTCAACAGAATATATACCCTCACTCGATTCCTCCTATCCCTTTGGTTGTCTTAAGGATGTATATATTCATGAAATTGCACGCTGCTACCACACATTGAATGAAATTTTATAGCTACTAAACTTCAGAATTAATTATTATTGTAAGTAAAAAAAAATCTTCATTTTTCTACGAGCATCTCGCACAGATGTGCTTGTATGCGAGATATTTCATTTACTCAGTACATTATTTTTCGAGGAAAAAAACAACTGAAAATTTAACGTTTCACTTGAAAATGAACCAGTTTATATTTCGTAAGGATGCCTTCAAGATCAGGTTTTATGTACTTGTTAAAAATGAGGTAGGCCCATATAGTAGGATATAAATGTAGATGTCTTATCTTTTGGTAGATTCCATTCATATAAGCTTGTCCTTGCCAGCAGCGCATTTTAAAATCATCTGCAGCAGTTGTATGATTAACGAGCGGATGTTCGTACTGTGTAATATATTTATAATCCATTAGTAGCAGCAGAATTTATTAATATGATCTGTAGCGAACGCATCGTTAAGTCTAACATCTTGACCTATATAATCCAAAACCTTTGAACCTGTCAAGGCAAAGAACGATGATTAGTAGGTCACTTAAAGTAAACACTTATCCTGCTCCATAATATTGCGGTCAAGTAGAGGACTAACCATACATAAAATAATTATCGTATTCATTCACTTTGAACAGATTCATTACAATTATGTTTATTATTAAATAGATTGTCGTAACGTAGCTATTAACTGAATCTCTTTGCATTGAATTTTATTTATAATAATGTCCATCAGCATTGAATTCGATGTGTATTGCCCTTATTTGTGGATACTTTACAGAATCGCGTATAACATATTATTGTCTACTCATTTGGAGTGGATTCCCTTAAATCTATGGGGAAATTGAGGAAACACAATGGTGATAATACTTTCTTAATAATAATAATAATAATAATAATAATAATAATAATAATAATAATAATAATAATATCAGTATACAAGAAACAGCCCAGTTATATAGAGCCATACACGATGACCACACAAACATTGACGCACGACTCAAAAAGGAGGAGTGGCCACATCCGGCGGAAATAATTAATATGGACGAGATTGAAGAATCGAACAACTACAAAATAAAAATATACATTGATGGCAGTAAATTCCAAGGAATGATAGGGGCTGCTGTAGTTATCTTGAAAAACGGAAAATTAGAGCATACATTAAAGCCAACCTGTCCAATCGTTGCTCAAATAATCAAGCTCAACAGATAGGAATTATTAAAGCTCTAGAAGTAATACCATCAATGGACCAAAACAAATCAGATCCACTGGAAGACTGCTTAACTGTTCATTTCGCTAGACCAGGACGCAATGCGGGCGCGCAGAGAGGAGTGAGGAAGGGTGTATTCAGAAAAAACACGGGAATGAAGAAAAAAGAAGCAAGGAGGCACAAACCAAAACAACGAACAATCAACGTCACGGCAACATCACAGAACAATAAAAAAACACACTTTCACAGTACAAGTGTACCAGAAAATGATTCGCAGGTACATTGTATGCAACGAGCTTGGTGGACGCCATATTGAACCGCTGTTGTAAGTGGATTAATTCTAACCACAATGTTAAGTATTATATAGTAGGTACGTTATTACTTTATTGTAACGGACTGTCAACAGCACGTACGGCTTACTGCCCGTGCGACCCATATTTGTAAATAATATTGTAAATATCTTACTTTTTGTCTAATAAAGTCCTACTACTAGTAGGTACGTTTGGTTAGTTTGCATATAAACAATTATTCTTACAGTGACAAAGATAAGTTTATTTATTTTTCCCATGAAATTGGACATTTCGAAATCAATGCATGTCGAGTTGTGTAAATGTAATTAATTGAGTCTTAAATCATTAGATTACCATCGATGTATCCCGGGCGGATGCGGAAGATTTAAACGTAATGCGAACTTATTGTACTTGCAGCAAGAAAATGGTAGGCCTACGTTTCCGGACTGAGGCTCCTATTTAAAACGTTAACTATCCAGTACCATCCAAAAATCGTAAAACTTTATGATGGAAATCTCCCAATACTCTGTATATTACTAAACAACCAGATAAAACATTTTAATTTTTATCAGAAAACTTCGTACAATATATTTTGTAGTTATACCAATTTTATTTGTAATATTTGGTAAATTAGCTTAAAATCTGATTGGTTTTTAAAATACAATACCGTTAGAAACTGGGAAATTAAAAAAAGAACTAAGAAACAGAGTTTGAAGTCTTAAATTATCGTAGTTGCTAATACATTTTAAAAGAGGTAGCATTATTTCGTTTAGATGAAGTGATGTTTCTAAAGTACTACAACGTACTTTCTCAGTTAATAGTATTTAACATAGTTCACATGATTCCTGAAACAGTGAAACTACATGCTACTATATATGTCATATCTTAATCTTCTCTTAAATTGCGCAATGTAATGTTATAATAACTTTTTCTGTTTTCATTACTGTGTTTGATCGTTCATGGAAGGCGGGTAAACCACTTTTTCAGAAAGCCTTCAAGTCCAGAAATCGGAATATAATGGATATATATATATATATATATATATATATATATATATATAATTTTAAAATTAAATTAAACATATGGTTCAGCAGCTCTGAATATCCAAGAGTGATGAAAATGGTTGCTGCAAATGGTTATCAGATGGCAGTACTGAAAATCGTAAAACAATCTTTCATTCTTAGCTTCAATTTTCTTAACTGGATTTCTAAATTTATCAAAAGTTGGTATCCTTCACATTGCGGAGTATAGATTTATTTGTGGATACTTTTTTTCGATAACAATTGGTGTCTAGGTAATAGAGGATTATATTAGTCGTATACATTATAAAATTAATTTATATTAAGTGAACTATTCCTAATATTTTAAAAATAATAAATAAATTAATTTATTAACTCCAAGAAATTTGAGATAATTATTTATAAAAAAACATGTTGTTCCCATTACCAGACTCTAAATTAAAATAAACAATTCCAAGATATGGATGGCATTCTATGTCACACCCATGAAACTCCAGCCGGCACGCTGTTATACTAGAGAGGTAGTTAGATCATAAGAAGCCAAATACGACGAACTGCAGGTTATAGCCTTCTAGACCACCAAAGAAATTCAACAATAGCCAGAGTGTTAAACATCGTACCTATATCTGAATACCTCCAACAATATAGAAACAATTGGCTAGCCCATATTCAGCGCATGGATCGTCACAGAATACCAAAACAAATTCTTCACTACATTCCTCGAGGCAGAAGATCTGTGGGTCGACCTTTTCGGAGATGGCGGGAGACCGTAACGGGCCACTGGGCCTAATACTTGAAAGGACGATGATGATGATGAAGCCAAATAAATTAGCACAGACTCTGGTTATGCACACTTATATCTGTGATGTACCTCCCACTTTCATTACTGACTGACTTCCATTCTGTAATGAATTTTGCTTGAATATAAGATAAAATAAAATTAACAGATCACTTCAAATTCATCCGAATCAAGGGATAAAATTTCGATTATATCAGAAAGTTATTGTTCTATCTTGTGTGATATCAAACAAGTCCGTCACGCAGGGATTGTTTGATTAACCAAATTCCACAGGAAGTCGAATGTTGGTCCGATTTTACAAGCAGTTTATGGAATATATATTTATTTTGTCAATTAAATCATACACATCCAGTTACATTCCTATATAACAAAAATGGCGGCCGCTAGATCGATTTTTCTTTAAACACTCACTTTTAAATGTCAGATTTCGCTAATTTTTTTTGGAATACTTTCAATTGAACGTATCGAGGTACGTTGCGAATAATCGAAAAATGTGACGTCTACAGCGACTATTAAATTATAGTTTCATACAGACCCTCTGACCTAATGGTTTTATTTTTCTGTTCAATCTACTCAACCTTATTTTTCTTAATCAATTGCTACATCTCGAATTTGGCTCCGAAAAAAAAATTGCGCACCATTAACACACACACACACACACACACACACACATATATATATATATATATATATATATATTTTTTTTTTTCATGGCAATTTTTGGTGCCTAGTAGGTAGGATCATTAAAGATCCAGAAATTACAAAAAAATATATTTTCATGAAAACAGTTTACAGCTACATTCCGTAGGATTTTACTAAAATCAATTACAATGTGACAAATGTTAATGACACATGTGTTTTGTAACTAAATAAATGTGAAAAATCATGTAAGCACAAGTTGTGCAAATCAGTTTTGTTCATACAAGTTAGGTGTATCAAAATAGTGTTATAACTGATCTGTTCTGATTTAACTTGTAGTAAGTAAACGTTTTCTTCCATTTTAGGAACCGTGAAGTTTATCTCCACCTTCATTAATATAAAGCCCGTAAAAATAAAAATATAACGAATTTGTCCTTTCTTATGGGCAGTAGAAATTAGTACTTTACTCTTATTGCTTTCCCTTCCTGTTCTTTGCTGGAGCAATTACTTCCAGTATAAACATACATGTGGGGGGGCACGCCGTAGCGTAGTGGTTAAGGCACTGAGCTACAAGCCGGAGGGTCGAGGATTCAAGTCCCGTTGGGGTCAGGATTTTTAAACTGACCCAAACCCTCTGGCGGCACTATGGCCCTGGGGTCGACTCAGCCTCTAACGGAAATGAGTACCAGACGCTTGTTCTGGGGTAAAGGCGGCCGTCACGCAGGGCTGACAACCCGGCTGACATAAAAAGTGCCGATTGTCTAGAAAAAGTGGGAGCCTTAACCTCCTACTACCCCAAGGGCCTCCGGGTCTGTTATGGGATCACTTTATAAACATACAGGTTTGTTTTATTTAATTGCACAATTTAGAAGTATCTGTGATAAGTAGGCGCTTAGTGATAAATTATATCTATGGAACTCGGAGATTAATGACAGCACATACTTATGCTATTCGAACATTCCTATCCTGAGATAATTTTTCCAATTGTTTCCTGTGTAATTCACCACTCTTAAATCATCACTATTCCTCATCCTTCCTTGCTTCAGCCACCCGCCTCTGGAATTCCCTCCCCTCGCATATCAAGGATTGCCCGACTCAAACACAGTTGAAAACTGACTTCATATTTCCTTAAGCAATAAAATATATAGGGTGTCCCATTCAAACCCACATTTTAATTAATCATAACTAACATTTTAATTAATCATAACTGCGGTATTATGAAATGAGGCCTGTATTAAACGAAACAGACACTCAAAGAATTTTCATTGACACACATTTCCACACACTACAACACCTCTATATGTGCACCATTAGTAGCATGAACAATATCAAGTCTGTATTCGATTTCGTGTCATTTTCTATCCAAAATGTCCATTGAACTGCCAGGAAGCTTGGCAAATTAATTTTTGTGGACTTCTCTGAAACCCTGCTCTAATTTCTTCAATCTTTCCTTCTGAAACACGTGTACGAGCACCTCCTGATTCTTTTTTAACGCTTCCAGTCGCCAGAAACTTCTCAAGCCATGCATTAATGGTCTTCACATCAGGTGCATTTCCTCCATATTCTCCCCGGTAATTTCTTTACACTGTAATTATTGACATCGTCTCTACATACTAGAAAACAGTTTGTGCTCGTTGCTTTGGAGTCGCCATTTTGTTTTATGGCATTATTGTCCAACATGCAACAGATGAATTAACTGTAACAATAAAAAAATCTTTGAGTTTCTCTTTCTTTTAATACCAACCTCAATTCATAATACCGCATACTTTAATAAAGATGAAAGGTTCGCCCGAATGCGCATTTTTCTTTTGTGTTTCAACAAGAGAGATTTTGAGTTATAATTGATTAAAATGTGGGAGGTTTGAAATTGATGAAATACATTTTATAAATGCATTAAAATATTTCAAATTGTAATTGAAGTATATTCTAAAAAGTAGAAATTTTGTAAAGATAATTTCTTAAAATTGAAATTGATCCTCTAATGGCAGCGATGGCAATTTTAGAAAGAAAGATTCTGTCCAAATCTAATAAATTCCAAAATTTAGCTAAGAATCCTGGTATAGTATCCCTTGCCCCAATCATCAATCCTGTGATAGTTATAGGCCTACTAACTGATTAGTATTTATCTTTGTAATAGTCAACTGATGGCTCATATATGGCTTTCTTTTCAGAGTTAACTTCCTCAGGTTGGCCACTATGAGTCTCAAAATGAATTGTGGGATCTAATATCTTACCGATTTTAGAAGATGGTCTAAATGCAATAATATCTATTCGTCTATTACTCCCATTAGTGGCCACACCAAGAACTTCCTCCTAAACTGTGTATCCATAATCTCGCAAGAATCTAATTAGGCCTATAGGTTGTTGTTATTGTTATTATTATTATACTATTATTATTACTATTATTACTATTTTTCTTTCTTTCTCTTGTTAAATTTATATTGTGTAGCCTATATTTATTATGTATCGTTAATCAACATGTAGATACATCATAATTGTTAGGCTTATTGTACATATATATAAAATTTAACTCTGGGGAAGTGGAAGAGATCTTACGGTCTTAACTCCATCAGGTAAAATAAAAAAATAAAAAATAAATTAATGTTATTCTCTCACCTCATTCTTTGTCTATCAACTGGGCGCATTCTTTCTAATTCACCTATAAGAAGATTCCATGACGCTCTTTCAATTCCCATTCGTGTCACATGCCCTGCCCAGCCAAATCTAAGAGACTTAACTATTATTATAACATGTGGTTTTCTATAAAGTTCATGTATCATACTGTCATACATTTTTTTATCCTTTCACCTTTCTGTTCGTCCGTATTTGATCTAAGTATTTTCCTAATAACTTTATTCTGAAATACTAGCAATCTTTTCTCCTCTCTTAAAATAAAAGACCATGTTTCGCATCATTAATATATAACTGATATATTAATAGTTATATGTATATACAGGTTGTTTGTAAATTAGGCTGACGAAGTTTGGGACCAGATAGATAACCTTCATTGAAGCATATTTTGTTAGGAACCCATGGTCTGTGACGCTAGGTTTCAGTGCTAGAGGGATCTTATAGGAAGGGATAAACACTAATTTCAGTCCAAGAGGGTTTGTCTCATTACTACAACAATAATAATATAATAATAATAATAATAATAATAATAATAATAATAATAATAATAATAAAGTTCTTCTCATCAGTCAGAGACAGATTAAAACTTAAATGTGAAATAACTCCAGAATTTTCTGAAATGGTAACTGGTCATGGAAAAAATAAATCACATCTTTATCGTATTGGAATATTAAACAACGCAACCTGTCCATGTAGAAAAGCAATTCAAAATGTAGAACATCTCCTTTATAATTGTGAATTGCAGCAGCATTCTAGAAATAAGTTGAAAGAAGAAATCAGCAAAGAAGGAGGAACATGGCCTGTGACGGAGAAAGACCTAATACACAAACATTTAAGACATTTCAAAATATATATAAAAACAATAGTGTACGAAAATGAGTGATTAACAAGTGACGAAGATAAAAAAAAACATGTAAACAAAAACCAAATATGTGATGTTATGTAATGTTATGTTAACTGATTTTATGTTTGTTATGGTATGCATGTAATATTACTACGGTAATGGGGCATGCTGAAAAAAAATAATAATAAGAATAAGAATAAGAATAAGAATAAGAATAATAATAATAATAATAATAATAGTAGCAGCAATTTTATTTTACCTGGCAGGTTGGCTTGTTTACTTCCGGAGCTCAGTAGTATTCGGTATGAATTACAGCAAGTTTGTTTACATCCATTGGTACGCTGTGTTGTTATCCGCAGTCGGAACAAGGGATGGTGGATGAACCACATTCAGTATTGTACAGTTCAATGTGTCTTAGCTTGTAGCTCTGATCATCAGACGCAGCATGTAGTTTCAACATAACGGGGCACCACCTCTCTTTGGAAATGAAGTCGTGGTCACCTGACAGTTACATTCGGCGCTCGTTGGATAGGTAGGGGTGGGCCCACTGCCTGGCCGGCACGCTAGCCTGACCTGACCTGCCTAGATTTCGTTTTGTGGGGCTACATGAAGGCAATGGTTAATGAAACCGATATTGACTATGAATAAGATATTGTAGCACGCATTGTCAGCGCAGCAGCTGAAATAACGGGCAACTCCTGGTACGACAAAGTATTTGTCAATGGACGTGTGTTCAGCACTTGTTGTGTTGGGACAATAAACTGGATCCATTCTGACAATGCAACACTGGAGTGATTTTCTTTTTAAGGACCAAGTATGTTTTGTTTCTACCTGTAAAGTATTTCGTTTAACATACATAATTATGTGACACAGGATGACTTGTTATTTGCACGTACCTATTTCCTTTCCCATCCCTTCCTCTAAGACCCCTCTTGCACTGAAACGAAGCATCACGTTCTATAGATTCCTTAACAAAATATACTTCAATGAAGGTTAACCATCTACTCCCAAAGTTTGTCGGTCTAATTTACAAACACACACACACACACACACACATATATATATATATATATATATATATAGGCCTAAACATTTTTGAAAGATGGGAAAAGTTCCCGTAATGCAAAATATAATTCATTTCCAGAATTAAGGTTTTTTTTCTGTGTCATATTCCTGTTTGAAATTATTGTTACTATGTGTATTTGAATTAACACACTTCTTAAAAATGTCTTTCGTTTTATCTGTTAGGAATCTGTTCCCGCATAAACATATATAACATATCTAGGTATAACAATATTTTTAATTTTATCGATATTAAGAAATATATTTAGATGTTCAAGGAATCGTATACGCGTTTGTAAATAAATAGCTTCACTAAAAGGTGATTGCGATTATTATTATTATTATTATTATTATTATTATTATTATTATTATTATTATTATTATTATTATTATTCAACTTAATATCGCATCCTTAAAAAAAGTCGGACGATTGTTGAAGCGAGATTATATCTTACTACATATAGGCCTAACTTCCTTAATGCTATGTTAGGCATGCTATTAGTATATTGCATTTTCTACAGATAACAATAAGAAATTATCAATTTTTTAGTGAGAATGCAGCTGTATACGAGTCCTTTCCATATTCTGCGGAATGACACTTTAGAGTCTTCCAATTTTTTTTTTGTCATAAGGTGTCCATTAAGGTAAAAATAAATATGTTCAAATTGCAGTTTATCTCATTAGTGATCACTCACTGATCCTAGCAATATACTGCATATTGTAAGGAAATTAAGGGACACAAATATGTTATGGTCGTCCACCACTGTGGTCTCGAGGTATCGCGCTGCCTTGTCACGCAACGGGCCCGGGTTCGATTCCCGGTCGGGACATGCTCCTGGATGAGGTTTTTTTGGGGGTTTTCCTCACCTTTAATGCAAATGTCAGGAAGCTTAGGGTTCAACGGTCCCCGAAAATCATCCGGCCATCATTATAATCATCATCCTTCACCGGTGTGGAAAGCAACGGGAAGCTACCACTCTCTAGTAAAGCTGCAAAGCATAGCAGGAAAATGCTATGATTGCAGTGAAAGACCTGCCCTAGGGCAGAGTTATTATCGATGGATGGATGTTATGCACAAATAGCATACAATATTAAACTAAGTGTTGGCTTCTTTTTCAAGTAAGCGATGTTAAAAATTTGAAATTCATAAGCAAACATATTTATTTAGCACTTACGTCAATAAAAAAATATGCATAGTAATGTATTAGAGTATACTAATACAGAAAAACGTATATTGTCTGAGTATTATAGTGGAGCTTTTCTGTACTTACTTTTACTAACTTATGGAAATATGCGCTGATTTTTTATCGCCGTTAATCCTCTTGAATTCCCAAGCCAATTTAATGTAAACTATTGCTGTTACAAGTTTAATCGCAACTTCCATGTGCGAGTTCCAACAAGTAAAAAAATGCCTGGATAATTTATTTTGTATATCTTATTGTATCATATACTTGTGACGAGGATCCTACGATTTTGAAATTACTCTCTAAAGAAGAACGCATTTTTTTATTTCCTTTTCCCGAAACATTTAGCCAATACCAACTTAGCTAGAACTTAGCTAATATAAAAAAAATAGCTAACTGAACCCTCGATCTTCGGTTCTCAAGTTTAATGCGAACACAGAAGCCGACCGTAACAGTATAAAAGATGCATCTTTATAAAAATACGTATATATTGTAGTAAGTTAATTTGGATGAATTAACATATATTTATGTGAACTCTTTAAGTTATCTCCAACCAGGTTTTTTGTGAGTTAAGTTTAAAAAAGTACTTTCTTACGAAAAAATGTAATTGTTCTAGGTTATTACCGGCTCGCCTTTATAGCTAATAATGCATAATATTTTAATTAGTTTTTAAATGGAAAAATACGTAAACATATTAGGTGTATGATCGATTTTCTGTACATCTATGATTTAAAATACTGAAACATTTAAAACAATTACAGACTTCTGCAGTACCGACAGTAATACAATTAGAAAGTTGCTTGATAGATGTGTTTACATAGGATATCACTAGGTGACGACACGTCCTGTACTACTATTATTATTATGAATAATTTTCCTCAATTTTCACAGAAATCGTAAATCGTAGGGTACTGAAGGCTTATCAAATTAGCACATAATAATTAACTTAAATATATCCAAGTTATAATTCCCTCATATAAAGTAGCTACTACTGTATTGAATGTAACTAATTTATTACGACTAACTCTAACTATGGCTTACGGAACCCTTACGTTCAATACCATGTTCACTGAAAGTAGTGTCCTCTATTTATTCCTATTCTCAGTCAACTCAAACCAGTTCATGTCTGCAATATCCTGTTACTTAAGATCCATCTGAATATTCCTCCCACCTACATATAGTCATTCCTAATTGTCTTCTACCAAAATATTTTCATTAATATTTTGAAAAACGTTCTCCAATCTACTCATTTTTCCACACACACACACACGCACGCGCGCGCGTGCGCAACCGCACGCACATACACACATGCATATATATGTTTATCATGTTATATAATATATATACATATATATATGATATGTATATATATATATATATATATATATATGATATGAAAAGAAAAATAAATGCCTGAGTCGAGATTTGAACCCGAGTCTCTAAACTCTGTACGTTTAGCGCTATGTATATATAGTATATATATATATATATATATATATATATATATTTGTGTGTATATGTGTATATATATATATATATATATATATATGCCTATAACCTTGATATTATTAGGACAATGATTATATCGGTTATAGAGGTCCTCGATTCCCTATTCTCATCTTTTATGGAATATAAAACTACTCTATTGAATCTATTTTCGAATACATTTAACTTGTTTTCATTCTGTAATGTGTTTCTAATGCATCCAGTCCACTTTTATTTCTTCGTGTTCAGTTCTTGAAGGATATACGGGATTACTATGCTATACTTTTAATGTACGCACCACTTCGACAAACTTTACGTAGATGAGATATTTTAATTTATAGACAGAGAAGAATATAGGATTATTGTATGTTATGATGACCTTGATGAAGATTTTCGGGCTGTAGGCCGTGGTCGTGAATACATTATTGTATGTGTTTATGTAGGTAAAGTTTTGAATCCTGCCGATGATGGGACAAGTCCCGAAAGCGCTACAGTTAAATGATAATTAAGTTGAGGAGACGGACCTTTCAGGTGAATATTCTATAATTTTATATTAATAGGTAAAGTGTGTTGTTGGTACGAGGGATTGTGATGTAAATAAGGGTGAAGATGAAACCCGCTGTGGGCACATTTTTGTAAAAAATCACCATGACGGCTCCAGGCTTAACGCCTCCATCCGACAGATCAATTGCTATCAAGAATATTACATGGCTTCTCAATATGTGGACTGTACTGTAGACGGATTTGCAATTTAATGCAGGAATGTGGTGCCCAATCTTGCGATTAAAAATTGTAACACCACGAGATTAAACATTTTACAATTAAATTAATTAAATTAAGCAAATAATAAGCACATGTGAAATGGAGATCTTAAGAACTATTCAGGGGGAAACAACACAGAAATTAGGGACAAATGTGATATTCAAGACATAACCAAATTTATTATAGATAGACGAAAATATTGGGTCATATAGAGAGAATGGAAGTCAACCGGCTTGCAAAAAGAGCTAAAGAAGATAGCACAATGGACGGGAGAAGAACAAGAGGAAGACCAGCCAAGAGATGGATAGACAGTGAATGCACATCCAATACGTCTTCCTCCGAGGAGTGATTTTTTAAATAAACATAAAAAAATCCTACAAATTATGTTAAGAAGAAGAAGAAGAAGAAGAAGAATTAAATTAAGGACCACAAGTTTTATTCATGAACTACCACATTCAATATTATTTTATAAATTTTGGTTCTTAGATAAAAACTGAGAAAAGAAGACAATGATGTGAATATTTACATGAATTTTATGTTTTACGTCGACTTTTCATTTCTTCATATAATGTATATAATTTTGATCCTAGGTAATTGAATATTTTAAACTTTTCATAAGTAATGCCACGAGTGATTTCCAATTTATCTAGAGAATTTGGAAATCAAGAGTGGCATTTGTTAGGACTATTTAACGAATAAAATTAAGCTGTTTACTCACAAATCATTATTTAACTATAGTTATTTTAAAATATTTATATATTTAATGTAAACGGCGATGTTTACAAATGAGAAACGATAGGTACGCTTCTACTGCTTCTTTTGTTTATCACTGCAACCAGATCATACTATTTATTGCCAAAGGAACGCAATATTGTAAGGAGGAGCTTTCTTTAATATGGTAATTATAACACTCATAAATATTTGGTGAAACACGACTCTGATTGGTTGTAAAACAGAAATCATTGAAACGTGATTGGTCATTGACTCCCATTTGGGGCATGAGTTAAATAGTCATAATAATTGTTTTCTATGGTTAACTTTCCACAATCTACTATATTAAATTACGAGGACATCTTCATATAGTTGAGTTTCTTCTTTTACTTTTCTTAAATATAACTAGGAACATTAATGTGTAAAATTCTAGCATTTATTATATTAGCTGAAATAATCGAGTATGAGATATCTCAGAAATTAACGACAGACATTCTAAGTGGTGTATAATGTCTAGACATTTTAACAATATATATATATATATATATATATATATATATATATAAATTACATGGCGCGACAGGCCTAGAAGTACCTTAGCCTACCGGTTGGCTGCTGGCCTCACATCCACATGTGTCAATCACAGAGGTAGATGATCATCTAGGCAGTGTCAGCATGTCGAGTCCCCCAGCCATTATAGCTCATTTTCTCAACCTGGAACCGTTAATTATTGTAGCTATCCAAATGCCTCACGATGCTGGGTGGGCACCGGTCCCGTATTGGCCGAATACCATGAGAAAATTTCTTCCCCATGTAGACTCGAGCCAGCGCATGTCCCGTAGCTCTGCGCCAAGGTTTCCTGCCTTAACCACTCGCCTACGGCGCGGGACTTTAATAATATATAGTAATTTAATATCTTTCGGTATTCGTTAGTTTCAGATTTATTGAAGAATACATTATTCGATTTTATTTAACTTTATTCCTGTGTAAATATATTATATGTAGGTTATATCAAAATGTTATTTATTAAGGTGTTGATGCTCAAACTGCCAGAGATTTTCAAAAAGAAATAAAATTAATGTTCGATGTCCCTTACCGAGTTATCAGCCAATTCTTACGAATCTCTTAGTAATTAGGATTTACAAAACTGGTCACTGTTTATTTTCTTAAGAAAAACTTCAGAGCGCAGCTATATGATTAAATTATGTAAACTTCACGTTACAGGACAGATTCCTCTAAAATTGGGTGGTCTAGAGTAATGTCTTTGTTTGATACACAGCAGGACCTAGTACGTTCTCTTCGGAACAAGCTCTTTGGTGACTTTTTTGGAGTATTTTTCCTTACCTCTTGACAAATTTGAATAAAAACTAAGGCACAAATAATCACAGAATTCCATCTGATCATCATAACCATCCATATTCTCCTTGTTCAAGAACATATTTCATATTCATAATTGAAACACACACACACACACACACACACACACACACACACACACACTCCAACTCACACTATTGTTTACGCCTAAATATCTTAAGACGTGATAACTCGATGGTAAAAGTGTGTAAAAATCAGGAGATTACTCATAAGTAATGCCACGAGTGATTTCCAATTTATCTAGAGAATTTGGAAATCAAGAGTGACATTTGTTAGGACTATTTAACGAATAAAATTAAACTGTTTACTCACACATCATTATTTAAATATAGTTATTTAAACATATTTATATATTTAATGTAAACGGCGATGTTTGAAAACATGAGAAAATATCGGTACGCTTCATTTGCTTCTTTTGTTCGTCACTGCAACCAGATCATACTATTTATTGCCAAAGGAACGCAATATTGTAAGAATGCACTCTAGTGGAGAAAAAAATGAAACACATCAAACTGTATATTAATTCATTTCTGATGTCCTATGATGTAAATATAATAATTATATTTTTCTGGGAAAAAATACATTTAAGAAAGTGCAAACAGTGGTTTCTTTTTTGGTGGTATAATAAATTGCTACAAATGTTTTTATATTAACTCCTGCATGCGGTATGTGTTGACATTCATGCACTATATATACAATGTGGTAGCCGTATTTCTTGGTGAGTCAGTCACTGCAAAATAATGCTATGACCTATTCAGAATATTAAAAAGGAAGTGCTTTCTTTATTATGATAAACTTTAGTTGGTAAATTTTAGGCGAAACACTACTGTGATTGGTTGTAAATTAAAAATCATTGTAACGTGATTGGTCATTGACTCCCATTTGTTGCATGAGTTAAATAATCATTAAAACATCACGTAGAAAAGTGATATTGCTTTCTTTTATGCCTGTTTCAGTATTTAATCTCAGGAATGTGAGTTCCATGCTTTCATGTCGTAATTTATTGATTTATATAACAATGCATCTCGTAAATATAATCACCAATCTACTCGATATTACTTGTTAGATCATAATTGAAACTATAAAATATACTCAGGATTCATTTAATTGCTGGACACCGAATTCAATTTCTGACTGAACAAATCTACAAAAAAATATTCATGAATTAAATATATGTTACCATTCTTCATGCTTTTCAAAGTCTTCATAATTAAAATTTCGTTAAAATACTAACAACATTTTATTTTAACTCTAATGGAGATACTAAAGGCCAACACGCACACACTATTGAGCAACACTAAGAAATTGGGACTGGAATTAATATCAATAAAACTAAAATATGGTCACACATAGAAATACATTATATAATGGAAATGGACAGCTAGTGAGTGACAAATGGGGGGAATTTTGAGGAAGTGGCTGAATTCAAATACCTAGGAACAATAATCACAAATAGGAATGAGATGCATAAATAAATTAAACGTAGCCTCAATTCTGGAAATGCGTGCCATTATGCATTGCAGAGACTCTTGATGTCCCAACTCTTTTCAAAAATCGTTAAACTAAAAATATACCAGTTGTATTATATGGACTCTTACTTTAAGGGAGGAAAGGCGATTGCGAGAATTTGAGAATAAAGTTCTTAGGACAATTTTAGACCAAAGATAAATGAACAGACAGGTGAATGGCGAAGACTACATAACAGTGAACTACGTGGTCTTTACAGGAAGCCAGATATAATAAGAACAGTTAAGTCTCATATACTGCGATGGGCAGGACATGTGGCACAAATGGGGAATGAAAACGTGTATGGAAGTTTCTTGTAGGAAAACCAAAGGGAAAACGCCCAGTTGGTAGATGAGGAATGAGGTGGGAGAATAACTTTAACTATGATTTGAGGGAAGTAGACCATACAGGGAATGATTTGAAAACATTAGCTCAGGATAGGTATGTGTGGAGAGCTTATGTCCGCGTGGCCATGAACCTACGGGTTCGATAGTGCCAGTTAGTTATTTATGGATTATTTATTATTTTCAGTTTGACCAAGTAATTCCGTTTATTTTATGGATTTTTATGTTATTAATATAATTTTATGGGAGGAAATATACATGCTTGTTATTTAAGTATTTAGTGTCTTGATTAAACTAAAATGCTTCATACCTCACCTCATATTCAGTCTTCTAATTATACTACAGTTTCAAATCCTTGGTAGCTTCATTTTTCAGTAATATCTCGTCGACTGATTTTATGTCGATTAGAAGAACTACTTCTGGTAGTATAAAAGTTCAATAGTGTTTTGTTACTTAAACTTATTTAGCCTAGTAGAGTTAAAATCACTTGATCTTATCTTCCACTTAACAAGAAAACATATTCACATTAAAATAAAATAACAAAAATTGTAATATTAGATAATAAATTGAAATTTGGTAAAACTGACAATAAGAACAATTGACCAAATAATAATTGTAGACGCAGAAGATAATCTGCAGAAAGGTCTGTATGAACTTAACAAAATCACAGATGAATATGGATTTGAAGGTATCTATAGAGAAAACAAATATTATGGCATTTCAAGGTGTAGATTCTGCCAGAAGTAAAATTGTACTTGACAATAAAATTTTGGAGCAGGTGAATAATTTTACATATCTAGGATGTAATATCTCATATGAAGAAGAAAAGGATGCAAATGCAAAAATATCTAATTTTTTAAGAATTTTAGGGTTCATAAATTATTTTATCACGCCACAGTTAGTCCAAAAACATTCAAGACTATCATCATCATCATGAACAAATTCGTTTAAGCCTGTACGGTCATTCCAGTCTTTGCTTAAGTTTCTTCGAGTAGTAGGAAATCCCTGGGTTGGTTACCAGCCATCCACAGAGCAAGACTAGTGGTAGAGCTGCTACCTTATAGCCTCTAGTCAGGCGTTCAAAATATGGAATTTCCTCCATATTTGATGGAATGGTTATACCGCCGTGACTCGGTCCCCATTACCTCGTTAGTTAAAAGCGGGTTAGGAGAGGTTATAGAATGCACATCACTACCTCTTACACTTCCATTCAAGACTAAAAGTGTATAAAACACTGGCTCTTCCAACTCTTTTGTATGGTAGTGATGTATGGACGTTGAAACAGAAGGTTATACAGAGACTTAGATCTGCTGAAATGATATACCTTCGGAGGACTGCAGGATACACACTACTAGATCACAAAAAAATGAAGACATCTTAGAAGAATTGCACATGGAACCTTTAGAAAATAAATTGTCTGATTATTAGTCAAGATGGATGCAACCTGTTCATCGAATGGAAGATCACAGGATACCCAAACAAATGTTAGGATATCAACTTTCAGTAAGAAGAAGAAGAAGACCAAGGCGTCCACTGAAAAAAAAATGTTGTATGGTGTTTCTCTTGAGGCCGAAATAGGTCAACAAATTACCTAATTCGTGAATGTAGTATGATGATGATGATGATGGCAAATTGTAGTTGTGACATTATCTTAATGTTACTGATAAAATTAAATTAATACTATCATCATTATCATCAATGTAGCTTTCAGGGAGTTAGGCGATTGTTATTTGTCATCTCAATTATTAATTAAGGAGTCTCTTCATTGGTTTTATTGGTTTTTTGAACCCGATAGAGTGTAATTTTCAAGTAATCTAGGTAATATTATATAGTGTGGTATTCTGTTCACATATTTTATCTAACGTGATTTGTAATTACGGATTTTGTCGAGAACTGGTTTCTTCATGATTTATTTCAAGTGTGTGCATTTGCTATGAAATCATCCTAGTTGTAATCTCATGTTCTCTTCGTATATCTCATTTCCGCCGCAGTTATTTCTGATTCATCTTTGGTCTTGAGAATTGGACAATTCTCATAACCGTATAATAAGATCGGAAGGACTAATACGTGGTATAATCTTATTCGGCTTTTAGTTGCAGTTCGTTTTGATTCAAATGCGTTATTTATTACACCGGTAATCTCGATAAATTTATTTAATCTACGATTTATAATCGAATCGTTTTCGTATGAAATAATATTTTTCTGATTCTCGTTTTCAATGATTTGTTTGTTTATGACTTTTTTTTATTTATTACTGATACTAATACTATTACTAATACAATAAGCAAATCAATTAATATTACAATGTAGAGTACCATCTAATAGAACTAAACATCCAAGGGTAAAATAAAGAAATTTGATGTACTAATGCACATCGTTAATATCATTTATTGAAAATGAGATGTAAATGCAAAAAAATATCAAAATTGTTAAGGATTTTATGGTTAATAAATTCTATCTTCAAGCCACAGTTAGTCAAAAATATTCAAGACTAAAAGTGTATAAAACACTAGCTCTTTCAACTCTTCTGTATGGTAGCGAAGTATGGATATTGAAACAGGAGGATATACAGAGACTTAGATCTGCTGAAATGAGATACCTTCGGAGGACTGCAGGATACACACTACTAGATCACAAAAAAAACATGAAGACATCTTAGAAGAATTACACATGAAACCTTTAGAAAACAAAATTTCTGATTATAAGTCAAGATGGATGCAACCTGTTCATCGAATGGAAGATCACAGGATACCCAAACAAATGTTAAGATATCAACCTGCAGGAAGAAGAAGACCAGGACGTCCACTCAAAATAATTTTGGATGGTGTTTCTCTTGAAGCTGAAACGGGTCAATAAACGGCCTAAATTCGTGAATATGCTATGATGATGATGAGAATGAGATGATGCAAATTAACTGCTCTAAATAACATATTAAATATTTTTCTGTATTTATTTACATTATTCTACACAATGTAGATGGATATAAGATTTATGTATGTTTGAGAGAGTTACTAAACAAGTAATTTGAAATAGAAACCCCACAGTTTCAGAAAAAAATATTCATAGTATCAGCTAAAGACTATTCAAATCATGTACTCGTAATCCAGTGTTAGAATTAAAAAGGAGTGTGAAATCATATGTGATAGCTTCGGATTGGATGAAAACTAACTACTGTATTAAGAACTAATCCATAATTTATGTGCAATATTTGGCTTAATGAATCAGTCATATTAGCGGCCAATTAAAATTACTAATCATTTAAAAGTTAAGTATTTAAATAGTGATGATTAGATCTCAAGAATTGGGATTCGTCTAATCCATAATAAATTCCGAAGCTGTCTGTTACATTTACATTCTCCTATTTTATTGTAATGCTTTAACAAAATGATGACTTGATAGTTTTTACTCTGACGCTTGGTTACCCTGTAACAGACTATTTATTTGCAACTTCTCTATTACAAGATAATTTTCTTCGGTTGCATTCATTTACACTCTGTATATGAATTTTAATATAAAAATATCCTTCCATCTCCCCGAGGGCAGGTCTTTCACTGCAATCATAGCATTATTATGCTGTGTTTTGCAGCTTTACTAGGAAATTGTAGGTGTGGTAGCTTCTCGTTGCTTTCCACACCGGCGAATGATGATGATGATAATGATATGGATTATGATGATCGGATGACTTTCGGGAACTGTTGGGTCCTACGCTTCCTGACATTAGTCTTACAGGTGAGAATAAGCTCCGAAAAAAAACTCACCCAGAAGCCTATCCCAATCGGAAATTGAACCCGGGCCCACTGTGTGACAAGGCAGCACGCTACATCGAAACTACAGCAATGGACATATAAAATATAGGCTACTAGATTTAAATTTTGTTTTTACTGCATTTTTTTAGTGTGGGATTTTGTAATTTGCTCATTGTATAAATTATTTTATATTTTGTTATAATTTTGACCTCAGTAGAATTGAATTTTTTATTACTGATCTTAAACTTTTTATGTTTTGGTTCTACCTGGTTTTGTTGTAATTATAAACCACAACCTGTGACTCAATGGGACAATGTTTCTGGAGCAAATACTATTTCAGAAAATAATTAATTCATAGACCTATGTAAATAGTAATAAGTACAATTAAGTCTCGTACACTGTGATTTGGAGGACGTGACATGAATGGGGAATGAAAGAAACTTCTTGTAGGAAAACCACAGAGAAAACGCCCAGTAGATAGACCAAGAATAAGAAGGGACAATAACATTAACTATGATTTGAAATAGGTAAATTATACAGGAGGAGATTAAAAAACATTAACTCAGCATATTGACATATATTGAAACTCATACCGTGTTAGATAACTACTCAAGATAAACATAAAACCGTTGTATATTATTTAATTCAAGCTGATACCATATTTTTAACATCTCTATAAATGGAGTAAAATACAAAAATAAAAATCACATAATTGTTTTTAAATTTGAATACCGAATGTAAGAAATTTCTAATTTTAAGCTGAGAAGAAAATGATACATTTAATGCAGAAGATTCATATCTAATAAATATCTACTGTAAAATGGTTTTGATTAGGAATGTGCCGACATTGTGAAGAAAATAAAGCTAGTAAAATTAAATGGTTACACGAGCCAAATGAGGTAAATTTAGAACAATTGGATAGTATTAGACGGGAAACCATCAGGTTACTAAAGAGTAAAAAGAGGGAATATTTGAGAGAGAGAAGATTAACGATCTTAAAATGAATAAAAAATAGGATCATTAGAAAATTATATCAGGATAATAGGATAGAAAATAAAGGGTTTCAGGCTAGAACAAACATAATTCGGAATGAAAATGGGGATAAGATTGCAGATTCCAGGAGTATATTAAATATATGGACAAGTTACATTAATCAGCTATTAAATGTACATGCGGAACAAGATATTGTAGAGGACTATTTAACTCATGCCGCAAATGGTAGTCAATGACCAATCACGTTTCAATGAATTCTGTTTTACACCAACGACAGTCGTGTTTCACCTCGCTCTTTATCGATTTCTCTTTATCAGCTCATGCTTTTGTGATAAAGAAAGCTCCTCCTTTTTTAATATTCTGAACAGGTTAGACCATTATTTTTCAACAACAAATACATTGAATATAGCAAATAATGAATAGATTCAGTGAATTTACTGAGTTGTTTATTCAAAATATAAATGATTAACCTATAATGTTGATTATAATAGTTTGATGTGTTTCATTATTTCTCCACTAAAGTGCATTCTTGCATATTGCAATCCTATTTGGCAATAAAGAATATGATCGAGTTGCAGTGAATATACATAACCTCACATTTCTAATTTGTTTTCAAACATCGCCGTTTACATTAACTATATAAATATTTTAAAACACCGGTAACTATATTCAAATAATTATCTTTTAGTAAAGAGCTTAATTTTATTCGTTAAATAGTCCTAACAAATGCCACTCTTGATTTCCAGATTCTCTAGATAAATTGGAAATCACTCGTGACATTACTTATGATAATTTACAGACAGCAGAAATGCTAGTCGCAGAAACAAGTACATTAGAGGTTGAAGTGGCGATAGAAAAACTGAAGATGTATAAAGCAACAGGTTCAGATGAGATCCCAGCAGAACTGATAAAATCAGGGGGAGAAAAATTGATGAACAAGATGCGCCGGTTGCTTAGTATGATTTGGGAAAAAAGAAGCTCTTCCAGATGAATGGAAAGAATCGATTATCGTACCAATTTTTAAGAAAGGAGATAAAACTGACTTTCTAGGAGATAACCAATGTGGATTTAGAAGAAACAGGTCTACAACAGATCAGATTTTTAGTATAAGACAGATTTTAGAAAATAAATGGGAATATAATGTTACTGTACATCAATTGTACGTACTCTTCAAAAAGGGATACGATTCAATTAAGAGGGAAAAGTTATATAGTATCCTGTTGGAGTTCGGAATTCCTAAAAAAGTTAGTTAGACTTATACGAATGTGTCTAAATGGCACAAAGAGTTGGGTGCGTGTAGGCATACAGTTTTCGGATACTTTTGAAATCCAGAATGGATTGAAGTAAGGAGATGCACTATCTCCTCTACTATTTTATTTTGTACTAGATAATGCCGTCAAATATTTAGAGGATGAACAGGGCCTACAACTCAATGGCATTAATAAGCTGTTAGTTATGCTGATGATGTGGTATTATTGGGCGATAGCGAGGAGATACTAACGGCCAACACTCACACACTATTGAGCAACACTAATATATTGGGACTGGAAGTAAATATCAACAAAACTAAATATATGGTCACACGTAGATATACATTATATAATGGAAATTGACAGCTATTACAAATGAGACAAATTTTGAGAAAGAGACTGAATTCAAATACCTAGGAACAATAATCACAAGTAGGAATGAGATGCACAAAGAAATTAAACATGGGCTCAATTCTGGAAATACATGCTATTATGCATTACAAGGACTCTTGTTGTCCCAATTCCTTTCAAAAAACGTTAAACTGAAAATATATAAAACTGTTATTCTCCCAATTATATTATATGGGGAGGTAAGGAGATTACGAGTATTTGAGAATAAAATTCTTACGAAAATGTTGGTCCAAACAGAGATGAACAGACAGGTGAATGGAGGGCATTACATAACACTGAACTACATGGCCTTTATAAGCCAGATATAATAAGAACAGTTAAGTCTCGTAGACTGCGATGGCAGGACATGTGGCATGAATGGGGATTAAATGACGTGAATGGAAGCTTCTTGTAGGAAACCCAGAGGGAAAACGCCCAGTTGGTAGAACAAGAATGAGGTGGGAGAATAACATTAACTATGACTTGAGGGTAGTAGATTATACAGGGTGTGACTGGAAAACATTAACTCAGGATAGGGATTTATGGAGTGATTTTGTCCGTGCGGCCATGATCCTACGGATTCGGTAGTGCCAGTGAGTTAGTTAGCTAGTTAGTTAGTTAAAATAATTTACAGAATTCTGATACACTTCCATATTAACAGCACTTCGTCTTTTAGTGTTTTATGCAAGCCAAATACCTTAGTAGATTTATTAGCAGTTATAAATTTTACTTTTAAATAGTATAGTTGTAAAGAACACAATTATATAGATTAATCACAATTTCAGTTATATGATTCTTTGATGAATTTACTTAATTTTTCCCGATATTTGATGATATTACTGAAATACTTTCAGCAGGTATAAGAATGAGGGGAAAAAATTAGCCTGGAACACAGGCTAATTTAAAATTCATAGCCTAATCTATATTATAATAATAATAATAATAATAATAATAATAATAATAATAATAATAATAATAATAATAATAATAATGAATATAAGATAAAAATTGTGATAGTCATTACTCATTATCATAAAATATTTAGATAGTTCGAATATTGTTATTGTTATGAGTTTTATACCAAACTTCTGTCTTGAACGGAATTTTACTACGTCAAAAAATTATACATATTAAAAAAAATATATTTACTATATTAAGCTCATTCAGCATTAAGCTCACCAGGTTAAGAACAGTTTTGCTTTCTTATAAAATAACATATACTAAGTTTTATTTTGTTTTATTAATTATTAGTATCTGTTTTGTGCACATAATTATACCAATAAACTATATAATTAAGATATTTGGTCTGCAAATTCTTACCTCTTAGGTTATTTTGTTGAGCATATGTTTCAAGGCTTCTCAGCCCCATTATCAGCGATTGAAGACAACAGTAAAAATATGCAGACCAAATATCTGAATTATTAAATAAAACCTCTTAATACTATTGTATTTTTAAAATTAACTATATGTTATTGGAAGAATAATAATAAGATGTATTAGGTGTATCACATATGCTTTTTTATTTATTACCAGGCTAATACAAACCACAGCTAACTTGAGCTGGACTAGCAATATACATACAAAGCTTTAAACAAGTAAAAGAAAGAACACACCGCGTGAACAACAGATGAAAAACATTAATTGTAGAACTTTGGATTCTATGAGTGTTTGCAACATGTCGTTCTTTGCTTAACCATATGTAAAAGATAAATAACACACCGTATACATGGTACACGAATATAATAATTACAATAATAAAAATGAAACGCATTTCTAAGTATACTGAGAGACATAATTATATAACAATATGTTAACTAATATCATTATGGCATTAAATAAATTCGAGTCATCGTCCGTAGTGGATAGACTTAAGATACTGTTCAGGTATATTGCCGTATTTTCTGGATACTTTAAAGTGGATATAACAAAAAATATGAGAATATGTAATATTCATGAACAGTATTTCAAATCTTTCTTAAAAATCTGACCAATTGGCATCTGATATCCAGTTCAAGACTATATTTCCTAGTAGACATTCATTTGGGGTGGGTTTAATTTGGGATATTTAGCCTTAGACTTGAAGTTTAATATCCTGGATGGCCTGAACTGCTTCCTCCGTTTCCGGCACCGCCAGGTCTTCCTGATGGATATCCATTTCCAGTCCCTCCCCCGTTTCTGCCACCACCGTGTCCTCCTGATGGATATCCATTGCCACCGCCATTTGGACCTCCTGATGGGTAACCATTGCCGGAACCACCTGCTCCTCCTGATTGGAAGCCTCCATTGCCACCAGATGGATATCCTCCAGCGCCACCGTTACCACCTGATGGATAACCTCCAGCACCACCGTTACCACCTGATGGATATCCTCCAGCGCCACCATTACCACCTGATGGATATCCTCCAGCACCACCGTTGCCTCCAGCGCCACCATTACCACCTGATGGGTATCCTCCGGCTCCTCCTGCACCACCGTTACCACCTGAAGGATATCCTCCGGCTCCTCCTGCACCACCAGCTCCATTAGCTTCACCTTCGTACCTGACTTCTGGATGGTAACCTCCTTGATTGGCTTCATAATCGACTATCTGTTTACGTCCATCAGGCAACAAAACGTTGTAGGAACCTTGAGCGACATCCCCATCTCTTGTTTCTGAATGTCCGAATTCCGTGCCAGTCTCTGCGTCGTAAACTTCATAGCTGAATTCTGAATGTCCTGGTTCCTGTAAATATATGTTACAAAACACATTAGCGTATTATTTAACACCTTTTGTTTAAACGTCTTGAGTTTATAGGCTAAATAGCATACTTTCACTTTTATGTATGTGCCTAAACGTAATTAAATAATTATTTCTCTGTAAGATTGTCGAGTAAACTTTTACCAAGTGCTGCATTTAATTTTAAAGTCATATCGAGTAGATTTTATTATGTAGCATTTTATGATTCTAGTGTAATTCACTTATTAATCGGTATTTTTTTTTATTCCTCCTAAAGCTTATATGTAAAATGCGATCCCTTAGATTCGTGTATCTGGCTGATTTCTCATAATACATTGTATCGTCACATCGGGTAATTATTAATGTTTTATTTGCTAGTTTTACTTCTTCATAATTCATAACTTCACTGATACCTCCAATGTTAACATGTTTCGGACTGAATATCGGGCAGCTGATAAAATGGTATCTTCGACCCCTATAAACACACATACTACAGTGTATTTATTGTAAGTGGATCAACGTATTAATATGAACAGTCCGACTGTAAATGCATAACATGTGCCTGAATGTGTTGATATTAATTTAAAATTTCTCAATAATAAAGACTTCTGATTTACAATTTAAGTATCCACATTCCACAGGAACAATACTGATTTGTGTTGTAAGTTAGCTACAAACTTATGTTCCTTCTGACAATTTTCCTCATCCCTTTAAACTTTTAAAAAAATAGATTAAAATTCATTTTAAATTCCAATTTTAATATACGGTAAATATAACCATTTTAAATAGTTACGGATAAAATTATTTAATTAAGTAAAATGCACACAAACATATTTTAATAAATGAAGTAATAATATATAGTCTACCTAATCTATAAATTTGCATATGAACTCGTTATAAAGTGGATAAGACCGATTATTAACTCATTCACATATGTTCTCGTTTTAAGGCTAGATTATATAATTATATGTATTGTATAAAATAAAGTTAGGCCCTGTTTTTTTTACATTTTTCTCTCGTTTATCACGAGCAGAATTTTTCGTGCTATAAAATCAGTTTAAAATTGTCACTCGGGCTTTAAGCAGCTCAGTAAACGTACTTCCATATCTTCAAAATAAACATATTCAGATTTGGTGTGCAATAAAATAGCTAGAGTTATAAAACTTTTACCTGGATTACAACCGAAAATTATGGCAAACAAATATTCTTAATAATAAATATGTTACTTACAGAAAAGCCATCATCTCCTCCATTGCCTCCATTTCCTCCATGACCTCCATTTCCTCCAGTACTACTACCATACCCACTACCAGCATGGGACCCAGCTCCAGAGAACGATCCGTCTGTTCCAGCACCAAATCCTGCTCCAAATCCAACTGCCCCGCCGTTGCCACCTTGACCAAAACCATTTTGACCACCATTGGGTGCACCATAAGTACTAGAAGGAGCAGCACCGCCTTGAGAACCTCCCCCGAATCCATTTTGACTACCGCCAAATCCATTTTGACCTCCGCCAAATCCATTCTGACCACCTGTAGGTGCTCCATACGTGCTGGAAGGTCGTCCTCCTCCTCCGTTGCGGCCAAATCCATTTTGGCCTCCCCCAGGAGCGCCGTAAGTGCTAGAAGGAGCACCGCCATGAGATCCTCCATTTTGACCACCGCCAAATCCATTATGACTACCAGCAAATCCATTTTGACCACTTCCAGGTGCTCCATAGGTGCTGGAAGGTCTACTTCCACCATTAGCTCCGGAACCTGAAAACAGGAGATGACTTTCTATTAACAAATTTATAACTTTTAAAGAAACATGATTCTCGAGATCCACTGAGATCTGTAAATGTATTTCCAGTTTCCTGTATAACATACAATGAAAACTGACAATTAGCATACCAGACTGCTGTTGATATCTTGTTAATTTGCTTAGGTCTCTAGTTTATTTCCTGCCTATTATTCTCTACTTGTTTGGGAGGTTTTAATATTAGAAACATATATATATATATATATATATATATATATATATATATATATATCACAATTAATAGATCATAGAATATAGAATATATATTTATTAAGTTTAAATATAATGTTATAATGATTAATAATTCTCTACTCTTATTTTATTATTATAATACCTCCTCCATTGCGTCCGAATCCGTTTTGCCCACCTCCTGGAGCTCCGTAAGTGCTAGATGGACCACCTCCTCCGAAACCATTTTGTCCACCTCCGAAGCCATTGTGCCCTCCTCCAAAACCATTTTGTCCAGAGCCTGGTGTTCCATAAGTACTAGATGGTCTACCGCCTCCATTACCCCCGCCATGACCGAATCCATTCTGGCCTCCACTAGGAGCACCGTAAGTATTTGAGGGCCTACCACCGCCATTTACGCCTCCATTACCTCCTCCATGTCCAAATCCATTTTGACCACCGTTGGGTGCACCATAAGTACTAGAAGGTCTGCCTCCTCCGTTTCCTCCACCGTTGCCGAAACCATTTTGTCCTCCTCCAGGAGCACCATAGGTACTGGAGGGTCGTCCTCCTCCATTTACACCACCGTTATGACCACCATTGTGACCGAATCCATTGCCTCCTCCTCTGTGACCATTAGCACCGGGAACACCATAAGTGCTAGATGGAGCACCACCTCCACCGTTACCAAAACCTCCACCACCTGCTCCAGCAGACGGTGGGAGATACTGATTATTCACGGGAGGCTCTGGTCTAGCTGCGGTCATCACCGCAACCGTCAGTAAAGCCAATATCTGCAATATTGATGTTTAAATGTCAATTAACAGTCAATTTTCAAATCATTTAAATCACGGAGAAAAGAAAATAATTCTACTACATTTTAAACTCGGTTGTATTAGAATCTTTATTTTGAAAGAAGACTTCAGCTGATGCTATTTCATTTTATTATTACGTTTATAATCCTACTTTTACATTACATTCATTTGAATTTTAGCATAACTGCGCCGTAGCCGAGTAGTTAAGGCAAGAAGCCTTGGCGAAGAGCTACGGGACTTGCGCTGGTTCGAGTCTCCATGGGAGAAGACATTTTTCTCATGGAATTTCGGCCAGTATGGGACCGGTGCCCACCCAGCATCGTGAAGCATTAGAGTAGCTACAATAAGTAGCGACTCCAGGTTGAGAAGACTAGCTATAACGGCTGGAGGATCCGACATGCTGATCACATGTCACCCCTACACTGGCTAGATGATCGTCAACCTCTATGATTAACACATGTGGATGTGAGGCCAGCAGCCGGCTGGTCAGCCAAGGGCCTTCTAGGCATGTCGCGCTTGGAGTTGGTTAGTTATTTCTTCTTAGTGCTGTATAATCATTATTTTTACATTGCCGCTGAAAACGGAATATTTTTAGTTTTAGTATTATTTTATTGAAATTAATAGTTTTGCTTTTCATCACAACATGTGACAATTGTGAGGTTTGAAAATAAAATTGTCTAATAAGACAGAAATAAAGTCTATACATTTTGATTATATTTTAATAACTGCTCTTTATATTTTGTTGAGAAAAATAGCAGCACAGTTGGCCGATATTTTGCTCCTATCATTTTTAGGTTAGTTATTAGCTTATTTTTATTTGCACCAGCATTTTGAAACACTTAATATATATTACTTTACATAGCCTTATAACCAACAAAGGCATTTTTGAGTCTTAGTTTCTGTGATTCATATTTGCTTAATTAATTTGTATATTGATTTTATTGGCTATACTCTAAGTACGGAAGTTCGTTATTGGTGATATAATAAATAGACATACAGCTAGTTTTAGAAAATTTTTAGTCTAAAGTAAGACTATTATCAATAACGTCTTTCCTGATCTGTGATTACTTATTCTTCAACATTGTAACATATTTCCTTCATATATATAATTTTTATTCCATCTGGCAACTTCCTGAAGTTGTGTTTTCATTGGATTTGCCAACAAAACTGCTTTTCTAATGACTATTATTCTATTTGTGCTATATTTTCTGCTCATGTAATCTCAAAAATTCAGATTCGTATTTATGATGAATTGTATACATTTGCCGTATGGGTTATTCTATAATTACTATTTTTTTTCCATCTCCGACAAATACATTCAGATATTTAAGTATGACAAACAAAGATTACAATTTATATAGTTTAGCGTTGTGTAATTCCTCCTTTTTCCGTCTAAAACCTTAGTATAAAATATTTTTTTCTGTAAATGTTCTCAGAAACTCTTCATATAATTCAGTGCCCGAAAGTCAAATTATTTTACACAATGCATACTACTAAATATGTTTTATACTAGTTTAAAAATTACCGTAACTTAAAATATTATAATTGTAATAATTTATACCTCTATTTAGGCAAATATGATAAGCCTTTTTTAAGTTATAAAATTAATTAATATCTCCCATCATATTTCATTCAGAAATTTAATTAGAACATCTGCAGGAACTTCGGGAATAGACTACATAAAAACAGGTCGCTATAAATTATTTGATTTATAAAAATATATTAAATTTTTATCTATCGTGTTAATCTATTGAAAATGAGAAATAACATTGATTTTATTAGTAATGAAAATTTGATAGAGAATTAAAAAATAATAATACAATTTGATAACAAGTAGAAATTTTTATTAAAAATAGACTATAAGATTTGAGTTCAATTTTAAATTTGTATTTTATAAAGATCATACTTACCTTCCACATTTTAGATTCCTTTAGCTACAATTATAGAATATGTTCACCGTTGGTTTCACTTCAAATATATAGAAAGTACTGTTTATTGTCCAAGAAGCAGATGGCTTCTTGGATTCAGTCTTGGGAATGATGTTTGGAAATGAGTCTCATCCCTTTTATATAATTCCATCAGCCGTATTTCACTTTCCACATTTGCTCAGACAGGCCTTGCGAATTTTTTTCTCGTAGTCATCGTTTGGTCGTGCTTTATGGGGGATACACTTGACAACGAGCGTTCGCCTACACATTCTCTATGAGCATGTTATTGCAAGGCCCCTGAGATGCATTCACATTCGCACGACAAATCTTACACTTACTTGTTTCTTCATGCATCCTATTGACATTATCAATATAATCACTGATATACATTAATTAGTGTACTAAATATTGTATTTTCAAGTTAAGTTCCATTAATCGTTTAATAGTTATTTAGACTAGTTACTAAGCCTAATTTTAAAATATAAAATTATGGAATATTTACCTGAAAGGTCCGTCTCCTCAACTTAATTAATTATTTAACTTGTCCCGAAAGCGCTACAGTTAAATAATTAATTACGTTGAGGAGATGGACCTTTCAGGTAGATATTCCATAATTTTATATTTTAATTTTGAATAATACCTCAACGGAACACATCATGAATCTTATAAAAGTTGAAGCCTAATTTTGTAACACTTTGTCTACAATATTTTATTTAAGTTCAGAGAGTTTTAGTATATGTTGTATATTTAGTATATTTAATGAAATTGATTTATTGCGAAAACGATAAATTTAGAGAAAGAGAGGTGTGGGTTTTGGAGAAAAAGGAGACACGATAAATCAACATACATTGTTGTTATATTCTGCAATTTTAAGTGCTAGTTTCGTACGTGAATTTAAATTAAAAATGAGCAGAGAAGGCGGTTTTCACGTTTCATTAGGAATAATTTTAAAAGCAGTCCAAGATGGAACTATTAATATACTTCCAGAAAAGTCGAGGAAAGTTGATTTATGTAGTTATACGAAATCATCATTAAAGTCTATTTTACGTTTAGTTGAACGTATATTTTATGTTTTGATAGTGTTCTGTGTTTTTGTTAGAATATAACGTATAGACTTTGTTGTCTTAGTAACTCAAACTAAAGCGTCACTGATTGTTATAAGAATGGTTAAAAAATTAAAATTAAAAACGTTACAAACCTAAGTTATACGTATTAATATTATGATAATTAAATAGTAGAAAGCAGCATGTTTACCCTATTAAAAAATGGATAACGGATGATGTCACATAATTTATTCAAGTCTGCGCATCTTAAATTTCTAATGCGAAATTTACGGGAAGTTTCTAAACAAAGACTTACGTGTCTGCTTCTAATTATAACATTAAATATTTTGTATTTAATAAATGTCATATTTGTTTTCCATGTGTTATAGCCATTCAGTCTTATTTAATTTTAATTAATATCTAAAAAAACACATTTTTAAGCTGTAGTATATTTTTTGCAAGAATAACTCAACGTAGGTTTAAAAAATGTTCGGAACACTTAGCTTATTTTATGAAGAGGCTCCTATAGGAGATATAATAAATCAATCCTTTAGAAATCATATTTCCATAAATAGTTTAAATAAAAAAAATTAAATCTATTATGAATTCAAAATATTACAGGTACAACAATGAACCTACTGAGCAGATTTTATATATAATCACCCTTTTGGTGAAAATTCCACTTTTTTATTTATTTTAGAGGATGAGTAAACTGTTCCTTAATATGTAATGGGTAAACTTAAATTTAAAAAACTGCATGTGTAGTTTAAGATACCTAAAAATAAACATATATTTGTAAAGATAAATGAATCCTTAATTAACACAACACATTTTAATAACGTCAGATAATTAGAACCAGAGGATTTATTTATTAACCTACAGATATTTGTTAAACAATTTTCATGCCGCTTTCCTTTAAATCATATATTTCTTTGCAAAACGAAAACAAAATAATAATCCTACGTAAATGTATACATTTCTTATGATGTCTCAAGATTTTATGGATATTTTAAATTAATTTTGAAAATTTCATATTGAGTGTGACATAATTTAAAAAAATGAATATAATTTTTAAGATGAAGAATATGCATTACAGTACATCCTGACAATACCAAACTCTAAAACAAAGTTAAACAACATAAAATATCAAAAATAATAATAGACTCAAAACTAATATTACAAGTAAGCCATTTAAAAATTATAGATTTAAAATATCACAACAGAAAAAATAATATTATAAGAGATAAGCTACACAAACTTCAATGAATATGCGGAATCTGAAGGAGCCTTTTAGGAAACACAGTAAAGAAAGATACTCATTTGAAATTTTACAAATCATGGCATTGCCAATACTAATAAATGGCGCAAAAACATGGATATTAATGAAAGGAGATAAAATAGGCTTCAAGCCTCTGAGATAATATTTATGCGTTCAGTAGTTGGAATTACACGACTTGAATGTGTTATGAGACATGAAATGATAAGAAACGAACTATAAATGCAGTATATAAATCGTGTGAATAATGGATTTATCATCTCGATTGGATGGAGAAAGATCGTTTGCTATAGATAGCTTTTTACTGTTATCCAAAAGGAAGAAGAGATGTTGATTTTCCGAGACTTCAGTGGACTTCAATGATGACGGAACGGACCGACAGCTCCATACGGTGCTCTCGGTGATGATACAATTTTTTTTCCTTAAAATCTACAAATTCAAAAACTATGCCATAGATTTTCAGTTGATATGACGAAGAAATAAGGTGAATAGTTTACAATCCAGCTGACGTGCAGAACAGCGAAGTACCGGAGCTATAAAATGAAGTTATTTTGTACATTCGAAGAGAATAATATTGTATATATTTTACCTTTATATTAACATAAATTTGAATAATATATTTCTTAGTTGAGCACATTTATAACACAACAATACATTAAACACAGTTTGTATATGTTTTTTTGTAATTACTAAACTGTATGTTAAATTCCATGCTATTTGTAGATATTTGGATTTCCTTCAGTTTTTAATTATTTTTTTTACATGTTCCATTAATTTAAAATACGACAGCCAAAAATGTTAACCGTGATATCAAGTAACGTAATTCGTGATACACGCTTCAGAATAATGAACACAAAGAAAATGTACTGTTTAGAAAAATAAGTTCCTTATGTTGATTTCTCAATGATTAAAGATTATATGTGATAAAAATGTGAGGCAAGTTTCTCATAATTCATAAATTAGGCATGTAATAGTTATTATAAATTAACAATTAACTTATATTATTGATTGGAAAAATCTTAAAATTAATACTGTATATTAGGCCTGCGTGTAAGCTTATTTATAAAGTTCCTAGTTCTACAGATTTCATTAAATACACGGTATTTTTTTCTTTCTCATATATGTTAATTTAATTTATGATATTTTGGCGAATGTTTGGATTGGCTTTTGAATTTCACGAATAACGGGGAGAGTCGGTTTTCGCCTTGTATTTTAGATAAGGATTCATTACCTGACGCCTCGCGAATAGGAATGCTTGCGGTGAAATTTCCATATGCGTCCATTCTGAAAAAGTCGGTTCTCGAGGCTTCCACTCAAGAACAGTCTACACTGGGATTCCGGAATGTTCCTATCCTCGCAATATATAAGGTAGGAGGATCGGATCGACGAGTTATTGTGTCCAAAGTGTGAACGAGTAATCGTAACCTGTGTGTTAAGTTAAATAGATGCGTTACGTTAAGCCGTCCGCGAATGTAAATAACTGAATGACAAAATAAATTATGAATGAAGAGACTCATCAGGAAATAAGTTGTGTGGACCTGTTGAAATAAATAAGGTGTAATTTTGTATAAATATATGTACAGTTAAATTAAAGAAATTCCATTTGAATTCTAAGCGATCGCCGTCAGTGACAATAGATGATAATATAAGTAAATGGGATACGCAGTGAGTTGTATCAGATGGGAGTGCTTGCTAATCGCGTTTGAATTATCCTGGATCAAATCTCATTATCGTTGAACTTGATTGAGATTTTTTTTTGCTACCCTTTTTTCAAATTCAAATTCTGCATTGTAATTTTTAGCAGAATACAATTCATAATCTGCATAACCAAGTGATTTAACACGATTAAAATTAAAATAACAAACTTTGTAGCGATTAATATGTAAGGAGACATATAAACTAAGATACAACTCTAATATGCATGGAGCTGAAACTAAAATGTTCCGAAATATATTAAATTGTTATTAAAATTAAATAAATCTATAAAAAAATGAAAATATAATATATTACTAATATCGCTATAAAATATATATGTGGAAAAGTAAAAATATCCAGGTAAAAATTCCACCTACATTTGTCTAGAATAAAATACTGTAAAACGCTACCTGCTATACAAATGACAAGAGGTATTGTCAGAACTCTACCTGCTACACAAGTTACAAATAATATAGGAACACAAAAAAGGGTATTGTCAAAAGAATATAACTAATTCCAATTAGCAGTCTATACAAATTCCAAGAAATGATGATAAAGAATTACTACCTGGCTAGCAGACAACAAAAGACATTCATTCACCTCTAGAAAAGATAATCTCTTAACATTGACAGTTTACAAAGAAACTGATAAACATTTTTCTATTAAATATCAAATAACCAATTTACCCAGTTCTTAGAAATGTTATACATACTAGTAAATAATATTATAAAACATAAATATATATTCAATTGTAAGGAGTGGATTCGAGAAAAGTGGGAGGAGCCACCGCCTTTATAAGCGAGAACTTATATCAAAATACGCTCTATCACTCTCAGTGACACTGTGTTCAGTGTTGGAACATCGTAGACCTGCAGACCGCGATCTCCGATTCAGTGTTAATATTAGATTCGTCCGAGAAATAGTTAAATTTGAAGTTATAGTCCGTTAAGCATTTGGACTTTAAAAATATTGACTCGAGCACGTGGACCTCTTAAGTATTTCATCGACTCCACTCTTAGATAAAACTTGTAACTGTGTTAACAAAAGTGTATTTCTCCGAAAATAAAGAGTTCTTGGATTCGTTAAAATTGAGTGTACATTTATACGTTGTTCTTTTGCTTATAAAGAGTTCATAACCCTGAGATCTCTTTCTTGCCTACCATTGAACTCCGGTACAACTTCTGCACAAACATATGACATCGAAAATGGAAATTCACATAATGGATTCGACAGATAATGGACGCTATATGATCTTGATGTTAAAGTATATGTAATCAATACTACCGGTATTAAAAATAAAAAGTAGGCTATGTTCTGTAATAACAACAGGTTAAATCGTACAGAAATAAATATTTTTACAATATATAAATTTATTAATTTTGAAATATAATAGTTCCGTCAAGATTAAAAAGGAAAAAAAATTAAAAATATTGTAGTTCAAGATAAGACCATACTTGTAATGGTTAAAGACGCAATATAACCATTAGCTGTCAAAGCGATTAGAATAATCAAAAATTAAAACAAAATAGCGATAAATAAGTAGGCCTACTCATTTTCTTATAGTCTACGGTCTAGAGGAATTTGTAACAAAATATTTGGTCACTCATACTTTTAGCCACGGTAAAATCGTCACAAGGAAGTTTGGTCATATGGAATATGAATTCCAGAAGACATTTTTGACACACATGGTATATTTGTCACAAAATTATTAGAACACAAGGTCACCAGTGACATAATGAGAAGTACAGTATTCCTTTTTTAATGTACAGTATTATGAAATTAAACATTTAGTAAGAATGCCACGGTGGACTAGCGCTTATGCTCCTTGCCTCTGGTTCCGGTGGTCACGGGTTCAAACCCGGCCGGGGTCGATAGATTTTTTAGGACGGAAAAATCCAAAGAGCAAGTCCTCCGGGAGGGACTTTAAGCCGTGGGCCCCGAGTCTGAAAATGTTCAGGCTCGTAAAAGATCCTTAGGCCTGAATAAAGAGATCTCTAAGCAAAATGTACCGACCTCAACGTCCTAGTAATACCTTACTTAGTTGCCTGTTAGATGTCACTTTGGGTCAGTTTGTTGAGCGCATGCCATCCATGACATCTCTGAGCAAAGAAGGTAACTAAAAATAAACTTGGTCTAGTAACTCCTTACCAAGGAGAGGCTATGGCTCAGCAATGGGCTATGCCATTATAGATGAGATAGCGCAATATATTAATAAATTATTTTGAAAAAAAAAAAAATATGAATATATTTTTATTCATTTATTTATTTACAGTGCGCCTGCTAAATTATGGCCAATGACCCTAAAACATCCGATAAATTATCATTCGTTTTCTAAGTTTGATAGTTTTCCACAATTCGTGAAATTATAGTCTGTAGCAATATTCATTTTGTTTTCATCTTCACGATTGTTATGTAGAAGCCATATCTGACTATCTAAACTCTTATTTGAATATTTCATAAATACGAGTATGTTGCAGGACTTGAATTTTCTTGTGGGAGGTTTTCTCGCCTTATGCTACGGTGCATTCTTCTATGAGTTTCTTTCTTCGGTAGCTTAGTATTTCCCTCGCTACTACTCTTATCGCCCCTTTTTGAACTATGGACGATGTTTTCTCTAAACGAGCGCGTTCTCCTTTTCATCGCCTCCATGTATCATTTTGCTTCTGAGCGAATCCAGTCTGGATCGAGGTTTACACTATTCATTGTTTCCTTCTTCCCGTTTATGAGAAATGGTGATCACTGCAATGCATTATTTTTTGTTGTCACGTGACCAAGCTTTATTATCATTATGTAGGAATTTCTGTATAATATATTTTAAAACAGGTAGGCCTACCAGAAAGGTAATTTTGGTATCAATAGGTGTCCTAAATGAGAAGGTAAAAAATATTACTTGTTATAAAAATTGTAAAGAATCATTCGGGGAGGCCCTCCATGCCCTTGCAAGGTTAAAAAAAATATATGCGTGAACCATAGTTAAAATCGTTCTAAAGGTCCTGTCACAGTAAGGCCCGGAGGACATGTGGCACATAAAAGTACCTATAAGATGAGAGGTTAAACTGCGTTAAGGGAATGTAACGTATTTATAAAATTCAAGTTAATGCCGTTATTAGAAGACGTATTTACTAAACCTAAGTTTTATTCTAAAGTTTATCATTAACCGTATGTTCATAAAGCTTATCATTACAAAATTTAATTCTGAATTTTAAAATTAATAAATGTTGTTTGACTGATGCTCATGAATAAAATATAGGGTAGGGTGGGGCTATTTTGCGCATTTCAAATTTAAATCAGTATTATAATTATCTTTTAAAAAATTGATATGTTTAATTACTCTATAATTAAAGCTTATTTACTTACCTATATAATATAATATTAATCATCCTTAAATACTAGTATAACACTGAATAAAAAAACTTACAAAATTGTCTGTACTATACACCTTATGTAAACACAGTGGGGCTAATCCACGCATGTAGAGGGGCTACTTCGCGCACTAAACTTATCATCATAAACAATTATCACACGCAAATTGTTTCTTCCCAACTGCACCCACACACAGTTCGTGGAACGAATTCATACATTTATTGACAGCTGATCCACTCTCCCATTCTTAAAGACTTCTCAGAGAAGTATCTCGGTTCACAAAAAGAGCATGACACATCCTTCATCCGTCTCGTTATTTGGAGGCAACGGAGTCTGTCCGTAGAACCTGTATAGAAGCTGTTTGAAAAAGGCCATCTACACAGGAGGAAGGCAAAAATCACAGTCAATGAGGCCGCGGAAGGAAGTGCAGGAGGGAGAACAGATCACGTGGCATTACTCATTTCGCTCTTGATCTTCAAGTGAGAATAATATCTAATCGGAAAACTGGAAGAACTTCTCTACTCATTTCACCAACAGACTACAGTTTTAGCGCCCTTTTAGCTGTTATTTCCACATTCGAGTCGGACATCAAATGTTTCGAAGTCCGCTTAGGCTGGCGTTTAGCTATGCAGTCAAGTTAATTTATTTGTTATTTTTTTGTATGGGATGTAAATTTATTGTTGGTCCGTTGTCGTAGATTCACAAGTAAAAGAACCTCAAGCCTTAAATGAGAGGCATAAGAGCAAACTTTACCGGCCCATTGGTGCCCAGTTTTGAACTTCACGCTAATGACCAGAATTGTTAAAGAGCGTCTGTGAATGAAATATTACGGCTACTAATTTACATTTTCTCCTCCTCCATGGCATGGAGAGCCTAGATGACCCTTAGCCTACCAGCCGACTGCTGGGTTCATATCCACATGTGTTAATCATAGAGAAGAACGATAATCCTGCCAGGTGTCACATGTGGTCAGCATGTCAGGCACCCCAGTCGCCAAAGCTGGTTTTCTCAATCTGCAACCGCTACTAATTGTAGCTACCCACATTTGTAAAGATGCTGGGTGGGCACTGGACCCATACTGACCGAAATTCCAATAGCTTTTTTTTTTCGTGGGGATTGGAACCGCTTAGCAACGAGGCATAATGCCTTACGACGCTCAGCTACGAGGGGCACATACTACTTCTACTAATTTTAATTAACGTAATGTGTTAGTAACTCAATTTTTATACAAAATGTGTCTTAATTTAGTGCGTAAAATAGCCCCATCATCGGTGCGCGAAGTAGCCCCATATTACAATACGTTAATAAAATGTTTATTATGCTCAAGTCACTTAGTATCACTATCTGCTGTTTTTAAATTAATATTCTAAGACCAAACCTACATGCAGCTCTATTTTAAAGCTAAAATAATTTCAAATGCGAATGTTATAGCTTAATAATTGAGACTGTAATGTTATTCAAACAGGTAAGAAGACGGAATACGGTTTACCTCGCACAACAAAAGAATTTTTCTCGGAAAAACGGTTCTATTCACAAAAAAAATATTTTCACTACTGAAGGGGTGACAAAACGGGATTTTTATAAATACCTACTTCGACCTTCAATAGACCAAGGTATAGCTGTCAGAGTCAATGACACTATCAGTGCGTGAAAAGCCCTATGCGTAAAATAACCCCCTGGTACCCTAATTTTTTTTTTAATTCTTATTTTTTATAACTTAAACATCTAAAGATTGTATCCAGCAGATTGTAAATTTTTATTCTTGTATGTGTCATTTGTTTCGTGTAGATCACTCTTTTGATTTAATGATATATTAAAATGCACGCCGAGTTATCCATCTCAAGATTTAACATTTGAAACTCACATTCGGGAGTTCCGTGTTTAAATCCCGATATCGAATAACCTGACAGGTTGTTTCCTGGTTTCCTCAATCGCCAAGGGAAATAACGAGTTAGAATTTCAATAGCAGAACCCAATTCATCACATTCACTGCGTCATATTAAAATAAATATTAAATATAGAGGAATACATTAATTGATACTATATGATCTTGAATGTTAGAGGCGTCTCTAAATAAAAATAAAGTATGAAATCGTGATTATTGTGAAATGGTATTGCAATTTCAATCATTCATTTGCCTTGATGGTTGAGGATAGTCAAAAGAATATCAGACAGGCTTTTAAGTTTATTGATCATTTATCACAAAATTGAATAATTTAAGACCTATGTGGATTTCTTTAGGCTATAATTGTTGTATTTCCATGTGCATTCAACATAATCTTGTGAATCAGCAATAAACATTATTCATTCTTCAGAAATGAAAATGTAATTGGTATATAAGATAAGACAGATTTTAGAAAATAAATGGGAATATAATGGTACTGTACATCAACTATATGTAGACTTCAAAAAAGCATATGATTCAATTAAGAGGGAGAAGTTATATAGTATCCTGCTGGAGTTCGGAATTCCTAAAAAGTTAGTTAGACTTATACGAATGTGTCTAAATGGCACAAAGAGTAGGGTGCGTGTAGGCAAACAGTTTTCAGACACTTTTGAAATCCAGAATGGATTGAAGCAAGGAGATGCACTATCTCCTCTACTATTTAGTTTTGTACTAGAGCATGCCATTAACTATTTAGAGAATGAGGAAGGCTTACAACTGAATGGTATTAATAAGCTGTTAGTTTATGCTGATGATGTAGTATTATAGGCCGATAGCGAGGAGATACTAAAGGCCAACACGCACACCCTATTGAGTAACACTAAGAAATTGGGACTGGAAGTAAATATCAGTAAAACTAAATATATGGTCACAAGTAGAAATTCAGCATATAATGGAAATGGACAGCTGAGGGAAATTTTGAGGAAGTGGCTGAATTCAAATACCTAGGAACAATAATCACAAATAGGAATGAGACGCACAAAGAAATTAAACATAGGCTCAATTCTGGAAATGCATGCTAATATGCATTGCAGAGACTTTTGATGTCCCAACTCCTTTCAAAAAACGTTAAGCTGAAAATATATAAAACAATTATTCTACCAGTTATATTATACGGGTGCGAAACATGGACTCTTACTTTAAGGGAGGAACGGATATTACGAGTATTTGAGAATAAAATTCTTAGGACATTTTTTGGACCAAAGAGAGATCAATAGACAGGTGAATGGAGAAGACTTCATAACAATGAACTACATGGTCTTTATAGGAAGCCAGATATAATAAGAACAGTTAAGTCTCATAGACTGCGATGGGCAGGACGTGTTTCACGTATGGGGAATGGGAGACTTGCATGGAAGCTTCTTGTAGGAAAGCCAGAAGGAAAACGCCCAGTTGGTAGACCAAGAATGAGGTGGGAGAACAACATTAACTATGATTTGAGGGAAGTAGATTATACAGGGAATGATTGGAAAGCATTAGCTCAGGATAGGGACATATGGAGAGCTTATGTCCGCGCGGCCATGAACCTACGGGTTCGACAGAGCCAGTGAGTAAGTAAGTATATAAGATAAATCATGTCATTCTGTAAGATTTATGGATTTTTAAATGTGTCAGATCCAGTTTAATAAAGGAGGATATTTCCATATAAGTTAACATTTTCTACATGGTTAGAACAACATTCATCTGGCATTTACTTAAATTTCTTCACTAATCAATCTCGTGTGCGTTAAATGAAGAGCTAGAACATATGTTATACATTCTTGTGCAAGAATAGTTGTAGGCCTTTTTACCTCTATTTGAGGTAAATCGTATAGATCTATTGTTTAATATCAAACGTTATTTTGTATTTTCTCGTGATTGCCATTTAAATTATTCTATGGTTATGGTTTGACCAGTTGCATTCTTCATTACAAATTATAGATTGTTGTGTTTGACACTTTCAGATCCAATTTTTAATTAAAAAAACAAAAAAATATATTTTTATTCTTGCAAAAATCATGAATCAGAATGTATTCTTTAAGTTTTAATGATTTTGGAATATTTGAGACTTTCTGCATCCTCAAGGTTTTGTATACAAATGGAATATATGTAGATAATAATTGAATTTTTAAAAATGGTCGCAAATGTGAAATATAGCATAATAATCTAGACATCCAGAAAAACTCAAATTTGGGATCGTGTCGTTTATAAGAAGAACAGAGTTTCACACGGTTAAGAGGTACCGTTGTATAATATTTAATGTTTTACTTTACGGATCTACTTGAGAATTATTATAGTGATTTAAAAGTCACAACTTAAATTAGTTACATTCGTGTGATTGCAAATAATTACTTTCGATTAATGAATCATCATATGTGTGAGGTGTTAAGACTTTATTCCTTAAATAATCGTAATTCTAGACTTTAATTATCTTTTGTTGCCTTAAGGTAAATTGGTTGGTAATGACATTTCCATTGAAGTGAAAGGGAAATATATATGTGTGGTCAATAAATAGTATTTTTGCCCTTTGTGTTTTAATTGTACTCGTATTTTAAAATTGAAGGTTTTAAAGGAATTATTAGATATGTATTAAAACTCAATTATTAAAGTACAGAAAAATTAAGAACATTTATGGGTCTAACAAAGTTTTTCCTTTACCCAAAGAAAACATAAAGAAATATGTCGTAATGTCATACATAGGCCGACTTTCAAATAAAATATCTAAACATTAATGTGGCATTTAAAACTAATAAAACTTTACAAAATATAATAAAAAACAATAAAACCAAAATAAAAAAATAAAAATTATCAGGTGTATATAAATTGAAGTGTGGCACATGTGACAATGTCTATATAGGACAAAGTGGTAGATCTTTTATATCTCGGATCAAGGAACACATGAGAGCATATAACAGAAATTTAAAATATTCAAAATATGCTAACCACCTATTCCAATTTAATCACCGTTTCGATCCAAATTTTGAAAGTTTACATGTTTGTGATAAGGGTAAGAAGTTAGATCTTTTGGAGGCTGTAGAAATTAATAAATTTAAAAGTAGTAACAAACTGTTAAATTCTCAACTTGATTTGAATGAATCCCCTTTGTTAAATTAAAAAAAAAAAAAATATTGTTGTATTGTTGCTTAGATCAGTTGGAACACAATTCATAATTTGTTAACATGTCTGAAGAAGGTACAGTGTACCGAAACAGCTGTCACTGAATTATATAATAAATATGAAAATCAAATAAAACTACGTTTATTTTTATTTAATTAATAATTTATGGGTTTATTTGTTTTTAATTAGCTTTCAAATATAATCGTGGACTCTCACTTTAAGAGAGAGACAAAATTACGACTATTAAAAAAAATGTGCTTTGGGAAATCTTTGGGCAAGGAGAAACGAAAACATAGTCGTATAGAGAAAACTACATGCAGTGATCTGCATGATCTTTTTGGAAAATCACTTGGGTTTTAGACTGCGATTTGCAGGGCATGAAGCATGAATGGATGCTGAAAGAAATACATGGAAACATTTTGCAGGAAAACCAGAAGGAAAGTTTGGCACACAGACCAAGAATGAGGTGGAGAATAATATTAAATATGAATTGAAGAAGATGAATTTTGCACGGTATGATTGAAAAATATATCTTAAGATAGGGATGTATAAGAGCTTTTTTCCGCACTATTATAATAAATATTCAGGTTCCATAATGGCAATGAATTAGTTATACATATATAATTAAAAATATAATATTAATTATAATAAAATATGAAATATCGATATAATTATATTTGAAGAGAAAAATTTTCGCCTAGACCGGGACTCGAACCCGGGACCCTTGGCTTTCCGGGCCAAGTGCTCTACCAACTGAGCTACCGAGGCGAGTTACGATCTAGACGCAAATTTTTCTCTTATGTACGTTGATAATTCCCTCGCGCCAAATGCTTGAAACCATAGCTTCTATCTTTGCAAATGGCGGCTTCTTAGTTAAGAAGACATTTATTGGGAATTTAACACTACTTTATAGCCAGTAGGGCTTCTATTGACGATTTTTATTATTAATTTAACACTTCTCATAGAAGGATAAATTATATTTGAAGAGAAAAATTTTCGCCTAGACCGGGACTCGAACCCGGGACCCTTGGCTTTCCGGGCCAAGTGCTCTACCAACTGAGCTACCGAGGCGAGTTACGATCTAGACGCAAATTTTTCTCTTATGTACGTTGTAATTCCCTCGCGCCAAATGCTTGAAACCATAGCTTCTATCTTTGCAAATGGCGGCTTCTTAGTTAAGAAGACATTTATTGGGAATTTAACACTACTTTATAGCCAGTAGGGCTTCTATTGACGATTTTTATTATTAATTTAACACTTCTCATAGAAGGATAAATTATATTTGAAGAGAAAAATTTTCGCCTAGACCGGGACTCGAACCCGGGACCCTTGGCTTTCCGGGCCAAGTGCTCTACCAACTGAGCTACCGAGGCGAGTTACGATCTAGACGCAAATTTTTCTCTTATGTACGTTGTAATTCCCTCGCGCCAAATGCTTGATGAAACCATAGCTTCTATCTTTGCAAATGGCGGCTTCTTAGTTAAGAAGACATTTATTGGGAATTTAACACTACTTTATAGCCAGTAGGGCTTCTATTGACGATTTTTATTATTAATTTAACACTTCTCATAGAAGGATAAATTATATTTGAAGAGAAAAATTTTCGCCTAGACCGGGACTCGAACCCGGGACCCTTGGCTTTCCGGGCCAAGTGCTCTACCAACTGAGCTACCGAGGCGAGTTACGATCTAGACGCAAATTTTTCTCTTATGTACGTTGATAATTCCCTCGTGCCAAATGCTTGAAACCATAGCTTCTATCTTTGCAAATGGCGGCTTCTTAGTTAAGAAGACATTTATTGGGAATTTAACACTACTTTATAGCCAGTAGGGCTTCTATTGACGATTTTTATTATTAATTTAACACTTCTCATAGAAGGATAAATTATATTTGAAGAGAAAAATTTTCGCCTAGACCGGGACTCGAACCCGGGACCCTTGGCTTTCCGGGCCAAGTGCTCTACCAACTGAGCTACCGAGGCGAGTTACGATCTAGACGCAAATTTTTCTCTTATGTACGTTGATAATTCCCTCGCGCCAAATGCTTGAAACCATAGCTTCTATCTTTGCAAATGGCGGCTTCTTAGTTAAGAAGACATTTATTGGGAATTTAACACTACTTTATAGCCAGTAGGGCTTCTATTGACGATTTTTATTATTAATTTAACACTTCTCATAGAAGGATAAATTATATTTGAAGAGAAAAATTTTCGCCTAGACCGGGACTCGAACCCGGGACCCTTGGCTTTCCGGGCCAAGTGCTCTACCAACTGAGCTACCGAGGCGAGTTACGATCTAGACGCAAATTTTTCTCTTATGTACGTTGATAATTCCCTCGCGCCAAATGCTTGAAACCATAGCTTCTATCTTTGCAAATGGCGGCTTCTTAGTTAAGAAGACATTTATTGGGAATTTAACACTACTTTATAGCCAGTAGGGCTTCTATTGACGATTTTATTATTAATTTAACACTTCTCATAGAAGGATAAATTATATTTGAAGAGAAAAATTTTCGCCTAGACCGGGACTCGAACCCGGGACCCTTGGCTTTCCGGGCCAAGTGCTCTACCAACTGAGCTACCGAGGCGAGTTACGATCTAGACGCAAATTTTTCTCTTATGTACGTTGATAATTCCCTCGCGCCAAATGCTTGAAACCATAGCTTCTATCTTTGCAAATGGCGGCTTCTTAGTTAAGAAGACATTTATTGGGAATTTAACACTACTTTATAGCCAGTAGGCTTCTATTGACGATTTTATTATTAATTTAACACTTCTCATAGAAGGATAAATTATATTTGAAGAGAAAAATTTTCGCCTAGACCGGGACTCGAACCCGGGACCCTTGGCTTTCCGGGCCAAGTGCTCTACCAACTGAGCTACCGAGGCGAGTTACGATCTAGACGCAAATTTTTCTCTTATGTACGTTGATAATTCCCTCGCGCCAAATGCTTGAAACCATAGCTTCTATCTTTGCAAATGGCGGCTTCTTAGTTAAGAAGACATTTATTGGGAATTTAACACTACTTTATAGCCAGTAGGGCTTCTATTGACGATTTTATTATTAATTTAACACTTCTCATAGAAGGATAAATTATATTTGAAGAGAAAAATTTTCGCCTAGACCGGGACTCGAACCCGGGACCCTTGGCTTTCCGGGCCAAGTGCTCTACCAACTGAGCTACCGAGGCGAGTTACGATCTAGACGCAAATTTTTCTCTTATGTACGTTGATAATTCCCTCGCGCCAAATGCTTGAAACCATAGCTTCTATCTTTGCAAATGGCGGCTTCTTAGTTAAGAAGACATTTATTGGGAATTTAACACTACTTTAGCCAGTAGGGCTTCTATTGACGATTTTATTATTAATTTAACACTTCTCATAGAAGGATAAATTATATTTGAAGAGAAAAATTTTCGCCTAGACCGGGACTCGAACCCGGGACCCTTGGCTTTCCGGGCCAAGTGCTCTACCAACTGAGCTACCGAGGCGAGTTACGATCTAGACGCAAATTTTTCTCTTATGTACGTTGATAATTCCCTCGCGCCAAATGCTTGAAACCATAGCTTCTATCTTTGCAAATGGCGGCTTCTTAGTTAAGAAGACATAAAAAATTTTTCTCTTCAAATATAATTTATCCTTCTATGAGAAGTGTTAAATTAATAATAAAATCGTCAATAGAAGCCCTACTGGCTATAAAGTAGTGTTAAATTCCCAATAAATGTCTTCTTAAGTAAGAAGCCGCCATTTGCAAAGATAGAAGCTATGGTTTCAAGCATTTGGCGCGAGGGAATTATCAACGTACATAAGAGAAAAATTTGCGTCTAGATCGTAACTCGCCTCGGTAGCTCAGTTGGTAGAGCACTTGGCCCGAAAGCCAAGGGTCCCGGGTTCGAGTCCCGGTCTAGGCGAAAATTTTTCTCTTCAAATATAATTTATCCTTCTATGAGAAGTGTTAAATTAATAATAAAATCGTCAATAGAAGCCCTACTGGCTATAAAGTAGTGTTAAATTCCCAATAAATGTCTTCTTAACTAAGAAGCCGCCATTTGCAAAGATAGAAGCTATGGTTTCAAGCATTTGGCGCGAGGGAATTATCAACGTACATAAGAGAAAAATTTGCGTCTAGATCGTAACTCGCCTCGGTAGCTCAGTTGGTAGAGCACTTGGCCCGGAAAGCCAAGGGTCCCGGGTTCGAGTCCCGGTCTAGGCGAAAATTTTTCTCTTCAAATATAATTTATCCTTCTATGAGAAGTGTTAAATTAATAATAAAATCGTCATCGATATAATTATTTGTTTAAAATCTATGTTTAAAATTGTTGTATGTTTTGCAATGCCGATTTACTTACTACTTTAGCAGATCACGCTACGTAGGTTATGTTTACTTGTACTTTTATAGAGAGGAAGATAGTATAATACCAACCTTTTTAGTCTTCGAAAATTTTACAATGGTATTTCCAACCCAGTCGGGTATCGAAATCGAATATTTTTAAATTTATTTGTACCGTTACATATAATCGTTCTTCTCTTCTGGTACCCAAACTACTCGTACCATTTACTACTATATAAATTCCTATAAACTACAATAATTTAAAATTCTTCATTCCTAAAGCTTATATACAACTTGAACCCGTAGGTTCATGGCCGCGCGGACATAAGCTCTCCATACATCCCTATCCTGAGCTAATGTTTTCCAATCATCACCTGTTTAATTTCCGATTGAGGGTCTTTCCACTTTTCAGCGGTTGCCCTTTTACCAGCCGGCTGCTGGCCCTTCACATCCACATGTGTCAATCACAGAGGTAGATGATCAACAGCCAGTGTAGGGGTGTCATGTGGTTAGCATGTCGAGTCCCCCAGCCGTTATAGCTGGTTCCTCAACCTGGAGCCGCTACTTATTGTAGCTACCCAATTGCCTCACGATGCTGGGTGGGCACCGGTCCCATACTGGCCCGAAATACCATGAGAAAATTTCTTCCCCCATGGAGACTCGAACCAGCGCAAGTCCCGTAGCTCTGCACCAAGGCTTCCTACCTTAACCGCTCGGCTACGGCGCGGGACACCTGTTTAATTTACTTCCTCAAATCATGGATAATATTATTCACCCACCTTATTCTTGGTCTATCAACTGGGCGTTTTGCCTCTGGTTTTCCTACCAGAAGCTTCCATGCACGTCTTTCATCCCCATACGTGCCACATGTCCTACCCATCGCAGTATACGACACTTAACTGTTCTTATTATATCTGGCTCCCTATACATAGCATGTAGCTCGCTATTTTGTAGTTTTCTCCATTCACCTGTCTGTTCATCTCTTTTTGGCCCAAACATTTTCCTAAGAACTTTATTCTCAAATACTAGTAATATTTTTTCCTCCCTTAAAGTGGGAGTCCATGTTTCGCATCCATATAATATAACTGGAAGAATAACTGTTTTATATATTTTCAGTTTAACGCTTTTTGAAAGGAGTTGGGATGACAAGAGTCCTGTAGTGCATAATAGCACGCATTTCCAGAATTAAGCCTATGTTCAATTTCTTTGTGATCTCATTCCTATTTGTAATTGTTGTTCCTAGATACTACAGTGTGTCCCAAATTGATGTATACACTCTTTGAAACATTATTTCTCAGCAACGAAATGAGACAGAAATACAATTTTTGTTGTGTATGATCCACAAGGCACTGGAAAAGCATAGCAACACGTTCATCAATCTTCACGTCTTTATAAACAACAATGGTGGCGGGATTATCATTCGATGAACGATACTGAAGTGTTATTGCAAAGTGGAGAATGTTGTTGAAGTGCAACAACGTTGGATGGTTGAATTTGGGACACCACTACCGACAAGGGTAACAATAACAAGAATCCGAGACAAATTTGAAGACGATGGAACGGTACTCTTGTTATCAGTCGAGCGTCTTTTTCTTCTGCACCGACCTTTCAACACATCTTGCACCGTTCCATCGTTTGGCACATAGCGGGACCCGATTCTATTCCCGGTCGGCACAAGTTTCATGGGTAAGGTTTTTTTTTTCCTCGAACATCGTCTGATCTTCAGAATCATCATCCATGTCATCTTCATCTTATTTAATATGCATGACTGAGTGAATAAAGTATCTTGTCTTAAATATAGTATTGTATCGGAGATGGTACTGTCACTGAGCTGATCGCTCATCGAGAGAGGACTTCCATGTCGTTGAGTGATAAAAAAGTGTGTGTGTGATCCAGACTTAAAAATCATCTCGCGACTGGTCGTGTCCCTGTAAAACCCGGGTGACGTGGGGCATATAAAAGCACCAAAAGGGAGATATTAAAGTAAGATAAATAGGGAGAGACATAGACCACTACTGTAATATTCATAAGTAATGCCACGAGTGATTTCCAATTTATCTAGAAGGTTTGGATATCAAGAGTGGCATTTGTTAGGACTATGTAAGGAATAAAATTAAGTTGTTTACTCACAAAAATAATTATTTAAATATGGTTATTTTAAACTATTTATATATTTAATTTAGGGACACGCCATAGCGTAGTGGTTAAGCCACTGCGCTACAAGTTGGAAGGTCGAGGGTTCAAGTCTCGGTGGAGTCAGGATTTTTAAACTGACCCAAACCTTCTGGCGGCTATGACCCTGGGGTCGACCCAGCCTCTAACGGAAATGAGTACCAGACGCTTGTTCTGGGGGTAAAGGCTGCTGTCACGCAGGGCTGACAACCCAGCTGGCATCATGTGCCGATTGTCCAGAAAAAGTGGGAGCCCTACCCTCCTACTACCCCAAGGGCCTGCCGAGACCTGTAGTGAGATTACTTTACTTTTATATATTTAATGTAAATGACAATGTTTGAAAACAAATGAGAAATGTTTGATTATGTTTCATTTGTTCATCACTTGATCATACTATTTAGTGCCAAATAGGATAGCAATATTGTAAGAATGCATCCTAGTGGAGAAAAAATTAAACACATCAAACTGTATATTATAACCAACATTATAGATTCTAAATTTTTTTTCGGAAACAACTCAGTAAAGTTAGTAGATATTTCAAAACACAATTTATTATTGAACAGGCAATTATCAAATGTGTAACGTCGAAGGTATCTGTTCATTATTTGCTATATTCAACATATTTGTTAGAGAGTCAGTCACTGCAAAATAATGTTCTGTCCTGTTCAGAATATTAAAAAGGAGGAACTTTCTTTATTTTGATAATCAAAATTCGATAATTATCGAGGTGAAACACGACTGTGATTAGTAGTAAAACAAAATTCATTGAAACGTGTTTGGTCATTGACTCCTATTTGGGGCATGAGTTAAATATTCAGTGTAATAAGTTGATTACTCTTGTGTTTAATTATTACTTGATACAAATAAGGCCTACAAACATGATGCGCAGCGTAAAAGTAAGAAACATTAATGTATTAGTCTACAAAGGACGAAATAGATTAGAAGGGTGTCGCTAGTGGGAGGGACCCGTATTACCTAAAAAAATCAATAATAGGTGCCCTGCAATTATATTGGCTACTAATCGAACTATAGCGAGCTAGAAAACATAAGACCATACTTAGAACGTGTTGATCGCAAAATATGAAAAGTGGAGCAACATACGTGAAATGAAACTAACACTGTTACTCAAAGACGTCCGTCGCCGTGGCGTAGTCGGTAGAGTCCCTACCTTCCACTCCGGCGACCCGGGTTCGATTCCCGGCGGGGTAGGGGATTTTAAATCTCCACCTTGGGTCTGGGTGTGTATCCTGTCTTGTGTTTGTATGTGTGAATAAGATAAAAAGATTAACTAAGGTAAAACAAAAAGGAATAACAATGTAAACGAAAGAAAACGACAAAGAAAGAAATTTAAAAAAAAGTAGTTAAACAGCAAAGTGAAAACTAACATTTATACAAAGAAACTGAAGTACTTGTGAAGTAGACTGATGTCACAGGCATAGTTCGGAAACATTCCGATCCTATACCGACCTTTGTAGACTAATAACAAGCACGTATGTTAAATGTTTCCTGCCAATGTTTCTGGGGTAGAACATATACCGTTCTTACAAAATAACGTTAAAACTAGACAAATATAAAATTTAAGAACAATGGTTATATCATTTTTTCTAGTTTTGTTGAATACTACACTGCTCAAAAAAAATAGGGGATATTGTAGAATAACCTATTAAGACTATGTTTTTAGGAACAGTATTAGATGCAATCACTTTCTATTACTCCAAAAGAATGTAAACAAGAGTTTGAAGTCATTACGTAACCTCTGTACCACACCAGATGTCAAAGAGATCCTAATTAGGAATATGGCAAACAAACAAAGCAACATTAACATGGGTGAAAATGTTTCTTTAGTATGGTGTATGGTCTCCTCGAACGGCCAGCACTGCCTCACACCTGTGTGGCATTGATGCAATGAGGTTAGCAATGAGTTCTTGGGGGATACTTGGCCACTCTTCCATAAGAGCAATGTGCAGCTCTGGAACAGTTGTGGGAGGTGCTGGTCTGCCTGCAATGCGTCTGCCTAAAGCATCCCACATATGCTCAATCGGATTTAAGTCCGGGGAGGAAGCTGGCCATTGCATACGCTCGATACCCTCCACTTCCAGCATGTCGTCCACCAAGCCACCTCTGTGAGGTCGTGCATTATCGTCCATAAAAAAGAAAAGAATCACCTATGGCACCAGCATAAGGCACGACAAAAGGTCGGAGAATCTCATCTCTATACCTTACCGCAGTCAAAGTACCACCTTGGATGACGTAGAGGTCCGTACGTCCACCACTACTGACTCCTGCCACACCATCAATCCACTGCCACCATATGGGGATCTTTCACGTACAAAAGCTGGATTGTTTCGTGTCCCTTTTTCCCTCCAGATGAATACACGCCGACTATCACATTCCACGTTGAATCGCGACTCATCAGAAAAAAGAACTGATCTCCATTCGGCATGCCTCCACCCACGATGTTCCTCCGCCCAGTTTCTGCGAACCCTACGGTGTTGTGGAGTTAACCTGGTACACACCATGGGCCTACGGGCATAGAGACCACTTCCATGCAGTCGATTACGGACAGTTTGAGTTGACACCCTGCGTCCTGTTGCTGTTTGAAGTGTATTTCGCAGTTGAGTTGCATTCTGCTGTCTATTCCGACGGGCTGTTAACAAGAGGTAACGGTCATCCCTTGCTGTTGTTGCCCGTGGTCGACGTTCCGGCTCTTCTGTGAACAGTATATATTCTTTGAAAACGATTCCAAAGTCTGGAAATCACGCTTTGAGACACCCCAATGGCTTGTGCCACCTCTTGTTGTGTCTGTCCAGCTTCCATCCTTCCTATGGCCCTCCAAGCCATTGGTTCAGGTAAATCACTTTGTCGAGGCATTACTGTCCCTAAGGCAAGTCGTTCACTAACTGAAAACTGGACTGGATTTAAAAACAGCAACAAAACACTCACCCCCACACCACCCTTTCACATCAACAGTACAGACAGTGCCCTCTGGTGTGGTACTGAGGTTACGTAACAACTTCAAACTCTTGTTTACATTATCTTGGAGTAATATAAAGTGATTGAATCTAATATTGTTCCAAAAATCATAGTCTTAATAGGTTATTCTACAATATCCCCTAATTTTTTTGAGCAGTGTTTGTCCCCTATAAATATTGGAACCCCTTTTAATTCAAGTAATCGGCCTCGGTGGTCGTGCCTCTAGTCCCGATGGTCACGAGTTCAAACACGGCCGAGGCTGGGATATTTAAGATGGCCTGAAGATCTTCGGGCTCGAAGATTACCTCAATTCTCAATTAGGGTCTCTGAGGAAAATTTATTCGGCCCTCTCCTTCCTAGCAATTCCATAGTTTCCTGTTAGATATCTTTCTAAGGGGATATATTGACCATAAGTCACTCACTGACAACTATAGGGAAGAAAACGTACTAAATTAGCTTAGTTAATAAATTTCATTGAGGACCACCCACATCTACTACTACTAGACTTTATTTTCAAAACACTCTGCTAAAGGCCTTTAATTTGATTTATATAAACTGAGACTCTCCACAAAATTACTTGTTCTTTGTCTAATGGTACCTAGTTGTTTTATATAGTTCTGGGATTCTCTCCTGCACTGAATGAATTGTAACTCATTTCTTAGGTTGGAACTTCTGGAAGGAGGAGTTACCCTACCCCAATGATATGATTGATGATAAAATATGATAACTAAGCACCAGGAGAGTACTTAAATCTATACTTAATCTAATTTCCAGATCACAGGCGACCATGGATTAATTCTCTTTAAGGAAAAATTCCTGTGGTCTGACCGGGATTCGAACCCGGGATCTCATAAACTTAAAAACTCTGAGCACAAGACCAAGATGCAGGTCATACAATTATACCATTTATTGCAATTTGACATTTATGAGCCACACACCCCCTTAATATTATAGGGACATATTAATTTGATTAATAAAGTTGCTATGGCAAAAAAATGACGAGATATTTCATAGTCAGTACTGTCAATACAATCTTAACTCTTAAATTGAAAAAATACTAATTTCTCATTGCACCACTATCATCATGACCCATCATATCATCGGGGCAACGTAACCCCGCCTTCCAGGCGCCCCAACCTCAGAAGTGGATTACAATTACGTCAATGCCTGGAGAGAATACCTGAAAGATCGAATGACAAACAGGTGGCATTGAACAAAAAAAAACTTTAATTACTTATAATTTAATGACGTAAATAAAAAATAAGCATGTTTTATATCATGCACGGAAAATAGAAAAATATTAAAATAAAAAGACTCCAAACCCTATAGAACTGAAATTTCACAAAACAATGGCAGTATTTATGTTGCATATGGGTGCAAAAATTTCACAATTACTAAATCAGACAGATAGAAATCTATAAATAGCTGAATTGATATTAGCATGTTACATAACCATGAAAAAAAATACAATGAAGATTTAAGAAATATTTTAGGAATAGCCATATTCAATTTTACAGACAAAATTGAAAAGTCAATAAGTAATATGTTAAAAAACATTGAATGTCGCTAAATATAATTCCACACATTTACTCAACTATGCAAAGAGGGGGAAAAAATATTGGTCGTCCCATAATGAGATGAAAATACCCAATCTCTGGACATGGAAACAGGTTATTGGGCTAATATCAAGAGGCAGAAGCATTAGATTGAAGTTTCTATTGAATTCAATAATATATTATTTTAGATTAATTATTAGCGAATTTAAAAATAATGAAGTTACTGAAGTCGTTCTCTCAAATATATTAAAACAAAATACAGATCTCCAACAATCGTATCTAGTAGATACCGAAAATGACCATTACAAAATAATATTTGTATAATAATAATAATAATAATAATAATAATAATAATAATAATAATAATAATAATAATAATATTTGTATTGAATTGTAAGCCCATGTTTTCCCTTTACAGAGATTTAGGCGCTCCCCCTACAGGGAAGAAATTGAACCATACTAATTAATTACACTTGTTTTCGTATAGATGTCATTTTGAGTGATCCCTGGTCAGCGTTCCGCCTCATACTGACATCTAGGAAACCAAGGTAGTAGGGCCTACTAGGACGGGAAAATTCGGTAAATGTTGCTTAGAGGCCTTTTCATTCAGGCTTAAGGATTTTTTACGAGCCTGAAAATCTCCAGACTCGGGACCCACGGCTTAAAGTCCCTCCCGGAGGACATGCTCCTTGGATTTTTCCGTCTTAAAAAATCCATCGACACCGGCCGGGTTTGAACCCGCGACCCTCGGGACCAGAGGCAAGGAGCATAACCACTAGTCCACCACGGCCGATTTAATAATAATAATAATAATAATAATAATAATAATAATAATAATAATAATAATAATATATATCCATCCATCCATCCATAGTAATTCTGCCCGAAGGCAGGTCCTTCACTGCAGTCAGAGCATTTTCATGCTATGCTTGCAGCTTTACTAGGGAATTGTGTAGGTGTGGTAGCTTCCCGTTGCTTTCCACACCAGTGAAGGATGAAGGTGATGATTATGATGATAATGATAAGGATGATGATGATGGCCATATGATTTCGGGGACCGTTTGGGCCTTAAAGTTTTCCTGACATTTGTCTTACAGGTGAGGAAAACCCCCGATAAAAACCTCACCCAGAAAAACTGCCCCGACCGGGGATCGAACCCGGGCCCGCTGCGTGACAAGGCAGCACGCTACATCGAGACCACAGCTGTGGACAATAATATATATATATATATATATATATATACATACAAGTGTGTGTGTGTTTGTGCGGGAGCGTGACTATTAGCGTTCTAGCGGCCGGAATTTTCGAGTTTTTAAACCACACTCAATAGGCCTATCCATCCATCCATCCATAGTTATTCTGCCAGAGGGCAGGTCTTTCACTGTAATCATAGTATTTTCATGTTTTCCCTAGCTTTAGTAGGGAATTGTAGGTGTGGTAGCTTCACGTTGCTTTCCACACCGGTGAAGGATGATGATGATAATGATAAGGATGATGATGATGATGGCCATTCGATTTCGGGGACCGTTTGGGCCTTAAAGTTTTCTTGATATTTGTCTTACAGGTGAGGAAAAACCCAGATAAAAACCTCACCCAGAAAAACTGTCCTGACCGGGGATCGAACCCGGGCCCGCTGCGTGACAAGGCAATGCGCTACCTCGAGACCACAGCGGTGGACAGCAGGCCTATATGTCATTTAAATAAAACAAGGAAGGAATTATACAAAAAATACTAAAATCCAATCATTGAAAGTGGGAGTTTATTTGATATCCGGAATTTAAAAATTGCTCTAGTAACCGCCATGTTTGCTTCGCCACAATCCATATGTATTTCATACAATTTAATTAACCGTTAAATTGGTAATGTGTCCTAAAATATACATTGATTTAATTTATTATTTTTAATAAATTAATGGAAAAGTGAAACAGTAGAAATTACTTAAATTTGTGTCAAATTACGTACAACAACGTACAACAGCTAATAACTTAGGTTATGCATTTATTATTTTCACTGCAGTCCGACGCTTTTAATTAAGTTGGCATAAAATATCCCAAAACTCCGCGTCAAAGACTCGGTTAAGAATTTTAACCTCATGCAGTTAAGGAGCAAAAACGACTAAGGAATTCACTTAGTTTTCGCAGTTCCTGCATGGAAGTTTTTTTTTAATTCATTTGTGCATACGTTCGAAAGTAAACTTACAAAATATGGAATACAAAATTTGCATATATTGGTAATATATGTATTGTTTAATATTATTTGAATAGTCGTGCCTTATCCTCTGTATATTACTGTTATTTACAAGAAATCACAGATGTAATGATTATTAAACAGAAACAAATGAACACATGTTTATAACAGTTTAATTACTTTTGCGTGTTAAGTTCAGTACAACCAGTCATTGATTCTTTTTCAATCACTTCCTTTACCAGGTCAACTTCATTCTTCTGTCATAAACATTAAATTATTACTAAAAAGCCTTGTAATAATAATAATATTTATTAAATTTATAGGCATTTCTTTACTGACCGTTTATGTTGAAACAAAAAAAAAACCTAGTGACTTGGCAAATATGTTCAACATTAAATTTCCTTATAGGAGATCTCTGTACTCACAAAAAATGTAATATTCATAATTAAAAGCAAATGCATTTAAATAGCGATTGTCCAGAAAAGTATAATACGATCCATAACGGTTACAATATTCCCAAATTTTCCTTTATGCTCTTATGCATTTGACACAATTGTGTAGCAGTTATTATTATATACTAGAGACAATGTTACTCATGGTTTTAAGTGTCATGATTTGTAATAATAATTATTATTTTTTAACTAACTGGCACTATTGAACCCGGAGGTTCATGGCCGCGCGGACATAAGCTCTCCATACATTCCTATCCTGAGCTAATATTTTCCAGTATCATCCTCTGTATAATTTACCTTTCCCAAATCATGGTTATTATTATTCTCCCACCTCATTCTTGGTCGACTTGGCATTTTTCCTATGGCTTTCCTACAAGAAGTTTTCATGTATCTTTTTCATTCCTCATTCGCACCACATTCCCTACAAATCGCATTATATGAAACTTAATCATTGTTCTTATTGCTACTGGTTTTCTATATCCATCAGTAGCTTTCTGTTATGGAGTCTTCTTCATTCACCTGGCTGATGGTAAAGGTAAAGTGATCCCACTACAGGTCGTAGGAGGCTCTTGGGGTAGTAGGAGATGAAGGCTCCCACTTTTTCTAAACAGTCGGCATTTAATGTCAGCCGAGTTTTCAGCCCTGCGAGACGGCCGCCTTTACCCCCAGAATAATTGTCTGGTACTGATTTCCGTTAGAGGCTGAGTGCCGCCAGAAGGTTTGGGTCAGTTTAAAAATCCTGACCCCCACCGGGACTGGATCCCTCGACCTTCCGGCTTGTAGCGTAGTACCTTAACTACCTAGCTACGGCGTGCTCCCACCACTGACTGATTGTAATGAATTTAATAATAATAATAATAATAATAATAATAATAATAATAATAATAATAATACAATAACGACAGTAAATCAATTAAAAATAAAACTGATGAATTTCTTTGTCAGAATATATTATGATTGAATGAAAACACGAATAATGAAGTTAAAATGTCAGTTTACTAAATTTTCTTGACAAACAAGAAAATATAGAAGAATGCTATTAACAGAAGATAGGAAAGTCAGACATTACTTAAAGATATTTTCACAAAACGGTAATACCATCTTGCTTATTGTATAAAAAAATGTAATACAGATATTTTCCAAAAAGTCGGAGTTGAGGAATTGAAATGAAAAATTACCTAATTCGTTTCTATTTGTATTATAAATTGTAAATAACATCCGGATTTTACTCTTTATTCCCATGACATTATCCTTGACCGTATAATGCATGCCTGAAGTCGTGGGTTGGAATCTGTGTAGTAGCAACAACAGCAATATAAATTAGTTAACTGAGGCTGAAACCTGCCAGAGCTTTCTCGCTGACCAGCGTTATATCACTAAATTAGATCACTTATAACATATTTAAAATTTAGATTCATTTGTTAAATAGCATCAAATAATCGAGATTTAAAATATAATTTACTCTGTATTATAACTTACTGGCACTATCGTATCTTTAGGTTCATGGCCGCGCAGACATACGCTCTCCATACATGTCTATTTTGAACTGTTTTCTAATCATCTCCTGAATAATTTACCTCCCTCAAATCATGGATAATGTTATTCTATCCATATTCTTAGCCTACCCAATAGGCGATTTCACTCTGGTTTTCCTGCAAAGTTTCCATGCCCCAATTGTATTCCCCATTCTTGCCTCATGTCCTGCCCATCGCAGTCTATGAGACTTAATTGCTTTTATTACGACTGGTTTCTAATAAAGATCATGTAGCCCATTGTTGTTTAGTCTTCTCCATTCACCTGTCTGATCGTCTCTCTTTAGTCAAGAAAATCATATGATCTTTATTCTCATATACTCGTAATATTTTCTCCTCCCTTAAACTAAGAGTCATGTTTGGCATCCATATAACTGGAATATTAAGAGTTATATATTTATATTTTAACAAGTTGAAATGCCAAAAGTCCTTATAATGCGTAATAACATGCATTTACAAAATAGAGCCTATGTTTAATTTCTTTCTCTACCTCGTTCTTGTTTGTAATTATTGTTTCTAATTATTTGAATTCAGCCACTTCTTCAATTTTTTTTTTCATTGTCATTAACTCTCCATTTCTAGTATTTTATATATTTACATTTGTGACTATTTATTTATATTATTTGGGACAGAAAATATGGTTGGATGATAGTGTGATGGTGGATTATCACAAGATGTGGATTTAATACAAGGGTTTATTAGAAGGAATCCTCGGAATGTGAGAATTTCATGCTCGCGGTCTAGTCAGGTTGGGTTCGGTGAGCGATCAGGAAAACGTATCTCAGGGAATAACGCAAGGAACTGTACGGGCAGCAATAGTATTTTCAATAATTGTAGTTTATAAATCACTCGATTTATTTAAATCGTATTCACTATACTTCAATTCGATACAATAAAAAAAAACATTTGATTATACTTTGTGTTAGCAATCTGATTTTGCGTTAGAATACTGAAGAATTATTATTATTAAAATAATAATATAACGTTATGGATAAATATCCGCAATGTAGTTTAATCTATGTTTTCCCCTTAGATATCTGGGAGGCTTCTCGCGATTACAATGAAACTTTTTTTATGTTCTCCCTTAGCTAGTTGGGAGACTTCTGTTACTGCACGCGTCTCAATTTGGTATATTGAAAAACCTCAGTATTCTTTCGATCGTCAGATCGCTACAGCAGAAGGGATACATTTTTTTTTCTTATTGGTTTAAATATATGAGCACATATATTACAGATATATAAAAAGGTGTGGCTTTTCGAGCCACTTGTCTACAATGTTGCCAAGTTGTTTCTCGTTGGGCCTTTGAGTTTTTTTTTTATTAAATTAATTTTTATGTGTAGTTCGTAGCAATACTTTAACTGATAAGTATCTAAATTAATATTTGAAACTTATCCTGACATAGTGATGTTTCCCTTGTCACTCATATATATTATTTTGACTGATATTTTAATCTCATTTCAAACAGACGTCCTGACACATTTTCAACAACAAAGGTTTGGTATCTATTGTATTCAGGTATCTGGGTCTACCTTTGTCATCCCCTATGACTTCTCAGACTTCTGGCCGGAAGGGGTACTGATAAAACGCTATCTTTTTCGGAGAACATTTAAAAACAAAGGAGTCTCAATCGCCTGTTAACGTTCTTAATTGGAATGCGGAAGGTCTCAAAAATGCACTGAAATATATACCAGTAGAGGAACTACTAGAATATGACATAATGGTATTCACAGAAACATTCGCAACGGAACAGATCAACATAGAGGGGTTTTACGGACTACACTCGTACGGAAGGAAAACGGATGGCAGGCCGACAGGTGGCGTATCATGCTATCTGAGGCCATCACAGGGGAACTTCAAAGTAATACATAAAGACGAAGACATACTCACAGTGAGAACAGACAACATCACAATCGTAGCAGTATACATACGACCACAAGCAACCACGGAGGAGAAGTGATAGAAACTTTAATAACAGCAATAGCAGACACGGAAGAAGACGAATCCGTCATAATAGTTGGAGACATCAACTGCAGGATAGACAAGAAGAACACAAAGACTGAAGTAGTTCTAGAGACACTGAGAGAAGAGGGTTACACCCTAACCAATAAGATGGAACTGCCAACATATATAGCGCACAATGGAACAAGCGCGATCGATTTACTACTATATAAGGGAAAAGATCTAAGATTAATAGAACAAAAGGGGCTATGGTCATCAAACGTAGCACCCATCAGGAAACACGTACCGATAGCAACAAGACTGGAAAAGACAAAGGCCAGAAATAGACCAAACAAGGAAAACCCTAAAAACAGGATATCAAGAAAACTAGATATAGAACAAATACGAAAAAAACACGGAGAACATAGAGAAAGCTAAAACGAGAATAAAGGAAGGCCAATTGGACAAAGCACTAGACATCACTAACAACCTTATAAAGAACGCCTGTCAACCAACATCAAAAAGAAGAGCACAACCGTGGTTCGACAGGATGTGCTACACAGAACGGAAGGAAACACTAAAAGCACTAAACAAAGCAAAGGAATCCAAAAACCAAGTAGACCTGGAACGATACGCCCAGAAAAGAAAACAGTACAAAAACATAATAAAATACAAGAAAAACCCATTACATAGAAATGAAAGCCCAACAGCTAGCCGAAGAAGCAGAAAAGGACCCTTTCCTGGTCTTAAGGAGGAAACCCAGAGGAGTGATGAAAGAAATACCGATAGATGATTGGGAAAACCACTTCACAAAAATACTGAATGAAGGAAACAGAACAGAAGCTTACGAAGCCAATACTACCAGGAACCCAAGAACCCTGAATCTGGAAATGGAAATCACAGAGGATGAAATAAAGAAATGCGTGAAAGAAGAACAAAACAAAAAAAGCCACAGGACCGGATCAAGTAGCATACGAACACCTAAAGGCATCAGCCGACGTGCTAATATCAATGTGGAAAGAACTGTTTAACAAATGCCTAGAGACGAGAACCATACCAGAACAATGGAGAAGGGCTACCCTGAAAATGCTGTATAAAGGTAAAGGAAACACGGGAGACATGAACTCATACAGAGGCGTTGTACTGGAGAACACCCTGTTCAAAATCTTTATGAAGATACTTACAAACAGATTGATGGACATCACAAAATTAAACATCCCAGATAACCAATTCGGATTTAGGAAAGGAAAATCCACTCTGCAAGCAGCATCCGCATTATTATATGAGATAGAAGCAGCCCTCAACAGACCGAAAGGGAAATACTACGTGGTCTTCATAGATTATGAAAAAGCGTTCGATTACATAAACAGAACAAAACTACTCACGAAGATGAGGGACATGATTGGAAACGAGCACCCCATTGTTGGAATAGTACACGACATAATGAGGCGAAACTGGTTACAAATAACAGATGAGGTTGCGGCTTCAGACGAGGTTATGCAAACTAATGGGATACTACAAGGAGACCCCATCAGCCCGCTACTATTTAACATAATGACGGCTGACATTGGGAAAGCAACGAACGGGACCACGCTGGTAATGTATGCGGACGACATGGCTATTGGGGCAGAAAACAAAGAAGAATTGCAAAAAGGCATAGATGGGATACAACGATGGGCTATGGAAAATGAGTTCAAGATAAACAGCAACAAGACCGTACAAATGGTTTTCAAGAAAGAGAGGAAGAACAGCGGCAAGTGATAATCTAAAACTAGGAGAAGAACCGATAAGAATGGTCAACAAGTTCAGATATTTAGGCATAACACTGCAGCCAACAACAAAGTCTTTCAGCGCACATGTGCAGGAGAGAGCAGCAGGAGCTATAAGAGCTATGTGCAGTATCAAAGACATCACATCGTTAAAATTAGTCACAGCCATGAAATTATTCGCATCAGTGATCACCCCGATCGTCACCTACGGGATAGAACTGATATGGGAGAAACTATCGACCAGCGATATGGAGAGGTTAGAAAAAGTAAAACCAAGATTCATCAAAAAGGCATTAGGTGCAAGCAAATACACACCAAATAGAATGGCCTATATGCTAGCCAGAGAAACCTTCTTCCTAGAGGACCTGAGGCAAAGGATACTACTGCCAGCAACGGAGCCATATAAGAAAGTCATCGAAAAAAAGAAACAGAGAGAAAAAGAGATCGACGAAGATTTCTACGCCTCAGATGCCATGGTAAACAGAGAGTGGACCGGAAGTAACCAACCACAAAGGCACAGAATCATAGGTTTAGCAACACACGGATATCATCACAAAATGTGCAAAAATGCAAAATTCCACCAACCGAGTGATTCGTGTGAATGCAAGATATGCGACCAAAAGTGTGAGCGATACCATTACAAACAATGCAGAATATGGACAGGATCACTGAACGAACTCATAAAAGACAAATCATAAACTTATAACTTAATGCTCTTTCGAGTGCCTCTTACCAATTTATTATTATTATGACTTCTAGACTTTCTGGCTTCAACTATATTGGCATAACCCAAATTTAACAAAAGGCGTTTTCTAAGTAATTTTACTAAGAGGAAATCAACTTTTATATAATTAATAAAATCGATTCAGTAATATGATCATTGCATTTCTCATAAAATTCTGATTAATTAAAGTCCAAACTCGTTATGTTTCTCTATATTACATTTTTATCTCAAATTACTGACCTGTAATTATATTATCTAGATTTAATGATATGTCTAGTTAATATCTGAAACTAGAACAAATCTGGAGGGAAATTTCGCGTTACATATTTGATGTTTATTCAATAGAATGAGTATGCTGTAGTAGTTCCTCCTCGTTATCCTTTAATAATACATCATCAAAACATACCAGCAGCTCATTGATACGATAGAGTTGTACCTATAAATGTAAACGAAAATACAAATATCTTCAAGGTACATTTTTAATTCAGCATAGACTTCTCTTATTAGAATATACCGTTCAGATAAATTCATGTTAATTAAACCAATAGTCCGCCGATGTGGGTGATCGATATAATCTCTTCGTATGACTACTGCGGCCACGGTTTGAATTCTGGAGAGTTGTAGAAATGTAGGCCTAAGTCTACACCTTGGTTCTGGGTGTGTATTCCTTACCTAGGTACCGACGCGTTTCGTCATTCTACGCTGTCTTCGAGGATAGAACTGGAATTCTGCTAATCACAGGGAAGCCAGCTTAAGTTTACCTCTCTAATTCAAATTGCCTGTTCGCTGCTTACAAAAAAAAACTACTAAATGCCTCGGGATGATATAATCTTTAAAATGAGGGAAAATAATAATAATTAACTAACATAGGCCTACTTACTGTTATAATGAAACTTTCGTTATCTCTATGCTGATGCGATATATTTTTCTGAATCAAAATTCTGTTGACATTATGTCTATGATTTTTCTTGAAGAAAATCCAACAAATAAGGTATTTTAAAGAGTTTTGAAGTACTGTTTATAACATAAGTCCCGCGCGATAGCCGAACTGTTTAAAATATTTTCCCTGGTGCACAACTATTTGACTTCCCACGAGTGAATAAATATTTTCATGTAATTTCTACTAATTTGGGATCGATGCCTACTCAAAATCGAGAGGAATTTGGGAAGCTGCAATAAGTAAAGCTTCCAGGTTGAGAAAACCAAATATAACGGCTAGAAATACTGATGTGTCGATCGCACGTCACGTCCATATTAGTTTGAAGATCGTCCACCTCTTTGATTGACAGATGTTCATTTGAGATTAATAGTCGGCTGTTAGGCCAAGAGTCTTTTACTGTAGGGTGACGCATCTTGGAGTTTTGTTTTTTTGGAGTTAATGACATCATCGTCATCATCAGAGTTTCGACCTCAACAGAAACAACATCCAAAAGTCTTTTGAGTGGACGTCTTGGTCTTCTACCCGCAGGCTGATAGCTTATCATATTTGTTTGGGTATCCTGTGATCTTCCATTCGATGAAAATGTCGCATTCATCTTGACTTATAAAGAGAAATTTTGAGTTATAGAGGTTCCTCTACGATGTCTTATTTTTTAATGATCTAGTAGTGTGTATCCTGTAGTCTTTCGAAGATATTTCATTCCAACAGGTCTAAGTCCCTGTATATCCTTCTGTTTCAATGTCCATACTACACTACCAAACAAAAGAGTTGGATAAGTCAGTATTTGATATACTTTTTAGTCTTGAATGTTTTTGTACTAATTGTGGCTTGACGATAGAATTTATAAATATCCTCAACTCGTATTCAACTCAAGGTCGGGTCGAGGAATGAGATGAGATGAAGCCTCTTATAAAGAGGTCTCTGAATGATAAGGGTGCCGGCCGACCACGCTTGACGCACCATCACAGGGGCAGATGAATGACATAATGAAATGAAACAAAATGGATGAGATGAGTTGGAGAAATGGTGGAATGAAATTGTGGCAGGGAAAAACGGGAGAAACCCTGAGAAAAATTTACTCTAAAATCCTTTAAAAACGTGGTACTTTTTATTTACAGTTCATGACATATTAAACGTAAATATTTTTTATTTCAAACTATATCGAATTTTGATACGTTTATTTTATAATAATAATAATAATAATAATAATAATAATAATTTCGTTGTTCGTGCAGTGTTAAAATTATAATCGTATATGTTAGAGTAAATCTAGATTAAAACTTACTTAATAATAGCCAAATAATAGAATTTAATAAATATTGTCTTATATCGATAAACAATAACATAATTTTATTGAAAGTTATCCTTTGCAAAAGTCAGATTTTGTTTTAAAGAACATAGGTTAAAAATATAATATTGACGAAAGTTAAAAATGGATTCATATCAAATGCGAATTATTATGTAGAGCATATTGCCTTAGGCCTATGTCGTATATTTTCGAAATTTTAATGTTTTCCTGGATCACGTTAGGCGTATTTATGAGAGTAAATATGAAATAAATTAAGCTTCTACAATTCGTTCAACCAAATGTTGGTCATTGTTGATGTTTTATTTTTTTTTTAAACTTAATTTTGTCTTTTTTTCTGGGTTTTATTCTCAAGCTATGAATTGTAATATCTATCTCAACATCTGTAAATGTAAGAGACGAACTACATATATTGACATGGTTTAATATTATATCATAAATAATACAATTGATGTTTTATAAGTTGCATTATGATTTTACACATACTCTCTTATGATACCCACATCTAACTGATTTTTAATCAAGACTATTTAACTCATGCCCCAAATGGAAGTCAATGACCAATCACATTTCAATGAATTTTGATTTAAAACCAATCACAAACGTTTTCACCTCGATTTTATCACTTTCATTTTATCCCTTTCATTTGATTAAGTGGCTTCCAGATAGTTTACATATAGTGAATGAATGTAACCAGATTCTGCTTGCGAGATATAATAGAAAAATATTAGTAGCAATTATTGATTACACCACAAAAAAAACACTGTTTGCACTATCTTAAACGTATTATTTCCCAGGAATTAACGTCGCAGAAAAATATAATTGATATATTTACATCAGAAATTAATTTATAACCTGTAATGATGTTTCATTTTTTTTTCTCCACCGTGCATTGTCACAATATTGCGATTCTATTTGGCAATAAATATGATCTGGTTGCAGTGATGAACAAACTAAACATAACGTTCCTCATTTGTTTTCTAACATCGCCGTTTACATTAAATATATAAATATTTTAAAATAACTACATTTAAATAATGCTGCCTTGTCACGCAGCGGGCCCGGGTTTGATTCCCGGTCGGGACAGGCTCCTGGGTGAGGTTTTTTTCGGGATTTTTCTTAACCTGTAAGACAAATGTCAGGAAGCTTAGGCCCAACGGTCCCCGAAAATCATCCGGCCATCAACATCATCCTTATCATCATCATCATCATCCTTCACCGGTGTGGAAAGCAACGGGAAGCTACCACATCTATAATTCCCTAGTAAAGCTGCAAAGCATAGCATGAAAATGCTATGATTGCAGTGAAAGACCTGCCCTCAGGCAGAATTACTATTGATGGAGATTTAAATAATGATTTATGAGTAAACAGCTTAATTTTATTCGTTAAATAGTCCTAACAAATGCCACTCTTGATTTCCAAATTCTCTAGATAAATTCTCTACACACTTCGTGAGTCGTGAATTTATCGATAATTTGGAAATCACTCGTGGCATCACTTTATGGTAAAATTAACAAGGAACTCTTCTATTTAGTACATGTGTTAGAACGTATAACTATTTGAAATTTTAATACCTTTGAACTCATGACAAAGACAAAGCATTGTGCTCTGTTTATTATAGACGTTATAGGCTTATTTGACTTAAATGCAGTCAGTTTGTTAACAATACATCTCTACAATAACTCTTCGTTTTTATTTTTTGTATAGTAGGCCATGTCGGTTCCTGGACGGGACTGCCGCACTTAACACTTTTAAGGTGCGCTTATACAATTACTTGTTAAATAATAAATTTTTCTCTACAATTAAATTTATTCTATGCATTATTAGTTTTATTTTTTATATCTTGCATATTTTATTCGTTACATCTAGAGTATATCAACGTATATTACAGACAATAACTGTATTGTAGGTATATCATGTATTCCTTCATGTTTACTTATTTTGATAAAATATTAATTATTATAAATTTTGTCTAACGTTGTTGAGCGGTAGACACAACCGTAAGGCCTTAACTCTGCCAGTTAAAATAAATACACCGGGCCCGGTGTATTCGAGAAAATGACGTTAATCCGAGAATACATTGATTGACATGTTTATTTTTAATTAGAGTAAATATTCTAATAAAGACTGTTGTTGTTGTTAATCCGAGAATACATTGATTGACATGTTTATTTTTAATTAGAGTAAATATTCTAATAAAGACTGTTGTTGTTGTTATTATTATTATTATTATTATTATTATTATTATTATTATTATTATTATTATTATTATTATTATTATTATTATTATTATAGTTACGAACACTGGCTGTTGATCATCTACCTCTGTGACTGACACATGTGGATGTGAAGGGCCAGCAGCCGGCTGGTAAAAGGGCAACCGCTGAAAAGTGGAAAAGACCCTCAATCGGATAGTTAGGCCTATGTGATATATCCTTTAAAATACAAAACCATAATAAAGTATTAAGAATTATCAACCAAGTTTTTAAACCATCAAAAGTGCAGAGACACACAAGAACGAAAATCTATAAAGTTCTCGCTAGACCCATAATCTGTTATGGCAGTGAAGCTTGGACCATCAGAACTCAGGATGATCGTCATATTACAGCCACGGAGATGAAATTTCTGCGACGAACTGCAGGTTATAGCCTTCTAGACCACCAAAGAAATTCAACAATAGCCAGAGAGTTAAACATCGTACCTATATCTGAATACCTCCAAGAATATAGAAAGAATTGGCTAGCCCATATTCAGGCATGGATCGTCACAGAATACCAAAACAAATTCTTTACTACATTCCTCGAGGCAGAAGATCTGTGGGTCGACCTTTTCGGAGATGGCGGGAGACCGTAACGGGCCACTGGGCCTAATACTTGAAAGGACGATGATGAGATGATAGTTATGTTCACCGCTGTGGTCTCGGTGTAGTGTCGTTGCGTCCCCGTTCGGGACAAGTTTCCTGGGTGATTTTTTTTTTTTTTTTGGGATTTTCCTCACCTGTAAGACAAGTATTAGGAAACGTTAAGGCTCAAACGGTCCACGAACGTAATCTGGCCATCATAACCATCATATTCGCCATGTTTAGTATGAATGTGTGTGTAAATGGTACGTTTCGTCTAAATGTTGTGTTGCCTCGGAGGAGACTCTCATATTGAGCTGATCACTCATTCGGGTATGTGTGTGATCCACAGGTTGTGCCAGTGTAAAACTCGGGTGGTGTGTGGCACATAAAAGTACCTATAATGTGAGAGGTTAAATTGCGTTCATGGAATGGATTGAATGATTATAATAGTGATACCTTATATAGTGGACATAATTATCTGCAGTTTATGTTGCCATTGATATTTTCTAGATTTAATGAATGCTATACATAAAACATGCTTTTCAGTTAAGCAATAAGTTATGAAGCTCTCTGTACATCGGGCAATGTAACTAAATAAGGATCGATTAGCTGATCGCACTCTCCATTTCCATCGCTAAGAAGAGTTCACATTTACACGTAGAAAATTATATTAATCTACCCAGTAGACGTGGGAACATGGGTGCTCCCTAGCGGAAGTTGATTATCCAATATAATTTAGTTACGTTTATTTTCCTATAGAAGTCAGTGGGTGACATGTGGTCAACACATCGTTTAACGAGACATCTAGTAGGCAACTAAGATATTATTCGGATGGAGAAGGCCGATTAAATTTTGCTCAGAGGCACTAATTTGGGCTTGAGGTTCTTATACGAACCCGAAAATCATCAGACTAGGGATCCACGGCTTAAAGATCCTCCTGTGAACTTGACCTTTGATTTTTCTATCGTAAAAATTAATTGATCCTGGCCTAGTTTGAACCTATGACTGTCGGGACTAGAAGCAAGGAACATAACCACTAGAACAAATTATTCCATCGGTATTATATTCAATTAGGCCTATATTACCTGCTGTAGCCTCGGGATAGCGCCGTTGTTTCAGAAACAGCAGGCCCGGTTTCAATCTAAGATTGAGAACAGGTTTCCTGGTGAGGTTTTCGGCGTTTTTCTTAACTTCTTAGGCAAATTTCGGGAAACATTAAGGCCAAATACTTTCCGAACGCCATTTAACCGTCATAATCGCTCTTTTATGTTCGCCTCTTTTAGTATGAATCACTAGATATCTTCGTGTGGTCTCAGACGTGGACCTGGCATTGAGCTGATCACTCATCCGGGGAGGCTCCCCATGTCCTTGTATGATCATACATATGTATGTGATTAGAGTTTAGAAATCCTCACATGTCAGGTAGTGTCAATGTAAGGTCCATAAGGCGTGGGGCATGTAACATTGACCTAGAGAGAGAAGTTCAACTTAGACAATAAAAACAACAAAGGAGGGCTTACATTGAAAAAACCTAAAAAGTTCTAAAATAACACATATTTTATATTCTGAAAATTCGGCGTTACATCATTTTCTTCATATACTTGTTTAATTCTTTGTATAAATCACTTAACCCCGTGTGACGTAATTAACGCGCAATAAAATTCGACATGTTCACCAAAATCTGTCTTATATGTTTGTAGGCTTTCACGATTGTTGGCTTGATTTTCACTTCTATGTCAACTTCATGTTCAAATGAACGAACACTTCAGCTGGCGGCTATCCTTGAAATGTCTTAATTATATTTTATCATAACAATGCCACGAGTGATTTCCAAATTATCGATAAATTCACGATGTCACGAAATGACGAGTGAATCTATCTAGACTTTTGGAAATCAAGAGTGGCATTTGTTAGGACTATTTAACGAATAAAATTAAGCTCTTTACTCACAAATCATTATTTAAATATAGTTATTTTAAAATATTTCTATATTGAATGTAAACGGCGATGTTTGAAAACAAATGAGAAACGTTTATTATGTTTCATTTGTTCACCAATGCAATCAGATCATATTATTTATTGCCAAAGGATCGCAATATTATAAGAATGCACCCTAGTGGAGAAAAATAAAACACATCAAACTGTTTATAATCAACATTATAGGTTATTAATTCATTGCTGATGTCCTATGATGTAAATATGTCAATTATATTTTTCTCGAACATAAACACCTGGGAAATAATACGTTTAAGAAAGTGCAAACAGTGGTTTCTTTTTTTTATGGTATAATCAATTGCTACAAAGGTTTTCCTATTATATCCCGCAAGCAGAATCTGGTTACATTCATGCACTATATATACAATCTGGGAGTCCTAGGATTCTTACATCTTAATATATAAATTGTTACATTCAACGTATTTCTTAGAGAGCAGTGACTGCAAAATAATGCTCTGACTTATTCAGAATGTTAAAAAGGAGGAGCTTGATTTTAATGTGATAAAATTAAATGGATAAAATCGAGGTGAAAAACGACTGTGATTGGTTGTGAATCAAAATTCATTGAAATGTGATTGGTCATTGAGTCCCATTTGGGGCATGAGTTAAATATTCCCTAGAATTATATTTTATATATATATATATATATATATATATATATATATAGCTTTACAATTGCAAATATATTTATGTCAGAGCGTATCAAACCAGTAAAAATGGTTATTTATAAAAACTTTTTGAGTAATGTATTTCTTATAGAATTAACCACAATCTTTATAGGAAGCCAGATATAAAAATAACAGTTAAGTCTCGTAGACTGCGATGGGCAGGACATGTAGCACGAATGGGGAATAAAAGGCGTGCATGGAAGCTTCTTATAGGAAAACCAGAGAGAAACCGCCCAGTTGGTAAACAAAGAATGATGTGGGAGAATAACATTAACTATGATTTGAGGGAAGTAGATTATACAGGGAATGATTGGAAAGCATTATCTCAGGATAGGGATGTATGGAGAGCTTTTGTCCGTGCGGCCTTGAACCTATGGGTTCGATAGTGCCAGTGAGTATATAAGTAAGTAAGTAAGGAGATTGCTAATGATTATAAAGTGGACCTATACACGCGGAGACGTTAAAACGTTTTAAGAATATAATCAGAAACTTGTGATTTTTAGGTTACAAAATAATTTTACTCTTTACATATAGTATGCGTTTCCTTCTATAGCTCTGAAGTAAGTACTGCCCGATGGCCAGTATTTTCATTGAGGTTTTCGTGAAACAATGGGACAAGTTTCGACTAATGTAGTGTATACTTAAATGAATAAATTATTTATTTGCTGTATGACAACGCAATTGGTACTGGACGTGTGACTTTTTCATTCAAAGCGTATATCGAACTAAATAGCAATAACTACATAATTAGGCACGCTACCATTACGTAAATATAACCTCCCTTCTCTGTCCACGTTTGTAAGTTTATATTGATTTACAGTTTAATACAATTTTAAGGTTTCTTAGTGTAAATTACTACGTCTTTTTTTCCGAATATTGACCAAAAACCAACTTGTGGTCTTGAGATCAGAGATTCTGTTTACAGTATAGGAGGTCCCGAATTTGATTACGGTCAGACTACAAGAATGTTTGTTGAAGGGGATTATATTGTCTCCATTATCTGGAATTTAGTTTAAGTTTAGTATTAAGGACTTTCCTGGTGCCTCGTTATCATTTATTACTCATCCTTTAATCGGATATTTATAATACTTTCCATTATCGAACACCAGTTTCTTAGTAAGTAAAAATACCACATATAGACTGTCAAACTATAACATTCTTCAAAAACAAACTAAATAATTATTTAATAACAAACTAACTTATACACCTCACTGATAATATTCTTTTAACAATTAATAAATTTAATTATTTATGAAAATAATATTAAGAATAACAAATATTTTTATTTTAAATATTGTATAATCGTAAAATTAGTTTTCTATATCTCATTATTTTCCTTTGTTTTTACGCTAGACAGGGACAATTTAATATGTCTTGCTTGTATACATTTTATTATTAGTTTTAGTCTTAATTTTAACTAACATTAACTGGTTGTATTATAGATCTTAATATATTAGATATTATCTTTTGATCAAATTTTTACTTAGTATTTAATATTAGAGTTAATTAAGATTGTTACATTCTGATGGGGGCACGCCGTAGCGTAGTGGTTAAGGCACTGAGCTACAAGCCGGAGGGTCGAGGGTTCAAGTCCCGTTGGGGTCAGGATTTTTAAACTGACCCAAACCCTCTGGCGGCACTATGGCCCTGGGGTCGACTCAGCCTCTAACGGAAATGAGTACCAGACGCTTGTTCTGGGGTAAAGGCGGCCGTCACGCAGGGCTGACAACCCGGCTGACATAAAGTGCCGATTGTCTAGAAAAAGTGGGAGCCTTAACCTCCTACTACCCCAAGGGCCTCCTGAGGCCTGTTGTATGGGATCACTTTACTTACTTACATTCTGATGTAATATATGTTTGTCCTGGTGAGTGGAAGAGAAGACCACATGGCCTTAACTCCACCAGGCTAAATAAATCTAATCTAATCTAACATTTGGGGCCACGCCGTGGCGTAGATGGTTAAACAAGTCTCGGATTATTTAAGTGACCCAAACCGTCTGGTGGCACCCTGTGGTCGACTCAGCATCTAACGGAAATGAGTACCAGATGCTTGTTCTGGGGGTAAAAGTGGCTGTCACGCAGGGTTGACAACCCGCTGACATCAAGTACCGAGTGTCTAGAAAAAACGTGAGAGCTTTAACCTCCTACAATCCAAGGGTCTCCTATGGCCTGTAGTGGGATTATATTACCTTTACCACCTATAACTGTGCAACGGACCAGGTGTAAGGAATATAGAGTAAAAATAAAAGTATCGTTATTTTTCTCTGCTGATTTCTGATTTTATTGCAGTATAAAAATAACTTAAACATATCGTTTATGTTGTTTTAGTTTTGGGAAACACTGTAGATTAAATTTTACGATTCTTTGGAAGTATCTAAAAAAAGGTTAAATGTTTAAGTTGGACATGATTTTATGATATCGTACATGTGTGAATAGCGCTTTACCCTCATAATATCAACTGTGGGACACAATAAACTTACAAGAGGAAAGGGGTATTTAGAAAGGAAGACGAATCCTGGTTGCGTGAAGACAGCCTCGTTCATTTTACTTTTGTTACGTCACTTAGAGATTTTTATTTTTTCAGTAGTTGCTGCTAGCAATCTTCCAATGAGATGTGTGTAATGCTCCGATTTATTCCGTTTCATACGCAAACATTGATACGAGCAGGAACTAAAAAGGATCGTGATTTTACCATTCAGATATTTTTAAGTCTCGTACTTTACCTCACGTTTTAAGCTACTTTAGTGACGTGGTGGGAATTATCGCCAAGAGATATTCAAATTTGCTATACAATTTGTTTATGATCTGTATATAGTTAATAAGATAAAGGAATTTCTGTATAATCCAATTTAATCTTCTTCTTCTTCTTCTTCTTCGCTTCTTTTGCCCTGCAGCCAAATATGATAAAGTTTTAATAATTGTGAAACAGTACCTGATATCTCAGTCGTCCTCTATAATTTGCAGTGTTGTTTTATAGGAGGCCTTTCGATAACTTATGTATCATCATGAGGGAAATTTTGAGGAAGTGGCTGAATTCAAATACCTAGGAACAATAATCACAAATAGGAATGAGATGCAAAAATAAATTAAACATAGGCTCAATTCTGGAAATGCGTGCTATTATGCATTGCAGAGACACTTGATGTCCCAACTCCTTTCAAAAAACGTTAAACTGAAAATGTATAAAACTATTATTCTACCAGTTATATTATATGGATGCGAAACATGGACTCTTACTTTAAGGGAGGAAAGGAGATTACAAGTATTTGAGAATAAAGTACTTAGGAAAATTTTTGGAATAAAGAGAGATGAACAGGTGATAGGAGAAGACTACATAACAATGAACTATATGGTCTTTATAGGAAGCCAGATATAATAAGAACAGTTAAGTCTCGTAGACTGCGATGGACAGGACATGTTGCACGCATGGGGAATGAAAGACTTGCATGGAAGCTTCTTGTAGGAAAGCCAGAGGGAAAACGCCCAGTTGGTAGACAAAGAATGAGGTGGGAGAATAACATAAACTATGATTTGAGGGAAGTAGATTATACAGGAATGATTGGAAAGCATTAGCTCAGGATTGGGATGTGTGGAGAGCTTATGTCCGCGCGGACATGAACTTACGGGTTCGATAGTGCCAGTGAGTAAGTAAGTAAGTAAGTAAGTATCATCTTCTGCTTTCATTTCAAAATGAAAGCAGAAGATAATAAATAAGTTATCGAAAGACCTCCTATAAAACATTGATCTATCCTTAATTGTTACCAGTGTTTCATCTTACACTTTTTAACCCTTTTGTATAGGAAATGTGTTATCCTTTTTAACAGTCATTCGGAAGGTGCATAGTAGGTGTTTTAACACTATTTTTTTATAGTGGGTTATCAGCCACGTGCTCAACCCCGACCTTGAGGACTAGGTTCCACATTTTTAACCCCAGGACGAGAATTTGCAGTGTTGTTTTATAGGACGCCTTTCGATAACTTATGTATATTTCAAAATGAAAGCAGAAGATGATACATAAGTTACCGAAAGGCCTCCTATAAAACAACACTGCAAATTATTGAGGACGATTGAGATATCAGGCATTGTTTTACAATTATTAAAACTTTAACACACTAACCTCAACGGAGTTTCATAACGTATTTAAAAAAAACTTGAGCCTAATATGAGCAAATCCAGCCTTAATAGTTATTTTCCAGCTTAATCTATCCTTAATTCTTACCAGTGTTTCATCTTACACTTTTAACCCTTTTCTATTGGAGGTGTGTCATCCTTTTTAACAGTCATTCGGAAGGTGCATATTAGGTGCTTTAACAATATATATTTTTTACAAGTGGGTTATCAGGCACGCGCTCAACGCCGACCTTGAGGACTAGGTTCCACATTTTTAACCCCATGATAAGGTGACCCAGTTATAACCCCGGGCAAACTGTGCCGATTACAGTCGCCTCTTAGGACCCGTATGTGCTACGTTGGATGTACTCGATGTCTCATACTGGAGAATTTAATTTTATAAAAATTATCAATATCATCTTCCTTTCACGTTGTAGTCCTGAAAGGACTGTTTGGTTCTAGAAAAAAAAATCCCAACCGTCTCTTCCTTTACGTTCCAATGATTGATACTTTAAAATTGCCTTAGGAATCCTGGATCTGGAAATACAGTCAACATGTTGATGCTAACTAACTAACCAAACAACCAATTTACTGTCACTATCGAACCTGTAGGTTCATGTCTGCGCGGGCATAAGCTCTCCATACATCCGTATCCTGAACTGATGTGTCTCAATCATCCCCAGTATAATTTATTTCCTCAAATCATGGTTAAGTTATTCTCCCACCTCATTCTCGGCCTACCAACTGGCCACTTCCTCCCTGTTTTTCCTACAAAGAGTTTCCATTTCCCTCTTCTCTGTTTGTGACATATGTCCTACCCATCGCAGTCTACAAGAATTTATTGTTCTTATTATGTCTCGTTTCCAATAAAGATCATGTAGCCTAGCTCTCTGTTATGTAGCCTGTGTTTGTCTCTCTTTAGTCCAAAAGTTTCCTAAGAACTTTATTCTCAAATACTCGTCATATTTTCTCCTCCCTTAAAGTAAGAGTATGTTTCGCATCCTTTTAACTGGAAGAATAACAATTTTAAGTATTTTCAGTTTAATGTTGTTGATAGAGATTGAGACAACACGATTCATTCATTGTAAAGTATAATAGCCTGTATTTCCAGACTTGAGATTGTGTTTAGTTTCTTTGTGCACCTCATTCCTATTTTTTATTATTATTCATAGGTATTAGTATTCAGCCACTTTGTGTTGATACTGTTAACAATTATCACATTTTAAAATAACATATTACTAAACAATATTATTTTATATCTTTGGACTTACATTTACGTGGCAGGACCGACCAATCTGACTGAAAATATGCCGTGGTTTTCTCTATCCTCGATGCATCTACTAATGCGGGATGCAATATAATTTTCAGAAGTTTTTCGTAATTAATTAAATTTGATATGTGATTAAATTATAACAGTGAAATTTAGAACAAACCTGATTACATATAATTATACATAGCACCTGGAATATAACCAAAATAGACCTAATTGTTGGAGCATGTAAAATAATAATGAAGTATAAACCAACAATTTTTAGGTCTATTAAAATAATGAGTTACTAGTATTTATTAAAATGATACAGTTACATGATTTTTATGTTGATAATAATTATAATCGAAAACAAAATATTCTAAAGGTAAAATGTTTATATTTTACTCGAGGTTTCTGATGAGATTATATTTTAACACAATTTGTCAAATAATAATTTGTGTATTATTTGAATAACATATATTTTGGAGTATAAAAATTATTATATTTCGTACTCCTGTTGTTTCTAAGTTAGGACCGAATTTCAAAATAACATTTTAACGAATACCGAAAGTATTATGCTAATTGAAGTTATTGTGATGAAAAAAATTATAAGGCCCATATATTGTTTAATTTGTACAGATCTTCAGCGATCCTATCTACTAACACCGATATATAAATGTGTGTGTTTGTGTCCGTTAACGCTCTAACGGACGAAATTTTTGTTTTATCAATATTAAAATTGGTATATAGCAATCAATTAGATAAAAGTAAGGTCGAGTTCGTTAACCACCAAAATCGGACCATTAGGTTTTGGAGTTCAGCTGACACGAAAATTTAAAAATGGCAATTTTCGTTAATCCGCAACAAAACTCATTGCATGCTATTAAAATAAAACTAGGAAGGTATTCTCGAAAAATCAGCCATATATGACCTTAAGAAGTGGGGATTTACCTGAAACACGAAATTCAAAACCGCTTATTGTTTTCACTGTGGTCCGACAATTTTAAATTAGCTGCCAACAGAAATTGAGTTTCTACAATTTAACAACATAAATTGGCCCACATAATATCCAGTAAACTAGCAAAATTGAAACATAATTTCGTCTTGCTGATAAATTCGCTTAGTTTGTGCAGTTCCTTCATGGCAGATTTTTTCATATGAATTTTTCTTAATAACACAATTCATGTTATATTTGGTTTATGCGACACTGACAAGTTTTAAAGAATACGATTGAACTATTGAGCGCCAAACAGGATCAAATAATCCTCTTGGATTAAATATAAATATTGATAAGATTACATTCTATCCCTACTTTCCCATTAACTAACAAATTTCGGAATATTTAACTTCTCTCTTTATTTCACGAATCTCTATAAACAATAAAACTTGCATTAAATACTTGAATAGGCTAAAATTGGATGATCATTACTGAAATATTTATAGGGTTTCTCTATAATTGTAAATTTAGTAATTCTAAACTTTCTTCTTGAAGACAAACAGTTTTTAAGCTATAATTGAAACTTAAAAAGAAAATGTGTACCTACGACGAGGTAAAAAAAATCGCCTGCCCATCAAGGATTAGACTTATATGACTTATTCCGAGATTATAACAACTGTTCTCTAAAACACACCGATGAAATAAAGCGTGAAATTATAATTAATAATTCATGTTTAGATTTTTTTAGTCCACCTCTAAGTTCTCGAGGTAGTGTGCTGCCTTGTCACGCAGCGGGCCCGGGTTCGATCCCAGGTCGGGACAAGTTTCCTGGGTGAGGTTTTTTCTCGGGATATTCCCTTACCTGTAAGATGCATGCCAGAAAACTTTAAGGCCCAAATGATCCCCGAACATCATATTGCCATTATAATCGTCATCATTCATATTCACCTTAGATTAAATTTAGGATTAAGGACTCTCCTAGCACACCACTTTTATCATTATCACCCTTCATATAATAGGAGCAACGTAACCTCACCTTCCATACGCCACAATCCTAGAAGTGAGTTACAAATACGCCAATGGCAGGAGAGAACACCAGAATGTCGAAATGACAACCTGTGGCATTAAAAATGAAAATAAATATTTATTGTACAAATTAATTTAAATAGTGCAATATAAAAATGAATAAAAATTAATTATGTATAATTTAATTACCGGTGCGGAAGAATAGGCCAAGTCATAATGCTTGTGAATATATTTACAAAATGTGAATGATTTTAGAAAGAAATAAGGTAATTGTTTTATACGAATCTCCTATTCCAAATTAAAAAAAATCGTTATCTTACTCGTATTTTCCAAATGGATACGTTTGGAATAAAATTTAAAAGTATTAAAAATGATGCACTCTTAACCAAATAAATAACTACCCCTATGGCTTATGGAACCTACACTGCTCACAACAATTAGGGGATATTGTAGAATAACCTATTAAGACTATGTTTTTAGGAACAGTATTAGATGCAATCACTTTCTATTACTCCAAAAGAATGTCAACAAGAGTTTGAAGTCATTACGTAACCTCTGTACCACACCAGATGTCAAAGAGATCCCGATTAGGAATATGGCAAACAAACAAAGCAACATTAACATGGGTGAAAATGTTTCTTTAGTACGGTGTATGGTCTCCTCGAACGGCCAGCACTGCCTCACACCTGTGTGGCATTGATGCAATGAGGTTAGCAATGAGTTATTGGGGGATACGTGGCCACTCTTCCATAAGAGCAATGTGCAGCTCTGGAACAGTTGTGGGAGGTGCTGGTCTGCCTGCAATGCACCTGCCTAATGCATCCCACACATGCTCAATCGGATTTAAGTCCGGGGAGGAAGCTGGCCATTGCATACGCTCGATACCCTCCACTTCCAGCATGTCGTCCACCAAGCCAGCTCTGTGGGGTCGTGCATTATCGTCCATAAAAAGAAAAGAATCACCTATGGCATCAGCATAAGGCACGACAAAAGGTCGGAGAATCTCATCTCTATACTTTACCGCAGTCAAAGTACCACCTTGGATAACGTAGAGGTCCGTACGTCCACCACTACTGACTCCTGCCTACACCATCAATCCACCGCCACCATATGGGGATCTTTCACGTACAAAAGCTGGATTGTATCGTGTCCCTTTTTCTCTCCAGATGAATACACGCCGATTATCACATTCCATGTTGAATCGCGACTCATCAGAAAAAAGAACTGATCTCATGCATGCCTCCACCCACGATGTTCCTCCGCCCAGTTTCTCCGATCTCTACGGTGTTGTGGAGTTAACCTGGTACACACCATGGGCCTACGGGCATAGAGACCACTTCCATGCAGTCGATTACGGACAGTTTGAGTTGACACCCTGCGTCCTGTTGCTGTTTGAAGTGTATTTCGCAGTTGAGTTGCATTCTGCTGTCTATTCCGACGGGCTGTTAACAAGAGGTAACGGTCATCCCTTGCTGTTGTTGCCCGTGGTCGACGTTCCGGCTCTTCTGTGAACAGTATATATTCTTTGAAAACGATTCCAAAGTCTGGAAATCACGCTTTGAGACACCCCAATGGCTTGTGCCACCTCTTGTTGTGTCTGTCCAGCTTCCATCCTTCCTATGGCCCTCCAAGCCATTGGTTCAGGTAAATCACGTTGTCGAGGCATCACTGTCCCTAAGGCAAGTCATTCACTAACTGAAAACTGGACTGGATTTAAAAACAGCAACAAAACATTCACCCTCACACAACCCTTTCACATCAACAGTACAGACACTGCCCTCTGGTGTGGTACCGAGGTTACGTAACAACTTCAAACTCTTATTTACATTATCTTGGAATAATAGAAAGTGATTGCATCTAATACTATTCCAAAAAACATAGTCTTAATAGGTTATTCTACAATATCCCCTAATTTTTTTGAGCAGTGTATATTTTCCATTGCGCATTCACTTAGCTCCTCCGCCTGCCAAATTAATCATCGGCCAATTAATTTCAAAGCATATCCTAAAATTCATCGAATATTATACTCCAAACTATACCTAACATTCCTAATGAATTTCCCTTAAGGGTTTCTTTATATAATGTTTCAAGGCATTTTTTATTGTCACCTATTCGGAATACATAACCTGCTGTAGTAAATATTTAAAAAATACGTAATATAATCTTAGTTTTACGAGTGAGCCTCGTAGCCTCACGCCAACCCTCAGAGTTGGATGTCACTCCTTGTCCATTCTCCAAGGATACTTATTCACTATTGTCGTAACTACCTCCACACACACGCGCACACACACACAGGTTCAAAACCGGACTTGTTGCGCCAGAGGCATCGACGTTACAACTAGACCACAGTGGTAGTCATTGTAATCTTTATACAAAAAAATTAATTAAACAGCCGAAATGAAAGTTTTAAGGAAAATCGTAGAAAAATCGTTGAGAGAGAAAATTCGCGGCTATGTTATTAGATAATAAGGTGAATTTAAACATATAAATCTCTGGATAAATGATAGAACACTAAATAGGAACGATCACATGGATAAAATGGAGAAGAGTAGATTAGTGAAAAAAAATACCGGTTCGTGATTGAAGACCTCAGCAGAAAAGGCATTTAGGAAGACTACAACTACGATGGAAGGACGTCATCATGCCCCAGACGCAACAAGCGGCCAGCTTTTATGCATAGAGGAAGAAGAAGAAATATATAAAAATGAATGTTTTAAGTATGTCTGTCATTTATGGACTCATGCAGTATTGGATCGATTTGAATGGGGTGTACATTGGTGCACTAAAAAAATAGCTTTTTTTTTGGACGCTGAAATGACTTACGCTGCCTGAACTATAACAAATACATAAAATTAATGTAAACAGAATTGAATACCTGAAAAAAATTCACAAAAATGTCCGCAACATTTTTACGGATAACTCACAATAACCATTTGTCTTTCAGCTAAAAATATCGGATAAGTAGATTCCCGAACCACTCCGGGTAATGAGCTCGGGGTATCTAAAAATAAATACGGCATACATTTTTAATTGTTTCTCTTTTTGCTTATTCAACTAATCATGAAAACACATTTAATTTATTCAGGCGTAGCAGAGCACGCCTGATATTATATAAAAAAGAATGTATAATATCACGATTAAGCCCTTGTTCTACGAACCAAGATTATTAATAAATAACTGTTTTATTGTAGCTATTGCTGGATTTGTTGGACCTTCGTGTTTGTGAGTCTTTGACAGCTGGTGAATATTACTTTATTATTGTAGTTGCGTTGTTCTATAATTATATTACTATCTATTTTCGTGAATCAGTTTTTGTGGCGCCAAGATGAGGTGTCAATAAAGAAACTCGTCACGGCATTTACACGCGTTCCTCATAGAACCACGCAACTCCGATATTACAGAGAATTACTATTTAGTGCGGGCACAACCACTTATTATGTCATGTAAACTTTTGAATGTGTTACACTGTATTCGTTTTTAATTATAACTTGTATCTGTTCTCGAAATATGATGTGAGAGGAAAACCTCTCCCTATTCCTTATGAGTAGATATACATAATGCGCTCAGCCTATCCTCCTCTCATACATTTTAAAGATGGCTGCAATATTTTAATTTTAAATATGTACCGCTATATAATTTTGTTACTAGAGACTCTAACAAATTATTTAAAATATGATTACACGCAAATAACATAAAATCGAATAATTGGGGAAATTTTAAAATGTTGCACTCTATAAATCGTCCACCGCTATGGTATCGGGTAACGTCGCTGCCTCGTATAGAACGGTCCAGGTTTGATCCCGGTTGGAATAATTTTCCTGACAGACTTTTTTTTTGTTTTTTTTTCTCGTCTCTAAGACAAATGTGAGTAAATTTTAAAGCCCCAAACGGCCTTCGAAGATAATCTGACCATTATAATAATTGTTGATATGAATGTGTGGGTGAATGGTGTGTTTTTCAAGTTTATAACATTCGGAGAATTCAATGCGATTTTTATATATAACACCGATTCAAAATTAATATATAGTCATAGTAGCTAAAATCATTATAACAAGTTAATTAGAAATTAAAAATAAAATATGACAGGTATTGTAAGTTCATAAGATTTGGTGGTAACTAGGTCAAACCCGGCCACATTTTTAATTTCGAAAAATACATAATGCACTGAGGATTTCCGTTTATATATAACGATCCTCTTAGATTAAAATCTTCTTTCAGCAGTAAAATCAATATTAGTCTATAGGTATGTTGATAAAATAATATTCCATCAATATTGCTAATCCATTGTTTAACTGGTTATAATATCTTCTTACCCAAGCTGTGTAGTGAAATTTATTCTTCTTCTGCAGGAGTTAGACATTTCTGCCTAACAAATATATATTAATATTTTACCCATCCACCTTGTCAATGGTCGTACTTAATTCCTCTGTCCTCTGGCTTTGTGCAACAGTGCCTGTTTTGCTATATTATCTATTTTATATAATGATACTAATAATAATAATAATAATAATAATAATAATAATAATAATAATAATAAATGTTATATTACTAGCAAAATTAAGGTCACATGACCTTATCTTCATTCAATCAGTAAATGAGAATTTATACTCTATAATTAAAACTAAAACTGATATTAAATAACATAAATATGTACTACAAATAAATCAATTAATTTAAATATTACAGTGGTAATAAAATATTTGTGATTGCTAAATTAATGTATGGTAGAATCGTAAAAAGTGACACTAGGATACTATAGAGTTTTCAGACGTGATGTTACTTTTGCTTGAAAGTTGCTACTGTCCGGTAACTGCTGATTACTACTTGTACGTAGCTAATTCCAATGAAGGGAAAATGGGGCAGCGAAAGAAGTGTAATAATTAAATGTGATTCTGACAAGATATGTTTAACATTTAATTGAATTGAGATATAGTGTTGACGTTATGATTAAAGGATAACTTATGAAAGTGCCATTTCTCCCTTCAAATAACTTGATGGTTATATAAAATTATTTTATAAATTACATTATCATATTTATTTTTTATTTTTATTCTTGTTTATAGACACCCTAAGATCTAAGATTTTATCGAGACATAAATATTTGGTTTATCCGGTAGGCTGGGAATTTCTATTACTGTGTTTGATGCATGTTATGTATAGTCAGTGTTTCAATTTTAAATATATTATGAAATTATAAAATGGTCATGACAATTAAACTCCAACCTAGCTTTCGCCTTAATGACTGAGGAAGACCAGGAATAAATCACGTTCATTTAAATTACTGTCAACCAAAACTGTCCAGTACATAATTATGTTTGTAGAGCACAAACCTGTTCAGTCGTGAAGTGGAATCACTTTATTTTTTGTTTATTGCACTTTTTAGCATAAAACAATAATAATTTTGAAATGTGAGGGTCTTGATGTGGGTCTAAAACTCATTTGAAGAGTTAAATTTTCCTTTTTTTATGTGAGTTAACAGGTAAAGATTTTTTACAATTTCACAAAAAATGAAGGATACATTTTTATAAAGATTGTTTATCATTTATAATACAATAGATTTTCATTACGACTTTACGATTTATATAGTTCTGCCACCTAAGGTTGATATTTACAAATAAAATATAAAAAAATACACGAACTTAAAGCATAGTTACGTAACAAGATTATAAAACCAAAACACAGAGAGTTTGAGTTGTATATAGAGTGAAAATAACAAATCAACATCTCATGTATCATTAAAAAATCCATGGCTCGACAGGCGTAGAAGGCCCTTGGTCTACCATCCGGCTGTTTGCTTCACACCCATGCGTTAATCACAGAGTTGGACTTAGTACAGCCAGTGTAGGGGTGATATGTGGTCAACATGTCAATTCCTCCAATCGTTATAGCTGGTTTTCTGAACCTGAAGCAACTACTTATTTAAGCTACACATTGGCCGAAATTCCATGAGAAATTTCCTTCTCCTATGAGGACTAGAATCAGAGCTAGTCCCATAGCTCTACACCAAGGCACCCTGCCTTAAACCGCCCGGCTAAGACACAGGACTCCATATACCATATAGGCCTATAGAATAAATGTCAATAGAATCGTGAATTTGTCTTGTTTTAGCGAATTCCGAAGATATGGAGATATTAAGGTTGTTCTCATGAAAGTGTTTTAAAATATTTTATAGATCTTCACCAAAAATGACCATAACCATTATATATATATATATATATATATATATATATATATATATATATATATATATATATCCCGTTATCGTTCTAGCGGCCGCAGTTTTTGTTTTATGAGAACAAAGCTTAATATATATTAGCAATCAATTTAAAATAATAATTTATGGTTCGTTAACCAACAAACTCGGACCATTAGTTGTAGGAATTCACCTTACTTACTTACTCACTGGCACTATCGAACCCGTAGGTTCATGGCCGCGCGGACACAAGCTCTCCATACATCCCTATCCTGAGCTAATGCTTTCCAATCATTCCCTGTATAATCTACTTCCCTCAAATCATAGTTAATGTTGTTCTCCCACCTCATTCTTGGTCTACCAACTGGGCGTTTTCCTTCTGGCTTTCCTACAAGAAGTTTCCAGGCACGTCTTAAACGAAAATTGAAAGTAACTCTAGCAGTCGCAATTTTTTATATTTCGCAACAAAATTATCTATACAAATATGCTATTAAAATAATAGGAGGAAGGTTTTGCTAAAAAAAATAACGAAATTTGACCATTAGAAATGAGAGTTTACCAGAAACCGAAATTTAAAAAAAAAACTTTCTAACTGCCGCCATGTTTGTTTAGTCCCTATGTATTAACATGAAAATAATGTATTTAACCTTCAAACTTGCAATGTTTCCTATAAGATATATAATTATAATTTATTTAATATTTTAATAAATTAGTGGAAAAATTAACCAGTTGAAATAATTTATATGTTGTGCCAAATTATACAACAATATTCAAAAGGTAATAACTAATTTTTGATAGGTTTGTTTTATCTGCAATCCGATACGTTTAAATAAGTAAGCATTAGAAATTGAATTTCTGAAATGTAACAAAATAATGATATATTCCACAAAACATCAAAATAACCATAAATGAGGAATTCGATTAGTTTACGCAGTTCTTGCCTGATGGACTTTTTTTAAACATTTGAATAATAATAATAATAATAATAATAATAATAATAATAATAATAATAATAATAATAATAATAAATAGTAGTTTATTTGCGGAAAATATTGTATATACACACCGAAAAAAATGTACCCTCAAGGAAAGTTAATTTTGTTGAGATGTGATGTTACAGGCAGTTTTATCATTGTATTTGCTAACAAATTCAGACAAAATTAAACACACATGTCACAGTAAGAGATACGCATGCATGTATTCTTGCATGTAAGATGTGATTAAGGTATCGAATGGATCTTGCGATACATTTTCCCTAGCATCTTTCATCTCTTGTCGCAATTCTCCAGTGGTTATTTTACAGGCTCTGGAGAAAGAGTAAGTTCCCGCTTCATCATGTCCCATATATGTTCAATTGGCAAGAGATCTGGGAGGATGTTGTTGACCAGGGTAGTTGCTGTATACCACGTAATGTAGTTCAGTCGCATCAGCCGTATGTTGACCTGCGTTGTGCTGCTGGAAAAGCATATCACCTTGCTGTCGGAGAAATGACATTACTACGGGGTTAACAACCAGAGCATGTAATGTGCACTGCTTGCTTTACACTGCAGAAATATCATATGTGACCGCGAGTTGCAACTGATGGTCCTCCTCACCATGAAACCAGGGATGAGGCCTGTGTGTCTTGGACAAATGTATCCCGAAAGATTATGCCCACCAAGTCTATTCCCTATACATATACTTCCATCACTCGAATACAGACGGAACCTACTCTGATTAATGAAGACGATAGAGCGCCTTTCCTCTCTCCAGTCCGTTCTTTCACAATACCAAAATAGCTGTGGTTGGCATGTCTTGGTGTAAGTGATACACTGACCAGTGGCAAATGTGATATTAGTACTGTTGCAAGCAGAGGCTTCCCAATGATCTTTGGTGACACAGCAGATGCAACATGTACCTGGATTTCTTCCCTGGATACTGTTGGAGCGGCCACTGCCTTTCGCACAATGCATAGATCTTGGCGTTCATCTGTACCTCGTGGTTGTCCAGAAAGACACATCGGTGCCCAACACATGCAGTAATCTGCCGATATATCCATCCAGTTTCACCAGGCCTATAACGCGAACTTCATGATTGAAGGTACTCAACAGAAGTACATACTCATCGACGAGTTATGGTTGTACCCTAGAGTGAATGTTGCAAACACTTATTCACCTCTAAGGGTTGATTTCACCAAAAGAGGTAACTGTATTACTCCAGTTTTCCCCGGTATTTTGCATAGGTTAAACTGGCATAATACAGTTACCTACGTTGGTGAATCCGGCCCTAAAAGTACCACAGTTACTACCTGGAGAGTCAACACGGAGAGCGCACAGACGGGCCTCCTGAGCGCCATTTGATCGCCGATGACCGTGACAAATGAATCACTAACACTATAACCCTTTTCAGTATGCACATATTATACCCTGGTGCCAATAAACTCAGTCCAGAAGGGTGTTGTATTTTTTCTAGCAGTGTATAAGACTACACATACTCTAAGCCTATAAGTAAAATAATATATTTGTGTACCGGTATATAGAACATCCTAGATGTCGAAGTCCCTTTAAAAGAAAAATTAGGTAAATTTTATTCTTATCGAGGTGAAATGATTAATGAAAAATCACCACCCAATTTATAAAAGTTGGCTGGTTCAATCTTGGGCGGTGGATTTTATTTCGTAAATTTATAGAAAGAAAAAGTCATGAAACTTTTTAATCCGCATTTTGTAAGACTTCAATATTATCCATGACAGTTTTATTATCAATTGTTCTAAATAACTATTGTTACTAACAATATATTAATGAAAGTTACGTCTTTTTTGTTTTAGGTAATGCACTCTGTTTATCCTGAAAGACAGTCATGAGCAGAACATGTTCGTTGATCAAACGATTTCTAAAGCCGTGCTTGTTTTATGGTATGTGAAGGAATGTGTATTTCCAGTGTCATTGCTAATAGTACTAGTTAGCAGTCTTTTAGAGGTCATGGATCGTATTTTCACCTGCCTATTTTGTACAAACTACTAATAAGTTTTACCCGGTGTGCGCTGCTAATCCTAAATAAATTAAATGTGTTTTCATGTTTAGTTGAATAAGTAAAGAGAAAAATAATTAATAAATGTATATCGTAATTATTTTAAGATTCCCCATGCTGATTTACCCGGTGTTGCCCGGGAATATACTTATCTCGATCTTCTTGGCGTAAGTGAGCTAAAAGTCAAAATTCGTTACTGTAAGTTATCCGTAAAAGAATACCCGCCATGTGCTGCTATGCTTGCACAGGAATCTACATACTTGTCGCGATCTTCTTGGCATCAATGAATGACAAAAGTGGTTATTGTGAGTTATCCGTAAGAGATCAACATATGCTGTCGCGGACTTTTTTGTAGAGCTTTTTGAGATACTCAGTTCTGTGTATATTAATTTTGTGTATTTGTTATGGTTTAGGCAGCATAAGCCATTTAAGCGTCCAAAGAGCTATTTTTTCACGTTTTCCACTACAAAGGGCGATTTTTAAGGATGTAGGAGTTGAGTATCACTACTATCTTATAGCCTATGTTCATCCCGGGAATCGCCTGAACATTTTGCAAAAAACCCATCACAATCGGATCAACGGTATGGCCGCGCAAATAAAAAAAAATCCTCCACTCGTGTTGGGCAAAGGGCCATGTCGAGGAATGAGATGCGATGAAGTCCCATAAAATGAAGATATGCGAAAAACAAGGATGCCGGTCGCCCATGTCTGACGCGACCGTCACAAGGTAGATGAAATGATATGAAACGAAATTAATGTATGAGTGTCAAAAATGGTAGAATGAAATTTGTGGCAGTGGAAAATGGGAGAAACATCGAGAAAAACATCCAGATTCTGTTTCATCCACCGCGGAACCCAAATGGAGTTACCCCTGCGGTGAGAGGCGAGTGTGTAACCTCTTGTATCACGGAGCCACCGCAATTTTTTTTAGCCTAATATTAAATTTAGGTTCAGAAGTATACCGTTGCACTTAATTATTAGGACATCTCACAATTATTTTGTCATTTTATTTCCTCATTGCAATATTTAATATATTTTCGACCGTATGTTTTTTAGACTCTTTATTATTAATTAAATAATTGTAAATTGCATTTCATTATTCTGTGTCTAATAATAATAATAATAATAATAATAATACTTTACTTATTCTGGCAGAGTTAAGGCCATAAGGCCCTCTCTTCCACTCAACCAGCACAAATACAAATAAATATTCGACAAATATAGATATACACTGTACTAATTATAAACAGTTAAAAGATACAATAAATGTAGCAATGTAAATGTCATGTACAAACAACATTTCATAGGGTAATAACAATAATGATACGATAATAATAATAATAGTAATAATAATAATAATATAAATATGATACATTATACGGGAAACGCCAATTAATATATATATATATATATATATATATATATATATATATATATCTTACACTGGATAATAATGAAATCGAGTTTAGAGCAAATATAAATTTAGATTTCTTTTAAAAGATGCCAATGTCCGGCAGCCCCTTATTTCTTGTGGTAGGGAATTCCAGTTGCGAGAAGTGGAGATGGTATATGACATGGAGTGATGTGATGTCCTATGTTGCGGTATATTAAGTAAGAGACTATGTTGTGATCTTGTGTTTAAGTTATGGTTTGAGGATAGATACTGGAAACGGGATGATAAATAATTGGGAATCGAGGTATGTAGGATCTTAAATAGGAGAATTAGACAGTGCGATTTTCTTCTCTCTTTTAGATGTAGCCATGACAATTCGTGGAATAATGGAGAAATGTGATCGTATTTTCGAACATTAAATATGAATCTGATACACATATTATGGACATGCTGCAGTTTGTCCGACAATCCGTCACTTATGTCAGTTAGTAGAACGTCACAGTAGTCAAAATGCGGCATCACAAAAGTTTGGATTAAAATTATTTTAAGAGTTGTAGGAAGAAAATGTTTAAGTCGCTTTAGGGAATGCATTATGGAGAAGATCCTTTTAGATGTTTGTTTTACTTGCTCATGCCATTTTAAATTAGAATCTAAGTAAAATCCCAAGTTTTTAACGACGTCGGTATAAGGAATTTGTTCATTATCTAATATGACAGCCGGCATATTGCCATTGTTTATGAGGTGTAATAGCTGGAGAGAGTTAGGATTTTTTTAAAATCACGATCAATTCGATGCCTAATATCCAAGAAAACATCTTACTGTTAGAGATCTAAAATTTGCATACAACATGCTCTTAACGTCATGCTTAAATAATGTAAGTTAGAATGGATTAAAATAAATCTGTTTGTAATTACAGATATTTTAACCTTAACCTTTTAAAAAATAAGTAAAATACTACGAATACGTTAAATCTATATAAAACACGCAACTTCAAAAACTAAATTTATGGCTTTTCAGGGCAAAGTGCCAGTCAGAGCAAAACTAGTAATCAATAATGAAATAAAGAACAGATAGCACACTTTAACTATCTTGGTTCAGTTATAACATGTAGTTACGAATGGGATATACAAAATAAATTAAACCGATATCAAATTATGTGTGGCACCATAAGAAGAACCCTCCGAAAGACCCGAAGAGAAACTTAGCTCAGGTTTTATAAAATTATGGCTGTTCCTGTTATTTTATAAGGGTCTGAATCATGGGTACTTACAAAAAAAGGATATCTCACACATTCAAGCCGCTGAAATGAAATTTTTAAGATCCGTAAAAGGATGTACACGCATGGATAGATTTACGCAGTGAATCGATAAGAAATGAACTGGAGATAAACTAGAAGAGCGCAAATACTAATGGAAAGAACATTTAGACAGAATGAATAATATAAGATTACCCAAAAAAGATCAACACCTACAAACCACATGGAAAAAGATCTTTGGGACGGCCAAGGAAACGATGGACTTGAGACCGGAACAGGTCGCATTGACCTAATTCTGGAAAGGAAGATGAAGAATAAAAAGACGCAATAACTTTCCCTTTCTCAAAATAAATTAAATTAGTAATTTTATCCACTTATGACCCGGAAACATTTAAGAAAACACCGCTGTGGTTTCGGGGTACTGTGCTTCCTTGTCACGCAGCGGGCCCGAGTTCGAGTCTCGGTCGGGTTAAGTTTCGGGTGAGGTTTTCTCGGGGTTAATTAACGTTTAATTAGCAAAATCCAGTTAAAAAATCTTAAATTATAATCACGGGTCTCTCCGTACTGTCTTCTAAATATTAGAACAGCAACCATTTCACTCGGCCATGACTTTCTGGAACTGTCATACAAAGTATTTAGGCGTATTTACTTTTTATCGGTCTGTTTGGTGATTTAGTTTTTTTTACTTTTTTCTCACTCAATTTATTAGTACCTATATAATACTGTTTGATAAGTTAACATACAAGTTCAATTAGTCTAAATTTAAGTTTGGTTGTAAAACTTAGGTACTCATTTTTATCAGCTTTAATTTGTTTATCTTTTTAAAATATATTATTCTGTTGGTATTGTCCGTCACCATAGAGAAGTCCATGAAGTTACTATCTTCATTCCGTCGACATAGGTATAATTTCCGGCTGCGAAGGGAAATCTTCAATCCTCATCATTAGTCCGTATGAGAATACTGGCTTGTGTCTAAAAAAATAAAAATACAGAAAAATAAACAATATAAAACGAAAATACGAATAAACAGTAAAACAAAGAAAACACATAGAAATTTGCATTAAAAAAGAAATGTTAAAAAATGTAGCTTTATCAAAACAAACATATGTCAGATTGGAACAGAGAATCTTATCATCAGTTTGATTAAAGCACTGGAATCTAAAATTGCCTCCAGTCACTTTTTATACAAGTATACTTTTCAGTTTAATACTGTTATTAAATGAAAACTATTCAAGACAGTCAAATCAGTCTACCCTAAAGATAAAATTCTCATTATTAATGCTTTCTCTCTCCTTTAGTTTAACACCTTTTTGTAAATGTTTTATATGACTCATATCTCTCGGGCCTTCAAGGGACATGACATGTCGGGAAAGAGTTTTTAACTGTGGACACATACATACATTTTGACCACACAAGGGATGAAGGACGTATGAATTCCTTAATGCGGGCTATCTTCGAGACAACATGAATATTTAAGATTTGACTCACTCACATATTCATAATAAGAGTTGTTACTTCTTGTCACAGCTGTGAGCCATTATTTATGGTCCATCCAAAGTAATTCTGCCCAAGGGCAGGGTCCTTCACTGCAATGCTTTGCAGCTTTAGTAGGGAATTATAGGTGTGGTAGCTTCCCGTTGCTTTCCACACCGCAGAAGGTTGATGATGATGATAATAATAAGAATGTTGATGAGGCCGGATGATTTTCGAGGACCGTTGGGCCCTAAGCTTCCTGACATTTGTCTTATAGGTGAGGGAAAAACCCCGAAAAAACCTCACCCAGAAGCCTGTCCCAACCGGGAATCGAACCCGGGCCCTCTGCGTGACAAGGCATCACGCTACCTCGAGACCACAGCGATGGATTTATCTATAGTAATTGAAGAAAATTTGTAATATATCAAAATATATTCGTTATTACTTTGTATTTACTTACTTACTTACTTACTTACTTACTTACTTACTCACTGGCACTATCGAACCCGTAGGTTCATGGCCGCGCGGACATAAGCTCTCCATACATCCCTATCCTGAGCTAATGCTTTCCAATCATTCCCTGTATAATCTACTTCCCTCAAATCATAGTTAATGTTGTTCTCCCATCTCATTATTGGTCTACCAACTGGGCGTTTTCCCTCTGGCTTTCCTACAAGAAGCTTCCATGCAAGTCTTTCATTCCCCATACGTGCAACATGTCCTGCCCATCGCAGTCTACGAGATTTACTTTGTATTTACATGATTAAAAGCTTTCCATATTTAATATTCGGTTGTATAGAATTATATAGCTCCATATTGATTAGTGTGCCATATATTAACAAGTTATTTAATTATATTTTATTTAATTACTGCATACTGTAAAGTATAAATATTTATTTTTTGTATTTAAATAAATTATGAATTTAATTATAAACTTTTGAAGTTATTAATAAAACGTATCATGTTAAAGAATCCTGTAATAAGGGGATAGAAATGTTTCATTGAAATAATTATATACTAATTTATTACTACGACATATAATATTAAACTATTATTAAATTGAAGAATCACTTGTGAATATGTTATATAATCACATTATTGAAGAAAAGAGAGCAGGAGAATAAAAATCTAATTGTTCTTAAAATAATGTAAATATTTTAATGATATTTACTTAAGAAATATGATATTAACTGAATTATTTTAGGTTATAGTTTGTATTAGGTATGGCTTGTTTATTTATTTACTTATTTATTTTCATTTAAAGCAACCTGGTTGTCTTACAGCATTTCTGGCATTGGCGGAATTGTAACCCACTTCTGAGATAGGGGTGTCTGGAAGGTGGAGTTACATTATCCCGATGACATGACGTGAGATAAATTCACTGCTAATAAAATTCATATCAAATTCCGTTGAGGTGAATAGTCATAAGATAAAAATTAAAATATATACCTGTTGGCGGTTACCGTCCTCAACTGTGTTAAAATATAGTATTAAAATGTTATCTGGAGGCCTTTCGGAAGTTAACTTCGATAATCAGCAGGATGAGTGTCTGCTACTAGTCGTTCTTGTTGTTCTTTACGAGTTAAATTAAATAAAGGGCTTGGATAATACTTAAACCTAAACTTAACCTAAATTCCAGACTATGGCGTATTAAATGTATTTATGTTATTGAAATACCAATTTATACAGTTCAAACAATTCTATTCTATCACACTATTCTGAGCTAATGCTTTCCAATCATTCCCTGTATAATTTACCTCCCTCCAATCATGGTTAGTTATTCTCCCACCTCATTTTATGTCTCAACTACTGGGCTTATATACAGTTATAGTTATACATGATCTTGAATTACATGTACCAATACATGTGTAGAATGTTCAAGATGGTGTTTCAGTGATATAAAAAGTAGCATTAAATACCATAAAGAAGATTTTTGGATCGTTTCTTTATTCTGTAATGTAAAAAATTTTATTTTTAATATTGAACTAACAAAATTAAATCAGTCTCAAGGATGGTTTTGTAATATTAGTAAACACCGTGTAAGGGCGAGAAATATTAACAAAAGACTATGAATAGAAATAATTACTTTTATTATTTCAGAAGTTTTTTTTTCTGCCTTCTGAACTATCTTCCAGAGAATTAGTTCATAATAAATAACCGAATTTTATAGGCCTATGAAAGTTATTCAAGAATTCATACATGTATGAAAACTGTTCACAAGATATACCGATCAGTACCTAGAATTCTTTAACATGCGTTACTGGTTGTAGCATTGAAAACGGTTTGTAACAGTAAAAAAAGTTGCTAACCTGATCGCGGTTTGTAGAATCAGGCCTCTGAGATGAGAAAACCATTATTGTGACACGATGAAGAAACCGGTCAAGATCACGTCTTCACTAATATCTTATTAAAGTCTGCCTTAAGTGGAGCAGAAAAAAAACACTTGATGAATGAGCCTTAAACGTTTCTTTGTTACTTTATTACAAAACTATCTAAATATGTTGCTAAGTGTATCGTGAGAAGAGGTTTTTTTTTCTATCAAGGATATTTGATCAATTTATTTAAAAAAAAATTGTAGTTGCGCATTTCATCCCGACTTTCAAATATCCAGTCTCAACGTTTTAAATGATTGATTTAAAATAGTTCTTTTGTACTAATCAATATTAAGGAATATTACAAACACATACATTCACAATGTGGGAACGGGAAGCTACCACACCTGTAATTTCCCTAGTAAAGCTGCACAGAATTGAATGAAAATGATATGATTGCAGTGAAAGACCTACCCTACTATAGAATAGAATATATTCACAAGATTGAACTGTGAGCTTTAAGGGGGCTTATACATTGGCGGATGCACTTTTTTACAAAAAACAAATCCCTATTTCTTAATGGATTTTCTTAAATTTTTGAACACTTATTCTACATGAATTTAGTTTTAAGTTAATAATTTAATACGTGCGACACTTATAAATATCTTTCTGGAATACAATTTCTCATTGAAAAATTTCATGTTACCACAAACAATAAGATTACACCTAAAATGAATTAATAAAATATACTATTTGTTTTACTTAAAACTGACATTAGAATATAGATATTGCACCACAATGAATATTCTAATTAGCTCCATATTGAAGGTACAGATTTTTAAATTTGTATTTTTTAATAAATTGTACATTTTGCAATACATCTGCCCTAGTAAAGTGCTAATTTTTCATTTAAATTTAAACATTAAGGTCCATCCTGTAGAGACCACGATAATAGATTTATGGGAATAATTTTTATTGAAATTCAAGAAACTGTTCTTGAGATAGACTGTTGTGTTTTTTGTATTAGAAAATTAAATTGTAAGTTTCCTTAATATTAAAAAAGTCTGAAGTTTCAACATGCTTGTACTTAACATCCATACACAATCTTACAAATATCGTTTTTAAAAATAATAATTGGAATTTTTAACTTAAAATTTGGAGTAGGATCCAAAAATGTATACTCTGTCGTTTGAGCCAATATAAAAAAATCAATTGTTTTAATGGTTTTTACTGTATAAGCCCTCATAAAGCTAATTGTTCTGACAATCTTTCTTGATAAATTTTAGTTTCATTTTAATAAAAAATCTAATGACAGCATTTAGCAGTTTCTGGAAACATTATCAAGAATATTTTTTAAAATAGTTTTGGTTGGTAACCAACCCAGGGGACTTCCTATTACTCGAAGAAACTTAAGCAAAGACTGGAATGATCACACTGATACCAAAACATCGGTGGAAAGATCAAGACCATCTTCGCTAGGTTTACCGTACAGGCCACATGGCCTAAAACGAATTTGTTCATGATGATGATGAATATTCTTTTCTGTTTTGTGAAAAACACATGAATCTATATATTATGTTTATCATTTAACATTAATTTAATCTTCATCTGTGGTTTAGTGGTACGTAGTTTACTCAGGCTCAGCGGGTCTGTGTTCAATCGCCGATCCTGATACGTTTCTGGGTGAGGTTTCTTTTCTGTGTTTTTCTTCACCTGTAAAGGCCCAAATAGTTTCCGAACACCATCTGGCAATCAGAAACATCTATACCAAAATTCAAAACTCAAAACAGTTATTAGGTGGTATCGATGAATATGTTTATTTCTCTTCCTGATGATATAAATAATCTTCTTGTTTCAATATTTAAAAGAATAATTAAATCAGTATTGACTTTGAATCCTCTGTACAGTGTTCATGAATATTTTAGTATTGACTGGTCTAGACATCACAGAAATTAACATTTCCTACTAATTGATATTGTCATACATTGCACCATGTTTTTGACAATAAAAACCTATCTATCTATAATATTTGCTTGGTTTGGTATGAAAGTGAACAATGTGTCTTGTCTTGAATGTTGGTGTAATAATAATAATAATAATAATAATAATAATAATAATAATAATAATAATAATAATAATAATAATAATAATAATAATAATAATATTATTATTATTATTATTATTATTATTATTATTATTATTATTATTATTATTATTATTATTATTATTATTATTATTATTATTATTATTATTATTATTATTATTATAAATATTCTTGTATAACGAGCATGTTATTATTTTGTATTATTGCATATTATTATAATTCGGATGTGAAACCACTAGCTGCTTATAGACAAAGGACCTTCTAGGCCTGTAGGGCCGTAGAGTTATGGTTTATATAATATTATAACAACAAATATTACATAGATATAGGCCTAGTGAATATATGTTTATCCCGATTGTAATTATCATGAAATAATTGTAAATGGCATTTTAAAAAAACAAAGAGTAATTTTATTTAATTCAGTGTTTACTATGTTTCTAGCTGCAGTAGCAGATGATGTTAGTGACCTATTAGGATTCATCAGGATCAGGGTACTGTTATAATCCTCTTTATGTCGTTGGTTATTTGTATACTATGATAAATGTTCGGATAGTTCCACTAGAATTGTGATGTCAGTCGGTGGTGTCAATGAGCAATTTGTCTTATCAGTGGCAAGTTGGCTATTGAGGAAACATTGTTTTCATGAAATGTAGATACTGATATTAGTTCTAGCACAGAGTATAGGAAAGCACTGCGTTTAGTGGAAACTGTTGCGTAAAACCTGGACTAGTAGGTGGGTGGCGCTTTTTGTAGTAGTAACAGAAATAATAATCCATCATGATGAAAAAATTAGATCTGTATTGTTTTTCTGAATCAGTTTTCTTAGAAACAAGAATTACAAGAATAAACACACACCTTCGTAACTTATCCTCTAATTAAACATATTATTATATTAATTTATTGGCACTATCAAACATGGAGATTCATAAGCTCGACATATATCCCTATCCCGATCTAATATTCTCCAAACGTTCTTTGTGTAATTGACCTCCTTCGAATCTTGGTTGCTATTCTCCCACTACATTCTTGGTCTACCTATTGCTCACTTTTCCTATGAATATCCGTCTTTAATTCCCCGTTTATATAACATGTCCTGTCCATCATGATCCACGAAATTATGTTATTTTTACAGATGGTTCCCCATATCTTATAGTTAACTGTTATTTAATTTAATTTTCTCCATACTCCTGTTCTGTCGTCTCTGTGTGGTTCAAATCATTCCTAAGCACTTTGTTCTCAAATAGTCGTAATATTTTCTCTTCTCTTAAAGTATGAGACAATGATTTGCAACCATATAATGCAACTAGAAGAATGACCGTTTTATGATATACCGGATATTTAGTTTAGAATTTTGTAAAAAAAGTTGGGATAATGCTATCATAAGGAAAAATATAATTTATTCACTTCACAATAATCACTTAGAAAATTCAAAATATTTTTTTCCTAGATATATAATCTGTTATGATTACGATACTCGTGTACATCATTATACAGGGTGTCCACAAAGTCCTGCTACCAAAACAATGTAACTTAGCGCATAAACTATTTGAGATAGAGACATGCGGTTTTTTGCACCGTATTCTACATCAAACGTTTGTGTATTTGTTGCAAATTGTGATTTAAACGACAGTGAAAACACTACAGGAAAAGGCCCAATATGTATGGTGGAATGCTGAGTCTGGTAAATCACCAGCACCCCCTTATTCGAACGTTATGGCCACAAAGTCCTGCTACCAAAACAATGTAACTTAGCGCATAAACTATTTGAGATAGAGACATGCGGTTTTTTGCACCGTATTCTACATCAAACGTTTGTGTATTTGTTGCAAATTGTGATTTAAACGACAGTGAAAACACTACAGGAAAAGGCCCAATATGTATGGTGGAATGCTGAGTCTGGTAAATCACCAGCACCCCCTTATTCGAACGTTATGGCGGTCAACATGTCCATACGCAAAGAAAGTCGCTTCATCAGAGAACTTCACCCTTTGCAGGTACTCACTGTCTTCATCAATTGCGTTCAGCATGTAATCATCAAATTCAGCACGCCGAGTGAAGACAGTTGGTAGCAACGCTTGTGTAATTTGAATTTTATATGCCTTGAGATGTAGCCGCTTATGGACGACATTATGAATGGTTGATTTTGGTAAATTCAGTTCCAGTGAAGCATGACTAACCGATTTTTGAGGTCTGAGTTGAAATGCAATTTGCACATTGTCGATAGTTTCTTGGCTCATACCTGGTCGTTCACTCCGTGACAAGTCCATTACACTGCCAGTCGCTAGAAATTTCTCGGCCCATCTAATTAAGGATGATTTGGATGGAGGATCTCTTCCATATTGCCGGCGGAAATTTCGCTGAACAGTTAATGATGATTTACCAGACTCAGCATGCCACCATACACATTGGGCATTTACGTCTGGTGTCGTCATTGTTGTTTAAATCACAATCTGCAACAAATGTCATCAAAACTTTGAGAGATGTAGAATACGTTGGAAAAAAAAAACTGCATGTCTCTATCTCAAATACATTATGAGCTAAGTTACTTTGTTTTGGCGCAGGACTTTGTGGACATCATGTACATTCATTGCCAGATCTAGCGGATTCTACACCAAAACAAACGCTACATATTATGTATTGTACTGGGTAGAAAGAGATGTGAGAAATAATATGCGGTCCTTTCCAGTATTGTCAGGTTACTATACAACTGTGTAATACTTTCACAGAACAACATTAATTTCAGTTCTGAAACACATATTAAAGGTAATGGTGGGCTTATATAGTGTTCATTTTTTACACGCTTTATATTAGCTTGACCTGTATCTATCTATGTAACGGAATCATTCAACGCGATTTTCACCCACTGAAAATCATAGGATCGACTTGGAACTATGTATACTATGTATAAATAAATAAAATAAATATACTTGTAAAGAACCAATGACAATACAATAATTACATAATGTTTTTCTAAAATCCTGGGCAGAATCATTAGAAAATAAAAATAAGCGTCTGTGTAATTATGAAACGGAATTTTTCAACACGATTTTCACCCACTTAAAATCATTGGATAGACTTGAAACTTTGTATACTTGTAAAGGACCAATGACAATACAGTAATTTCATAAATGTTTTCCAAAATCCTGGCCAGAATCATGAGAAAATAAAAAAAAAGTGTTTGTGTAATTATGTAACGTAATCTTGCAACATGATTTTCACCCACTTAAAATCATTGGATCGACTTGAAACTTTATATACTTGTAAAGGACCAATGTCAATACAATAAGTTCATAATTGTTTCTAAAATCCTGACCAGAATCAGCAGAAAATCAAAATAATAAAAACCGGTATAATAGGTTGCGGACTTACCAACTTTTTACTCAATCGTTGTTAGAGCTCAGTTGGTAGAGCGGTGGACTGTAGTAGTATATAATTTCAGTAATCCGTAGGTCGCTGGTTCAAATCCGGCCCGGAGGATTTTTTTAGTAGAGTATTACTTTTAGCTCATACTACAATAGTATCGAATTTAAAGGTATTTATATTTTTATCCTATTCTGTAAAATATTAAAACTAAAAATTAAATAATAGTTTTAGAAAAATAAACAACACGCTTTATTAGAAAACCAAACTAAAAAATAAATAATAGTTTTAAAACACTAAAACAACACGCTTTATTAGAAAACCGAAGTAAAAAATTAAAAATAATTTCAATTTCCAACACGCTTGGGATAAAATTAATGTGGTCAATAAAAAAATAATCTCCAACACATTTAGAATGAAACTAGAGTTACCTACAAAAAATAATTTTACCATCAAAAGCGAGGTGTGGGGGACTTTACTTTTACCAATATATGTTTATTATAAAATATATTAATTGATATAGAGCACTCCACGCTTTTGATGGTAAAATTATTATTTTTTGTAGATAACTCTAGTTTTATTCTAAATGTGTTGGATTTTTTTTTTGTTGACCACATTAATTTTATCCCAAGCGTGTTGGAAATTAAAATTATTTTTCATTTTTTAGTTCGGTTTTCTAACAAAGCGTGTTTTTTTAATTTTTTAAAACTCTTATTTATACACGCTTTATATTAGCTTGACCTGTATCTGTCCATCTATCTATGTAACGGAATTTTTGAACACGATTTTCACCCACTTAAAATCATTGGATCGACTTGAAACTTTGTATACTTGTAAAGGACCAATGACAATATAATAATGTCATAACGTTTTTCTAAATTCATTGCCAGAGACATCAGGAAATAAAAAAAAGTGTCTGTGTAATTATGTAACGGAATATTTAAACTCGATTTTCACTCACTTAAAATCATTGGATCGACTTGAAACTTTGTATACTTGTAAAGGATCAATGCCAATACAATAATTTCATAAATGGTTCTACAATCCTGGCCATAATCATAAAAAAATATTAAAAAACCGGTATAATAGATTGCGGACTTATCGACTTTTTAGTCAATCGTTGTAAGAGTTCAGTTGATAGAGCTGTGGATTGTAGTGGTATATAATTTCAGTAATCCATAGGTCACTGGTTCAAATCCGGCCTGGAGGATTTTTTTTAAGAGTGTTACTTTTAGCTCATACTACAATAGTATCGAATTTAAAGATATTTACATGTTTGGAAAACCAAATTAAAAAATTAAAAATAAATAATAGTTTAAAAAAGCCAAAACAGCACGATTTATTAGAAAACCGAATTGAAAAAAAGAAAAATAATTTTAATTTCCAACACGCTTGGGATAAAATTTAAGTGGTAAACAAAAAAATCATCTCCGACACATCTAGAATAAAAGTAGTTATCTGAAAAAAAAATTACCATCAAAAGCGTGGGGTGCTATGTATCAATTAATATATTTGATAATAAACAGATATTGGTAAAAGTAAAGTCTCTAAGAAGAAAACGTAAAAACCATAAAAAGCGCCCCACGGTTTTGGTGGTAAAATTATATTTTTGTAGATAACTCTAGCTTTATTTTATATATATTGGCGATGATTTATTTGTTGACCACTTTAATTTTTTCCCAGGCGTGTTGGAAATTAAAATTATTTTTCTTTCTTTTTTAGTTCGGTTTTCTAATAAAGCGTGTTGTTTTAGTTTTTTTTAGCTATTACACAGCTCTACAAAAAACAAATTGTTGCCCTGGATATCTCAGCGAATTTCTATTTTCAAGTGCACTGTTTACGAATATATTCATGAAAGTGCTGAATATGATCTAGTTTTTATGATTTTAGCGTATCTTATATCTTAAACAGTAAACGGCTAGTCACTAATAACATTTATGTTTCCAGTCATGATTTGATTTCTGCGCATTTTTTTCGCGTATACAAACATCATGTGATCCCCACTCTCACACTCCTCACTCCGCACATCGGCCGTGATCTCAGTTATTTGACAAAATTATAGTAGTCACGACGTGCACCTGGATATGATAAAACAATTCGTCAAAGCATTGGACAAGGAAGGAAAACGTTTCAAATGCATTTGTAGAACATTTCCTAAGCTCATTATGTAAAAGTTAAAAGCGGAATATTTGATGGTCCTCAAATTCGGCAATTGACGAAAGATGCAAATTTTATCAAAGTTATGACTGTTCCGGAAAGTGAAGCTTGGAATGGTTTTGTATTGGTAGTAGAAAATTTCCTAAGTAACTATAAAGCACCAAATTATAAAGAAATTGTGCAAACCATGTTCATAAGCTTCAAGATTCTGGTAGCAAAATATGAGTATAAAGTAACACTTTCTCCACAGTTATCTGGACATATTTCCGGATAATTTAGGAAATTATAGCGACGAACAGGGAGTGTGCTTTCACTAGGATCTAAAAGTAATGGAGGAAAGGTATCAGGGTAGATGGGTCCGTCACATGATGGCAGATTACTGCTGGTCTTTAAAAAATAGATTGTCCCCTAAAAAAATAGAAGAAAATCTTATAAAAGGCGTTTCACTGAAGTATAACATGGGTTTTCGACATTTTTGTTTCTATTTACGTCGGTGCATACTAATTTTTCAAAAAACAATTGCATTATAGATATATCTGTTTTATATTTTCACATTTTCCGATGTTTGCAGTGTAAAATGAAAATAAAGATTTAAAAAACCAGAGCAAATCTTTGAAAATCATTGATAGTTTCATGAATTGTTAGCATAAATATATCCCAAATTAATCTTGTATTAAGGGCAACAAAACCACTGTCGACCAGTGTTATTTATTTATATTTGTTTCTCTGTGTTTGTTAGCATCACGTATGCTGCGTAGTATTTTAGTTACTTTATTGTACAATTGTAATTGTCTGCTGTATATGATACAATGCTTACAACACTTCTCGTGTTGACGTTCGTATTACATCCGTTCTTCGTCTATGCAAATACTGTTTACATCGTTTCAATAGTCTGGTCGTGTCTACACTGAAGGGTTCTGGGTAAGATCCAATATCTCTGTTTATTTTAGATTTTTTTAGATTTATTTTATTTAGCCTGGTGGAGTTAAGGCCATGTGGCCTTTTCTTCCACTCACCAGAACAAGCATATGTTACATATGAAGACAAAAAAAAATTCAATAATAGTCATATTAAACAGGACAAACATATGTTACATATGAATACAAAAAAAAGTTACAATAATAGTCATTGAACAATTAATTATCTGTCATATTGAATAATAATGAAAATAATGTGTAATAATACAATGAAACTAAATACAATTAAAATTAAATTAATGATACAATGAATAAAAAAAAGGAATAACAGCTCGAATCTACTATACATAAAAAGAAAAGAAAAAAAATACAAAGAAAGTAATAAACTACAATGAATTAATCTATGCTTTTTATACAAGGCATTAGGTAAATATATTAACAAATCCTAAGTCTATTTTATTAAATAATGCAAAAACGCATTATTAATTCTTAAAAAGTAATATTAGTGAGTTGTTTCTGTTAGTGATTTTATTTTCAATTTATTTCTGAAAGATGGTAAAGTTTGGCAGTCTCTGACATAGGGTGGAAGTGAATTCTATGTTCTAGCAAGAGAAACTGTAAAAGATTTCGAATAATAGGTAGTATGATGAGGAGGGATATAAAGGACACTGTGCTCAAGGGATCGGGTATCTAAGTTATGTGTATCAGAGAGTTTAGTGAAGCGGTGTGATAAATAATAAGGTAATGATGTGTGTAATATGTTATAGAGAAGGCATAGGGAATGGATGGTTCTACGATCTTGAAGACGAAGCCATGACAATTGTTCCAGGGATGGTGTAAACGTGATCAAATCTACGTATACCACAAATAAAACGTATGCAAGAATTGTGAACACGTTGAAGTCTTTGGGTAAGAACAGTATATTCGTTAGAATTTGACCTCCGGTTAAATTTAATTTTACGCATAAAAACTCTGACAATAAATTACAAATGCATTCAATGTAATAAGTAATGACTTTGTATTGTTATATCTGTATTTTATGTTACTAACACATACATTGTAGCATGGTTCTTACTCGACTATTAAGAGATGTTAAAAGGCACGTCTGCATGCAATTCAAGTGTGTGTTCAGAAATCCTTGCATGCGATTCGGAGTCTTCTTTTTTATCTGCACCGATCCCCTATGCAATTAAGTTTATAGCATTTAATCCCGGATCGAGTTATTTTATGAAATAAGTTTTTAAATTGAATTTCTGAACTTAAAAAAAAAAATATTGGTGTATAGTTCGGACGATTAGGAGTAACAGTTCACCTGAAAGGAAAATTTAAAAATTCACACACACACACACACACACACACATGTGCATATATCATAGTCATATTCATTGTCTATTAGGTATGCTAGACGATTTTATTTTCAAACAATCTCATTAACATTATTTCTTCGAACTTCGCTAAAAGGCGATTCATTTAATCAGAATTCTGTAATATTGACGAGTTATAAAAATTACGGGTATACACAAAATGCTATTTATTTATTTATTAAGATTTTTACTAACGAGGAGCTCATTTTCAAAACAACTCTCATTCATGTTGAACCCAAACTGACTTTCTGAGTGTCTGCATGCTTTTAGATTAAAACCAAACTAAATTCTATAGCGCGACATTCCTACAAATTATTTGGTCTATTTTCGGCTGCTGAGTTTACATCCACAAGTTTTATTTACAGACGTGGGTGCTCATCCAGCAAGTACAAGTGTGACACATGTTTAGTATGTCGACTCTCCTAGCCGCTATAACTGGTTTTCTCAATCTGGAGCCGCTTCTTGTTATAGCTACCCAAAGTTTTCATGGTGCTAAGGGTAGACACCGATTCCATACAGGTCGAAATTCCATGAGAAAAAATATTTCTCTTCACAGGAACTCGAAACAAATCATATCCCTTAGCATCTTCGTCTGAGTAAGATGCATTAGACCATTCGGCAACGGCGCAGGATGTTATTTTTGATTACTCTATGTACAAAAGTTACCGTTTGATTTCATAAAATATTTTAAATCTGTTTAAACTTACGTTAAATGTAGCTATCGTAAATAAATTGACTCCCTTTTACAATAAAATATCAACCTCCGATTATGTATGTCTGTATGTATGTATGTATGTATGTATCCCATACATCTCTCAATGAGACATGGATGCTCTGCTAGAGGGAGTTTCTTTTGCCAGCTTATTTATTTACGCTTTGGCCTATTCACATACGGATTCAGTAAGTGACATGTGTTCAGAATATTATCGCGTTTCAATGAGACATCTAGTATGCAATTACAGTATTACTTGGATGGGGAAGTTCGGTTGAGTTTTGCTCAGAGGCACTAATTTAGGATTGAGATTCTTTTACGAAACATAAAATATTTAGACTCGGGATCCACGGCTTGAAGACTTCCTGGATGACTTGTCTCTTTCCTAAAAAAATCCATACACCACGACCTGATTTGAACCGGCGATCCTCGGGACTAGAGGCAAGGAACGCAACTACTATACCATCAAGGTCGACGACTTCAGATTAAATCTCACAAATTCATTAAAGGAGACAAGAATTTTCAAAATAAGCTACTCAAATAACAGATGTGATTTATATTTCTCCGACCGAACAAAAATTTGTTTTCAGGTGACTTCAACAAAATAATAAAAAATAAGTCTATGCATATTGTTTATGTTATAATCCTTTGTTTCTTAGAATGCTAATTCGAAATCCGGTTGAATTAAAGTGAATTACTTTTAAAATATGTATGCTGATGTAAAAATAAAATTATTCCAGGAATTTGCTCTAGAACAAACCAGCTGTAATGCTGCGATATTACAACACACATCACTTCAGTTATTATAGGGGAATGTGTCATCTCTATATAAATGTGATAATTCATACTTGTCGTTCTCAGTTTCATTATATATAATTCATTTGGAGAAACAGGTCATTAACATATCTAATATAGATGTCTCTACTGTTTAGCAACTCATTTCATTAGAATTACAATTCAAACTAGATGTGAAAGCCCGACAAAATTGGTCAGAGGCCTCTTATTTCAGGCTTCATGTTCTTTTACGTGATACAAATCTAGGACTTAGGATAACGACTTTACTTCCTAGTCAAATAAATCTTGCAGATGATTTTAAGTCCACCGATCCCTGTTGGTTCTTGTATGGAAATTTGCCCTTAAGACATAGGTGTTCTCAGAAGCAACTCGGAGATCTGATGCACTACTGGAGAAACCCCATTTGCAATTTGTGCCTTTGACATCGTTGAAGGTAACGACTATTTCAGTTTTAGGTATTTTCCTGAGCAAGGAAGAAAAATGGTCAAACAACATAAATCGAGTATGTAATTTTGTATCCCTTAAGGAAGAAGATAACCACATTTATATATCTAAATACTATTTTTATTTATATTTTGCGACCTGAAATGATATATAGTCTATTATAAACATAATTTAAGACGCATTAACATTTCATAGCTAATCACACAATGTCTAGGCATTAAACATCATCGTCACTCCACATGTTGTGTGTAAAACGTAAAATATATAATATATCAAAATTAAAAGAAAGAATTGACATTTTATTAAAAGTACTATATACTTCATAATTTGTTTTGACCAATTGTATAACTAATTACTAATTGTAACTCGAATTATGTTTTAAGCAGATATTTAAAAAAATCATTAGAATTTGTATTTTGTTTTCAGATTTTTAATAATCGTGGAAGATGAAAACCAATGATAACAATATTAAATAGACGATATTAAAAGTATACTATAGAATTATGTACCTTTCAGGCCCGTCTCCTCCACTTTAAAAATATTAATAAACTGTAGGTCTTTCGGGACCAATCTCATCATCAGCAAAAAGTAAGCTTGTTGCCATTGACTCTCGATAAAGTACTGGTATATTTATGATGATTTTGTTGATAGGATTGTATGTACCCAGCGCGATATCATTTAGAATCAAGTTATTGTTCATTTCCTTTTGAATTCTCGTTTCTTCTAGTAGGGGCCTGTGTTTATTTTCGCTGGATTAATTCTCTCAGTGGAGTATTTTGAGGGTTCTGTCAAAGTTTTACAAATTATGTATGAACAACGTTTGGCATAACTGGATTTCCCTTCCGCGTATTAAAATATTTAAAATGTTCTCTAAATATAATATTACAAATTCTGCTGATTCTTTCTATATAAAATTTCTTACAATTGTTTTAATATGTGTTTGCATACCTTAATGCTGTGAATATTTAGCCTTTCACGAATGTCAGCATTCCTCTTTTTATCCACTCTAGTTACATCTAAAAGAGGACACAAAGCCTCGTCTGTGCAGCTTGTAATTTGGTTTGTTGTCTAGAAATCAAAATACAATTTTCATTATATATTTTAGGGGGGATTTCCTTGTTATAAATGTAAACGTATTTAAGATTCTACGGACATTTTGTTTCCCAAACAATCATTTAATAATTACGTTTCTCTTATTACAATTTGAAATCTGTATCACGAGTTTTCTTATAAATTAAGAAAGTGTCCGAGGTAATTAAACTCGATAATTTTTTTATAATATTTCCATCCAGCTATTTTAACCCTCATAGATTCGTTTTAACCGCATTAATATAGTTTTTTTTTTCCGCCTCCTCAAATTTGTAAACTATTAATTCTATGTAGGCATTTCGGGACTAGTCCCATCATCAGCAGAAGGAACAGGAGAGGGATAGGTCAATATCCACTGACCCTGAATGCAATACTGGTAGACTATTGTTGATGATTTAGTACAGAGGATGTATGTACCGTATGTGTATTGGTGTGTTCTCATTATAAGAAGGTTGATGTTGGTTTCTTTTAAAATTTCAATTTCTTCCATTACGCTTATTTTTGTTAGGTTATTCTCCTTGCAGTATTGCAATACAGTATCCCAGTATTATCAATACAGAGAATTAATAACACTGGTCAACATAATTTTTGTCTCATGAGTACCATTAGTTGTACTTAATGCAGATTTTTTATCGTGTTTTCAAATATGTATTCGGAATTTCTCCATCACCCACAGTTCTTTTTGTTTCAATTTCAATTAATGCATTTAAATAACTATTCTTTTAATAAACCTAGATTTCGTCCCGGAAAATCTTGGCGCAATAAGCAATGAGCACGGGGAACACTTTCATCAGGAGATTTCAGCTATGGAAAAGAGATATCAAGGCAAATGGAATCCTAATATGCTGGCTGATTATTGTTGGGCCATCAAGAGAGATGCTCCACAGGCGAAATATAGCAGAAAATCGTCATTTCTTACATTCTAGGTGAGTCCGAATGTTCGAATATTATGTAGTTACGAATTTAGAAAATATTAAAGTGTTTGAAATTATAAAAACCTGTCTCTCGGGAACCTTGCGTGATGAAGAAAAACCGATATCATATTTGAATTCGGGAGAAAAAATACTATCAGAATCACATATGTTTCTTTCTGAGACAAAAAAAAGTTTCTTTTTTTGTTGCTCAGTGTAGTTTAAAATGTTGAGGAGACGGACCTTTTAGATAATTTTATTATTCCATAGGCTATATGATAATTTTAATTGTATGACTAATACCTCGACGCAATTGTATCATGAATTTTATTAATGTTAACAGATATTTTCATATTACAATTGTTGTCTATTTTGTTTAATTTCAATACGTAGGCTATGTTCTTTAAATGTGTGATGTAACGCGAAGAAGGCGATTGGCAATATGATATAATTCTCCGGAAGCTAGCATAATATGGATCAGTATGGCACGGCAGCGCTCGTTATACTACGTAACGTGCCACAATTTTTACGCTCGGTTTGTGAGGTTGCGACTCATCTGCTAGTTTGCTCTGGATTCGTCTGCCTCCCGCTGTTGTGAATATACGTGATGACCTCGCCACCACGCCTGCCCTACTTTCACTTTCATCGACTTCGCAAGTGGGGGGAAGATGCTGCGCGAGGAATCTTGTCTATATATTTATCCCACGATATACTTCCATTACACTCCCGGGCAGCCATAAGTGAACTTCATGTTTACGTATACTTAATTTCCCAAAGATAATTTCCAACTTTTCATTTAACCGTACCAACGAAAGTCTTGGATCAGAGAGAGTAGTAATTGAAACTCTTACTGGGGAGGTACCTATCTTAAATCCATAGGCTGATTAGAATGGCTGATTTTATAATATCCTTAGTCATTAAGATAAATTATGGATTTAAATTTCATTAACACTATTTATTTCATCATAAATCTCTTCAGTGCTGGAGTGGATTTATCTCTCTGTCTTATTGTTGGTTAAACTTCCATCTTTGTAAACATTTTACGTAGCCCACGACACTCAGACTTTGGGCTGACGGGAGAAGAGTTCTAAACATGGATCATATACATATTTTTTGCTTCCATATGGATATGGAGCACCTCCTGGATGAGTGATCAATTCAATGCCGAGGTAATCTCCGAGACAACACGAACATTTAAGTCAAACACACCATGCACACAAAAATTCATACTACACAAGGCGAATATGATAAGGATATTATGATGGACAGATGATGTTCAGGAATTATTTGGACTTAAGGTATATTCAAATTTGCTTTAGATATGAGGAAAACCCCTGAAACAAAACTCATCCAGGAAAATTATTCCAATTAGGGATCGAATCAGGGCCGATTTGAGGTAACGACGTACGATTAGGACACAACGATGGAATAAAATGAAATTAGTGGAAATAAAATTTTATTTTTGTATTTACATTTTATTAGAGCAAAGTAATATTAATTTGGAAGGTTAAGTTGATCGTGATCACCAAATGTGAGAGAATTTATTTGAGCCGAAAACCGATTTAGTTTTGTTACACGAGTTATCAAGTAGCATAATTATTTACATTTACAAAACAAATTGAGAAACAAATTTGAAATGACTTCTATGACCTATAGGCTACAGTGCTGTCAACTTTAACAGTTAGATATAAAATGAATATACCGTCATGATGTAACATTATGTTAAAACCAACCACTGCGATAACTAAAATGTTTACAAAGCGAGAAAAATTAAATTTCTAAAAAAATCTTATAGAACACAAAGGGACTGATGAAATTAAGGCTATTCTTTGCCAGGAGTCCACCTGTGAAAGTTCCAACAAAGTATAAGTAGGCTACTGCTAGCGTCAGGTTAGCCAACATGATAATACATGTTTCCACTATGATTTTGTATTTTTATTAATTTATTCACCCATTTTTATGTCCTATACCACATGATATTCTTGATTTATTTATTTTCTAGGTGAGAAAATCGGAAAGTTAGTGTACACCGGATTAGTTTATAGTTAATTCGATAATCTGGCACCCAGTAATGGCAAATTGATTATACTGTTTGAAAAATGTCTGATGCATGTTTTTCTTTGTAAATATGGAGGTGTTAGGTTAAAATTACCTCAAATTCCCATTTAATTCCATGATATTTCTATTTTTTTTTTAAATAAAAAAATAAATTTATTTTTTCACATGCTGAAAACTACGTTGTGCGTTTTTCGGCTTTTTTTGTAGGTGTACTTCCTGACATTAATTATACTTTTATAACACTGTAATAACAATTTATATGAGTAAAAGAGATAATTAATACACACGACAGTAGATAAACACAGACTACTGGTATACAGCAACATTTTCTAAAAGAGATATGGTCTAAAATAATCAAGCATCTAAAAGTAAATTACAAGTAAAAGAAGAGCAATACACTTTAATAAAGATATAATGAAAATGTTGTGAACGGCAAATGTAAATAAAAGCTTTCCAGTAAGATAAAACATCCACGTGGATCCTTCCGACTAATTTTTATATTTCTATATTAGACTTCGAAATAAATGTCTAGACCATAAATTTAGTTGAAGTGGGTTAGGTAAAATGCTAGTATTAACTTAAACTCATGGAGAAGGATGTGGATCTCATACAAAAACTCAGGAAAAAAGGAAATAGGTCAATAAATGGGATAAAACTATTTATTGATATGTACTTATTCCTAAATGGTGTAATTTAACTGGTGTAAAATATAGAGAAGATAGGCAGCTAATCGCTGTGATCATTTTCTCTTTTTGACAAGGGTTCAAAAGGATAACAAATGTTTTAAAATGATGTATTACTATATATTTCCCTCTTAGAAAAAAAACATTCGGTTTCAAACTTAAAATATTATTCATAAGTAATGCCACGAGTGATTCCCAATTTATCTGGAGTATTTGGAAATCAAGAGTGGTATTTGTTAGGACTATTTAACGAACAAAATTAAGCTGTTTACTCACAAATCATTATTTAACTATAATTATTTTAAAATAATTATATATTTAATGTAAACGGCGATGTTTGAAAAGAAATGAAAAACGATTGGTACGCTTAATTTGCTTCTTTTGTTCATCACTGCAACCAGATCATATTATTTATTGCCAAAGGGTCGTAACATTGTAAGAATATACCCTAGTGGAGAAATTTATAACCAACATTATAGGTATTAATTAATTTCTGATATCCTATGATGTAAATATGTCAATTATATTTTTCTGGAACGTAAATTCCTGAGAAATAATACGTTTAAGAGTGTGCAAACAGTGTTTTCTTTTTTTTTGTGGTATAATCAATTGCTACAAATAGTTTTATATTATATCCCGCAAACACTATCTGGTTGCATTCGTGCACTATATATACAATCTAGTAGCCACTTGCATTCTAGAATTCTTACATCTTAATATATAAATTGTTATATTCGACGTATTTCTTAGAGAGTCAGTCACTGCAAAATAATGCTCTGACCTATTCAAAGTGACAAAATTAAATTGATAAAATCGAGGTGAAAAACTACCGTGATTGGTTGTAAATCAAAATTCATTTAAATGTGATTGGTCATTGACTCCCATTTGAGACATGAGTTAAATAGTCGTTGTAAAGCAATGCAAAGTGACTCACCTCCCTTTTCTCCGATGCTTCGTATGGTTTTGCAATGATCTGGGATATTTAGGTTCGACACTAATAGTTGTTAATTTGTGTGCCGAATCGACTTAGGATTAAGTTGCGCCTAAATATGGTTAGAAATTGGATGCAAGAGTTTGCGACTAACTTATTGCATATTCTGCTATATTCGAATAACAGGTTTAAAAGTAATTATTGATAATTCTGAGTAACTATGATCTGCTGTGGGAGTGTATTGAAATGATTGAATTGAATTTCTGGTTTGTGTATGAAATAACACTAAGCTGTAGATTTAAACTAATAATGTGGGGAAAAAGTTGGACCCAAAATGGTTCCGATTCTCCTGAAAATGTTATGTAATGACGGCTTTAATGCCACATGCAACATCTGAAAATGGAGTAGGCAAGTCAACTCTTCTCCCTTCCTCTATGGGACTACTAGTCATTACCCCACTGTAACCTGAAACAGGTCATAGGAGACTATATTGATAGTGGTGGGATATGGCCTAAAATATTCTATGTGAAATTTATAAAATGTCTATAAAATACATATTATTAATTAATAGGCCTACATATATAATTTGCTTACCTGTTATGGTGGCCACTAGATGTCAGTTGTAACGACTTCCCGCTATCTCTTGTGTGAATTGAGAATACTACATATATAAGAAAAATGTATGTTTGTGTTGGAATACTTGAGTAGCTCAGTTGCTTAGAGCGCTAAACGTACAGAATTTAGAGAGTCGGGTTCAAATCCCGACTCAAGCATTCATTTTTCTTTTCATATCATATTTGCCTTCATTGCTAAATGCCAAAAATACAGTTATAACATCTAAATATACAAGCGTTACTGCTATAAAGTAAATATTATCTTTAAAAAATTGCTTACCTGTTATGGTGGCCACTAGAAGTCAGTTGGAACGACTTCCCGCTACCTCTTGTGTGAATTGAGAATACTACATATATAAGAAAAATGTACGTTTGTGTTGGAATACTTGAGTGGCTAAGATGGTTAGAGCGCTAAGCGTACAGAGTTTAGAGACTCGGGTCCAAATCCCGACTCAAGCATTCATTTTCTTTTCATATCATATATATATATATATAATTGCATATTTCCTCCACTTTATGCAGTTTTTCTAAAGCGAACTCTGAATAAGGAATGACATGATCATGGAATAAATGAAAAGTGAAAATATATTATTTACAATAATTTGAAGAAATTCAACTCAGATGGTAAGCTAAAGTAAGAAGAATAGAAAATAGAGAAACTGCAGAAAACTCATTGACTGGATTTATAATACCCTATTTCTCCTCCAATTCTTTGGATTTATTTTCAATTTTTTTCCCCATTGATTTACCTCTCTATCCCCTTTTTTTCTGTTTTCTTTTGCTATGATTTTTGTGCAGTTTCTCTATTTTCTATTCTTCCTACTTGATCTTACCATTTGAGTTGAATTTCTTCAAATTATTGTAAACAATATATTTTCACTTTTCATTTATTCAGTGATGCTATCATTCCTTATTCTGTCTCTCCTTGAATCCTAGCTGATATTTTTCAGAAATCCATTTCGATTCATAGATTTTTTTTTATATATGTACAATTTCAAATTTTATACGCTTACTCATATTCACTTGTATCTACACTATATATTAGTATATTATTTACAATACTACGTTTTATACCATACTTGAAAATAAATTGAATGTTAAATATTTAGTCTTGCTTGTGGTTAGACTCAAGGCTTGAAGAAAGTGAAAATATGAAATAAGCGAATTTAATCAAACAGTAACATTTTAGAATCGTATCCCAGAAGTGCTGATTTAAAATCTGGTGCCAAGCAACATGACTGATTTTTCTTGTGGTTTATCAATCGAGGTAGATGTCGGTTTCGATTTTCACTTTCACTATTTTTTGTCACGTATTATTAACTAGCTAATACCCGACGTGCGTTGCAACGCCTAAATAAATGAACATTAATGTGTTTTTATATTTAGTTGAATAAATAAAAGGAAAAATAATTATAAATTTATATCGAGATTACTTTTTTTGGATACCGCGTGCTGATTACCCGACGTTGCCGGAGAATCTACTTATTCCGATCTTCATGGCATAAATGAGCTCAAAGACGACAATTAATGAGATTTTATGCTTAGTTGAATAAGTACAATAAAATTATATCTTAATTATATTTATAGATACCCAGTGCTGATTCACCGGCATTTCCAAGGAATCTACTTATTCCGATCTTCTTGGCATAAATGAGCTGAAAGACGAATGTTAATGTATTATGTTTAGTTGAATAAGTAAAAGGAAAAAAAAATTACAAATATTTATCGTAATTATTTTTAGATACCCCGTGCTGATTATCAGGCGTTGCCCGGGAATCTACTTATCCCGATCTTCTTGGCATACATGAGCTGAAAGACGAAAATTAATGTGGTTTTATGTTGAGTTGAATAAGTAATAGGAACAATTTATATCGCGATTATTTTTACATACCCCGTGCTGATTACGCGTCGTTGCCAGGGAATCTACATATCTCGATCTTCTTGGCATAAATGAGCAGAAAGACGAAAATTAATGTGCTTTATGTTTAGTTAAATAAGTATTGGGAAACATTTATCATCATCATCATCATCATCATCCGGTATTATGGAAGCTGCCGCCGTCTTCCGGAAACCAAACGCCATTCCTCTCTGTCCATCCATTGATCTTCCTCATTCCTCTGATATTCATAGCTGCTTGTACCCCTTCTATCCAAATTTTCTTCGGTCTTCCTCTCTTCCTCCTTTTCATTGGGATCAATTTCATAACAATTTTATGCAATCTTTCTTCTGGCATTCTTTTGACATGGCCATACCACTGTAATCTTTTATTTTCTATAATGTCTATGATGTCCGGCTCCTCTCGTACACACATAATTTCCCTTATTTCTTTTTTCGTATTCTATCCATTCTAGATTTTCCAGCTGATCTTCTTAAAACATCCATTTCTGTACTTAAAATTCTTTTCATTTCCCTGGTAGAAATTTGCCAGACTTCAGCACCATATGTTAAAATGATCTGAATTATGGTTTGATATATTTGTAATTTTCTATTTTTTGTAATATTTTTGCTCCACCAAACAGAGTTTAAAGCATTTATTGCTTGTTTTGTTTGTGCGATTCTATTTTTAATTTCCACTGTGTTATCACCTGAATGGTCTAATTTTGTTCCTAAATAAGTGCATTCAATACTAGGTTTTAGTTCTTCTCCATTGTTGAAATTTATATTTTCCATTTCTTCTCCTATACACAGGTATTTAGTTTTCTCAATATTTATATAAAGTCCCCATTTTTCATATTCTTCTTTTAGTTTTTTAGCCATATATTCTATGTCATCGTGGTCTTGTGCTATTAATACCTGGTCATCTGCAAAATTTAGTGAATATACATGTGTATTTTGGATGGGTATGTCTATTGTTTGATATTTTATCCTCCAGTCTCTTAGTACTCTTTCGAGATAAATTTTAAATAGAGTTGGAGATGAACTGCAACCTTGCCTTAAACCTTTTGTAATAGCGGGCCCGGGTTCGATCCCGGTCGAGACAGGCTCCTGGGTGAGGTTTTTTCGGGTTTTTTCCTCACCTGTAAGACAAATGTCAGGAAGCTTAGGGCCCAACGGTCTCCGAAAATCATCCGGCAATTATCATCATCATCATCATCATCCTTCACTGGTGTGGAAAGCAACGGGAAGTTACCACACCTATAATTCTCTAGTAAAGCTGCAAAGCATATCATGAAAATTATTATTTTTTTATATGTTCAAAGAAACTTTTTTTTTCATGGAACATGAAATGACAATACATAAATAGTTTAACGATGTTTTTCTGTTAGTATGTTTTGCATTCCTATATGCATATTTTCTCAATGAAGGTATTTCAGTGTGGCTTCATTTTGGAGGATGTAAGAAGAGTTTATAAGCAGTATTTAAAGAGAAAGGTCTTTAGTCTCGTACAGGGACTGTGCACTGATTAAATGTTACATTAATTAGTTTGATCGATTATATACTATTCATGGAATTAGATAACGCATTTGTTCATGTTTGAATTTGTCGAAATCAATTCTGGGACAATAATAAACTTCAACTGCGTAAGCTAAGCGAATTTCTTAGCAGGTTGAATTTATATTCCGATTTTGCTGGTTTACCGAATTTATCTTTGTTTTCTTAATTAAATCGTAGTATCCAGTTAGGTTGCGAGAAAAAAAAGCACGGCTGCAGCAAAGAGCTATTTTCAATTAAGGTATTCAGGTAAACCCCCCCAAATTTCGCTTATTTTGGAGAACATTTTCATCGTTTTATTTCAGTCTAATAACCTAGTTGAATTCAGAAAAAAAAGCTACCGCTATTGTTATGTATATATATATATATATATATATATATATATATATATATATATATATATATATATAGTTTTACGCTTCTAGTATTTGGGCTGCGTTATAACGTATCAAAAAGAACAAAATATAAGTAAAGTGATCCCACTACAGGTCATAGGAGATCCTTGGGGTAGTAGGAGGTTAAGGCTTCCACTTTTCTTAGACAATCGGCACTTGATGTCAGCCAAGGTTGTCAGCCCTACGTGACGGCCGCCTTTACCCCCAGAACAAGCGTCTGGTATAATTTCCGTTAGAGGCTGAGATGACCCCAGGACCATGGTGCCACCAGATGGTTTGGATCAGTTTAAAAATCCTGACCACACCGAGACTTGAACCCTCGACCTTCCGGTTTGTAGCACACTGCCTTAACCACTACTCTACCGCGTGCCCCAAAAGAACAAGATATAAATAAGAAAATACAGACATTTCTACGTATTTGTGGAACAATCAGACGAACACTGAGGAACAAAGTAAGAAAGGATACGCAGCCAAGACTTTACTCAACGATGATACTACCAGCTCAACGATGACACTACCAGTGGCAATATGTGCAAGTGAGACTTGGGTCCTGAAGGAGAAAGAAAAAAGTAAAATTCAGGCAGCGGAAATGAGATTCCTACGGGCTGTGAAAGGTTGTTCAAGATAAGAACATATTAGAAACTGAGAATATTAGAGAGGAACTAAAAGTACAACCACTTCTGCAACAAATAGAAGAACACAGGAACAATTGGATAGAACATCTGCAAAGAATAACAGAGGATATGATACCAAACAAAATGGCACTGATGTATAATCCTGGAGGACGAAGATCGGTAGGTAGTCCAAGAAAGGGCTGGGCTGAACAGATGTGAGATCGGAACAGGCAAAGACTTAATCTGTGAAGGTTGATGATTATGATAATATATATATATATATATATATATATATATATATACATACCTACATACACACAATTTACATATAATTTTTGTCACCTACGATAAGAGTCGAGAATTATATGTTAAGTTAAATGCATTTAACTATTTTGTGGAACAATTCGCAGGACTTTAGGTAGAAAAGTTCGAAAAGAAACATTATTAAGGTTTTTCTAAGAGATGGCTATACCAGATTTATTATGGAGGTGAGAGAAAAATTGATACTGCTGAAATGAGGTTTTCATCTGGCTATACAGTATTTGATAAAAAGAGAAGTGAAGGCATTAGATCTGAACTAAAAATGCATAACATTACAGATATAATAAGAAGACATCAAGTCAATTGGAGGGAGCATATACAGCGTATACCAGAAACATCAACTACCAGAACTAATTTAGGATAATTTTCGTGGCATTATAAAGACTTTTTATTCCTTCTATAAGTTGAGCCGGGTACCGTCTTGCCTTCATTATTTCCCACAATTTTCTTCTTATCACCTTATCAAAGGCTTTTCTAAGATCAACGGAAGCTAAATATGCGGGTAAATTGAATTCTCGTCTCTTTCCTATTATCTGTCACATAGTGAATATATTGTCAGAGCAGGACCTTCCTTATCTGAAACCATTATGTTGTTCTAAAAGCAATGCGAAAATTAACTTAACTAACTATTAACTAAAAATTGAATGCAGGCTTTCACGGCCGGTAATCATGATGTTGAGTGATTCCGGGTTCTGTGGCCGTGGTCCATAGTTGGTGTTGATACCAGACGTTTCGCCCTCAACTGCGGAGGGCATCTTCAGTGGCGAGTGCTTCTAGGCGTGTTTCCTGGTCGGAAGCTCTACTTAGAGTGAACGCTGCGGGTGTTGTATTGATACTAGTGGTGGGAGCAGGGTGAGCGGGCGTGGCTCTTGCTGATGGCTAATGGTCGTCTCCTTGTTGTCCCTATGTTGATGCATCAACACTAGGGACAACAAGGAGACGACCATTAGCCAATCAGCAAGAGCCACGCCCGCTCACCCTGCTCCCACCACTAGTATCAATACAACACCCGCAGCGTTCACTCTAAGTAGAGCTTCCGACCAGGAAACACGCCTAGAAGCACTCGCCACTGAAGATGCCCTCCGCAGTTGAGGGCGAAACGTCTGGTATCAACACCAACTATGGACCACGGCCACAGAACCCGGAATCACTCAACATCATCATATTAACTAAAAATATTCACTTACATTCTGTCTATAACCGCGACTGTAAAGTTGGGGCGGAACGATTAAATCAGGCCAACAATAAGGAAATGCAATGTTCATGAAGATAGTAACTACAATGGGATTAGATTAGTCACCTTTGCCATGTCAAATAATCTTCTTGTTAAGAGCACAACATTCAAGCATAAGGATTTTCATAAATACACTTGGACATCGCCAGATGGTGAAACGCGAAGCTAGATTTATAATGTATTACGAAATAAACCCTGGCACAGTAGCATCATCGACGTTAGACCAATTAGAGATGCAGACTGTAATTAGGATAATCATCTGATCAGCGTGAAGATGATAAAACGGTTATCGCTAATGAGAGAAACTAATACTAAACATAATTCTAAAAAACTTGATTTAAAAATCTTAAGAAATTATTAATTTCGGCAAGAATATCAGATCATAATTGCTAATAGATTTGAAAGGCTAGAATGTTCAGATGAAAATGTGGCAATCGAAGAAGAAAATTATATAAGTAGAATATTGGAGACTATAAGAGATACAATTAAATTGTCAGCAGCATCAAGAAGCGCAGTTCATTTTAAAAAAGAGGGAAAACAATGTTCGATGAGGCATGTGCCGACATTTTGAACAACAGAACATGAATTTATTCACGTAGACTTTCACGGCCGGAGTTGCTATGATGATGATGAAGATTTTCGGGCTATAGGCCGTGGTCGTGAGGCTTGTAGTTCCCCGACGTTTCGCCAAAGACTGCGTCTGGCATCCATCTTTGACAACCCTTGAGGATGCCAGACGCAGTCTTTGGCGAAACGTCGGGGAACTACAAGCCTCACGACCACGGCCTACAGCCCGAAAATCTTCATCAACATCACCATAGAACATGAATTGTTTACATGAACCATGTTAAGTACATTTAGAACATATGGTAACATTAGGGGAATGTCACTATGTTTTATAGAGTAAAAAGAGGGAATATTTGTGAGAATGCAAAAAATAGGAACATCAGATAATTAATCAGGTAATTATGATAGAAAGGAAGGGGTTTCGGGGTAGGACAAATATGTATTTCTATTGCCACCCACTGAATTTTACGTGCTTGTATTAATATAACTAAGAACGCAATTGGGGATATGATTGCATAATCCAGGAATATATTAAGTAGATGGAAACGTTATTATAATTAGCTATTAAATGTACGTCCATAACATGATATTGAAGAGGATGATTTACAAACGGTAGAAGTATGAGTCAAAGAGTCAAGCGTATTAGAGGTTGAAATGGCGTTAGAAAAATTAAATATGTATAAAGCATCAGTTTCAGTTAGGATCTCAGCAGAACTGATTAAATCAGGGGGAGAAAAATTAATGGACAAGATAACCTTGATTACTCAGTGAAATTTCGGAAAAAGAGATTCTTCCAAATGAATGGAAAGAATCGATTATCTCAGAATATACGATTTACTTCAGTCTTACTTATGGATCAGAAAATTCATTTCACTAGAAATGATCTAACTAAATAGTGATGCAACATTTAAATGAGTGATTTAATTTGTTTTTTATTATTATAAGTTAGTAAATAATTATATTTGAAGAGAAAAATTTTCGCCTAGACCGGGACTCGAACCCGGGACCCTTGGCTTTCCGGGCCAAGTGCTCTACCAACTGAGCTACCGAGGCGAGTTACGATCTAGATGCAAATTTTTCTCTTATGTACGTTGTAATTCCCTCGTGCCAAATGCTTGAAACCATAGCTTCTATCTTTGCAAATGGCGGCTTCTTAGTTAAGAAGACATTTATTGGGAATTTAACACTACTTTATAGCCAATACTTTATAGTAAATAATTGTTGCATTTATTTATCTCCACTTTTTAGTTAGAGCATATTGAGAAGAGTAACAGTCTGCATGGATACAAATAATGCTAATAATGTCTTTACAAATAAAAGAACTTTGATCTGCGAGATCAATTATTTCAATCATAAATTTGAATGAAGCTACACAAGGATATATAAATACAATCCAATTTAATAGACGAATAAATAACAAATATTAATACACAAGTGATCTTCTTGGTGATATAATATTAAAATATATATGTAGTCAATATGCCCATTTCACCAATTAATGTTTTAAAATGGTCAACAAGTTTCTACAGCCAAGCTGTCATTCTCAAGACCAGAGTCAATATCTGGTCTTGAGAATGACAGCTTGGCTGTAGAAACTTGTTGACCATTTTAAAACATTAATTGGTGAAATGGGCATATTGACTACATATATATTTTAACAAATATTAAGTACATCTACTTTTAAGAGTACGGAAAGACAATCTAAATTGCACATATAGGGTTGCCATATACCACGGATTTCGCGAACAGTCCGCGATTTTACGCCAAATGAAAATGTCCGGGCCGAAAAGACAAAATTACGCAATTTTTGCTAGATTTGAAATCAACTTATGATTATTTAAAATTTCCGCCAAGGAAGCAACAGGAATACCTCTATGGTGTCGAAAATATAAATAACCAAAGAGTACAGAATATCTTTCGAGATATCGATAGAGACAATTCATCTCTGATAGTATACCACAAAAGTATAGAAACTGCATTTTCGTTTCATTCTATGTGTTTACTTGTAGATGTTTGTAGGTCATCGTGGTTTGTACTTCCGATTTTTTTTTTGTGTATTAAGTATTTATTATTTAAGAGTGAGGGCTAATAATGTCTCTCAAACGTAAGGTGAAGTTCAGGGAGGAATATATTGAACAGTTTCCTAGTATTAAGAGAGAAAGAACTGAGCACGAAGCTTTCTGCGAAGTTTGCAGGTAAATAGCATTTCATTTATACAAGACGAATTATAACGGATTTTAACTTTTGAAGTGTACAAATTCGTTGCTTTCCTAGGAAAATTAGTCTATCTTTTTTTTTTTTGTGGTTGCATGATAACACTACCTGTAAATTAAAATCAGAGTATACTTTTTAACCTGGTATTGAAATTAGTGTTTTTTTTTTTCGTGGGAATCCAAGGATGAAAATTTTAAGAATTGGCTGTCTCATTATAAATGGGTTACCTTCATTCATTATTGTATTTTTAATGTGCAGTATTCAGAGTTGTTGAAAATTGTGGAATATCACTTCTCCATTCCTAGACATAACGCCAATGTAGAGAGAGTGTTTTATCTCGTGACAGCTCAGTGGACAGAAGAAAGGAATAGGTTAAATATAAAATCAGTTAATGGAATGCTGCAAATACAATGTAATATGAAACATGTAAGTTGGTCTAAACTGATTAACAACCAGAAGTTCCTTTCATGTGTTCAAGGTTCTGAAAATTATGATTGGTACAAAAAGACTTATATTATTATTCCGAAACTAATGTACTCGAAACATTTTATGCAAATTACAATTTTTGCTAATAAGTGATTCCTTTATTGGAAATGGAAAGCATGTTTATATTACTTCAGATTTCTTTCATCTTCAAATTTCCATTTCCTTCGATTGATTATGCGAAAGATTTGTTTTGTCCCGATTTTCGATTCTCAGGTTATGGCAACCCTATGCACATATGATATTTTTGTCATTAATGTAAATATTATTACCATTTTTCATTAGTCATAATTTGTAAAAAAAATAACATAAGCACTCTGGTATGTAATATATTTATGCTTTTCATTATTATTTATTGACTGGAAGAGATTCTTAACTCTGGCAGTGTAAATAAACCATTATTATTGTTATTATCATTACTATTATTATTATTATTATTATTATTATTATATTCTTCGTCTCCTTCATCTCCTTCATCTTCTTGACAAGTAGAATATCTAGTTTTACAGGACAGTAATTCAATTTAAAACTGTTCTTTAATATTTTTATTATTAATTGATTCTTCGTGGACTAAGCCTTATAAGACTTACTCCGGTCCGATTTCTTTAACACTGTTTAGCTCATCTAGTGTTCGGTCTTCCAACATTTCTTCTACACTTTGTGTTGCAGTTAATCATGAGTTTTGGTATGCGCTCGTGTTTCATTCATTATACCTGTTGTTTCCAATCATTTCTACTTTATTTTATTCTGTCTACTAGTTTAAAGATGTTTATTTTCTATCTTACACACTTTATTTTTTATACAGTAACAGATATCAAAAATTGCATTTCTTCTGCTTCAAATTCTCATTTAATCTTTTCTTGACAATCCCAAAACTCTGAAACATAAAAGCAACATTGGTAGTGCATTACTTTATAAAATTTAATTTTGGTTTCCTTTCTAGCATTTTTTTCGGAATCTATTTATAATGCCGCATATATAACTGCATTTATTATTAATTTTGTTTTGAATATATCTTCATTCTTCATTTAGGAAAAGTTGCATCGGAGGTAAATGAAACAATTAATCCCTTAAACTATTTTTCCTACCAAGATATTTTTTTGTGTAATTGTGAGTGATCCTCTTCTGTTTGGTTAGCTGAAATATTCAATTTTCTACTTACGGGGCGAATCATTAAATATGTCTATACGCTTGATCGCGTTGTGTGATCAAAATATTACCGTTGCAGGAAATGTAAAATTACCGTTGGAAAGGCAATTATTCAAACTACAACAATGGAATAAAACAAAACAGTGTAGAACTTACGTCTTTAGTCAAAATGGCGTTGAATATGCAATAGCAAATTACAATTGTTGCATGGGCAATGACGTATGCTAATGATCGTGACCCCACAAGATGGGCAAGACGTGAGTTTAACGTAGCATTGCAGCCGTCGACTGTGGGACTGTGGAGAAGTGGAGAAAACGACTGCTGGAAACGGGAAGGATGCAGAAAATCAAACCTACTGGAAGGCCTCGCATTAGCACGGATGCAGAAACAACGAAGAGAATTGTGGAGGCGTTCGACGCTAGCCCACAAAAATCAACCCGCCAAGCTGCACGTGAGCTTCATATCAGTCAATCGAGTGTGTGTCGTGTTTTGAAGCGTGAGAAGTACCACCCCTTCAAACCGATTCGTGTCCACGAACTTAATGAAGACGAACCTGACAGGCGGATGGAATTTTGTGAATTTGTTGTAAGGCAATCAGCAAACGACGAACATTGGTACAGAAAATTCCACTTTTCTGATGAAGCTGTTTTCCACGTGAACGGACGTGTTAATCGACACAATTGTCACTGTTATGGTAAAGAGAATCCTAATGTTGTTGATGCGGCAAAGTCACTGTTTGGGCTATGATCGGATGGGAAGGACTGTTAGGAATGCGAATTTTAGATGAGACTATTAATGGTGATCGGTATAATGACATCCTTAGACAAATTGTCCTGCCGGTAATGCAAAGTGCTGAACATGAACAATGTTTATTCCAGCAGGATGGTGCGCCTCCTCACCATGCAACTGCGTTGAGGGAAATTTTGCATGATCATTTGACCTCACAGCATGTGACTATTGGTTGTGGGGTTATTTGAAGGAGAAGGTTTATTCCCGCAAACCTCAAGATTAGTGATTGAGGAAAAATTAGAGCTATTCCTCTAAACATGTATCATAACGCAATGAATGACTTCCCAATGCGTTGCCATTTATGCTTGGATGTAAACGGCGAACAGTTTGAAGCAATAAAGTGACTTGCTTAGTGTTGTTGTAAGTGATTAATTTTCTTTTATTGTTGTAATTTGAAGGATTCCCTTTCCAATGGTAACATCATATTTCCCTTAATAATAATATTTTCGTCAAAAAATGCGGTCAAACGTATAGCCATATTTCTGAATCACACTGTATATTATTTCATTGGAATAAAGCTTTTGCTTCATTTACAGAACTAAATATTAAAACTTGGTCATCGGCAAAGAGAATCGCATATATATATATATATATATATATATATATATATATATATATAGGCCTATATATTAAAAAAAATTCATTTATATAATTTGCAATTCGTCACGATTTCATCAATATATAAATTAAAAAATGATGGTGAAAGTTGATACCCTTGTCTTACTCATATATTTGTTGTCGCTGCTATATTCTCTATTATTATTATTATTATTATTATTATTATTATTATTATTATTATTTTTTATTATTATTTTTATTATTATTATTTATTATTATTATAATTTGTTATCATTATTATTGATGTTGCTAGAGGTTGAAATGGCGATGGAAAAATTAGATACAGATAGAATAACAGGCGATTTTATAAAGTCACAGGAGAGAAAAAGACAACAGTTGCTTAGTATGATTTGGGAAAATGAGGTTCTTCCAAAATAACAGAATGTGGGTAAGTAATATATAAAAATTGGAGAAAGAGATTATGACGTCCTGAATAAAGTTGCAAGAATGATATTCAAAAATCCATGAAAAGAATAGATTGGAAGAGGACTGCTAAGACAGATGGAAATGGTAATTGGGAACATTGAAACAATTCCAGTTGTATCAATCAATAGAAAAATATAAAAAAATAATTCAATCTTTATAATAATTCTAAATATGAATTATTCCTAATTTTGTAATTGATTTTTGAATGGTTCCTTTTTGGAATTCATGAATGGAACAGCCCACATTACGTTAGTTTATTACCTAAATTCTCAGCAGGTCAATTTTTTTATTCAAAGTTTTTGCTCTTTGTTTTAGAAGACATATTTATATTAGTATGCGATCAGCAGATGAAGTTCTACAGATATACAACAAGATGTTTTCACAGACCATAAAAAGAATAATTAGCAATAACTATATATTGAGTTGTAGACAAGGTTACAACCTGTAAAATGAGCGTGCAATTTATGATTATGCAATGTTGTAACTTATAATTAAATCGCAACAAAGCAAAACCATTACAAGCAGTGTAATTGAATAAATAAAGTATTCTTTTAACGTGAAACTGTTATATGTCAAGCATTAGGAAATATATAGATACAGTATTGGTGAGAGGAATTACCTATTGATTAATTTTAACAAGTAAATCAATTTACTTTTACGAATGAACAGACTGATATGTGTGTGCCCGCATACGTTATTTCATTGCCTTTATGATTTGTATATGTTATGTCATTCATAAACTACACAATATTGTAATAGTAATAGGCGGACTGTCCTACGTCTGAATAATTTGAATAACTCAGTGGCGGACAGCCCTTCGGTCCCTCTTTTTTAAGAGAGGAACCCCGGGTTCCAAGACACAGTCCATTTGTCCCGGTAAATTTTGATTGAACACCTAAGTGCTTGATAGATGGTGGTTGATAATGGCTTTGGATGACCAGCAGCAGCTAGTTCCCGGCTACTTGCTTAATTTTGAGTTTTTTTTTTTGTTTCTAAAGATGTATATGTTTATGTTATTATTATCATTATTATTTTTGTTTTATTATTGAATGTTGGTGAGCAGCGAAATGTTATAGAGTCTTTTGCGATTCCCTTGTTTTTCACCAAGGGTGTGTTTGACAAGTGATGCTTGGCGCTTTTCTCGTGCGCTGATTGGTCGGGAGGTTCCTGTGTTTTATTTCTTTATATTTTTATTCCGAATTATTGTTTATGGTTTAATTTTGAGTTAGTTTGATGTTATTATTGATTCCGGACGTTAATTGTTTTGATTGGGTTTTTTTATTTAGCTTTTTTTTTCGGTTTTTAGATAGCATGTCCCGTGAGCCAATCAGGAGGCCGTATTGGTCCCCGCTCCGGGTGCTGAGTTCGCGGTTTTTCGCGGGTTGTCACGATTTCTTTTCTAAGTGTTTATAATCGAAATATTAAACTATTTTTGGTAGTTATCGAATGGGTTTATTTATTTGATTATTTATGGTTCGTTTCGAGTCCTAGAGTTATGTATTATTTTTTTTTTTTTTTTTTTTTTTTTTTTTACATTTTGCGTTTTTGGTGACGGGTTCCAAGAGCCAATCAGAATGCAGGGTTGGTCTCGCCGCGATCGATTCTGAATTTCGCGATGTTTTTATTTATTTATTTTTATTTTTCCTGTTTGATCCTTGAAGTTCGCACCCTTAGCTGTAGTGAAGGCAGTGGCAAGGCATATTGTATCCCCAATTTGAAGTGTAGTCCTGTCGCACCCTTGCCGTTATGAAGGCAGTGGCTAGGCATTCTGCAGCCCCAATTTGAAATGAAATCCTCCTCACACTTTCTTTAAAACCCGGTCAGTGGATAGAAGGAATTTAGAATTTACTGGTGGGTACTAGGGGACTACTCCGGTATTTACCTTAGCACCAAGGAAACCACCGAAACCTTGGCAGAGAGTAGTTACTGAAAGTGAAAATACAATTTTTATGGAGGTTAAGAATTTTAATTTGTATGTGTGTTAATTTTGTTAAGTTGCTCCATTGAATTTAGAATTTAGAATATTGGGAATGATGTTTTATTGATGGGAAGTTAAGGGCCTATTCCGACATTTGTCTTGGCGCCAAGTGGAACCCATCGAAACCTTGGCAGAATAGGGTTGAATTTATTGAATGTGTTCCAAAATGTGGCCAAAATCAGTCCGGGCCTCCGGCTCTTATAGGTGGCTGGCCGGCAACAACCTTTTTATCTCATTTTAGGTCGGTTCTTTAGGCGAATAGCCGACCGAAATCGCCTAAATGAGAGTTAGCGTCTTCTCGGACGTTATTTGCGTAGATGCGATCTTCTGTAGTGGTTGCCTTCAAAAGCAAGCCATTTGAACTGTCGCGGACTGTAACGATGGGGAAGAGGGGGAGGAAGAGGAGGAGGATTGTATGTTCCTCCATGTACGAAGATATTATGCCCTGTGGGAGGATAGTTGAATTCCTCTTCTGGACTATAATGTTCGTCTTGACTTTCCAGAGGCTGGTCGAAGTCCTCCTGTTTTTCTTGGCTATTGGTTTCCACCAAGTCGAGGTCCCATCCATCGAATTCCCCTTTGTCCCAACTCATGGTTAGAGATAGGTTATGAGACCCAGTTCTCTTTTCCTGATAAAGTTGGTCTACGATTTTGCCGAACTCATGCATGAGGTTTGTGTCATGCATGTATGTTGGGCATTTGTTCCAGCACAGGCATTGTGGAGAAGTTCCTATCATTTTATCCTTCCTTACGGGGTTATTTGATGACTGGCACTCTTTGTCTGCTCGCTGTGGAGGCAATATTTTCAATCTCCTGGAGCAGTCTGTGAGTGCTCACATTGACGATTTGTATTCCATGATCTATTTCAAGTTAGACATTGGTCCTCTGTTTGAGAGGCCTTTGATTTCTTTTTAGTCTTTTTTGGAGTGCACTGGCGCTGGAGCTGCTGGCTCTACAGGGGCAGTGCGTTTTTTCTTCCTGGCAGCAAGAGCTAGCTCGACTGGAACTGCCGAAGAAGGGACATTAGATTTTATTTTTGGATTTTTTATTATCCTGGGCGGGAGGTGGCGGAGGAATGCGCGCGAACTTGTTTTTTTGCATTCGTCTGTATTCCACTACTTTGACTTTATGAAAGCAAAGAGTGTAAATTTTGAATGCTTCGCGGACTGTAGACTCATCTACTAGGACTGCCGTGAACATTGGCAGCGGGCCTTTGGTCCTTGCAGAAATCATGTTTGATACTTTAAGGACCCGATGTCCGAGACTTTCCAAGTCCTCCTGTATATATGATAAGTCCATTTGCGGGTCAAGCCCTTTTATTACGATTCTCCGTGTTTTGAGTCGTTTTTTTGGTCCGGCTACGAACGGTATATTACGTTCTTGTAGCAGCCTTTTATATTTGTCGAGGTCTATCGTTGATGATAGCCTCACCCTTATGTCGAGTCTGGATAAATCACAAATTAATGTGCCAGGCTCGCTTTGGAACTCCTTGTTCAAGGCTGCCAATTGAGTCGAGTAAACCCGGCGTATCAGCAGTTGTGAGGAGTTGTTTACGCAAAAGCGCTGGTCCCGCGACTCCGAGTCTTCAGTCTCTCCTCCATTATTTGGTGGAGAGGCAGCAGGCTGGGAGTCGAGAAGTGGGGACGCTTCTGGATTTGTCGGAGTCGATGTTTTCTTATTTGCGCGATCTTTTCGTTTTCTGCTGCGCGTTCGGAGCGCGATATGGGGCTCTGAAGGCAAGCTCGTCGCTGACGTATCCATTCCTATAGTTGGAGTTCTTAATTGGTAAGGGAATTGTGTGGTAGACAGGTAGGAATTGCCCTGACAAAGACCTTGGGAGAGAGGCCGAGCTAGGGGCTGATGGGAAGGCCTGTGCCTGTGGGGTGAGGTGCTATTCTTGGAAAGAGGGGGGGGGGGTGAAGAACTCACGTCGACCTGAAATAGAAAATGCCGTCAGACACGTGTTTTGCTCAAGCAGGGCGTTGCTGGCGCCCGCTTATGCTGTCGGCCAATTGCCGGTGATTTGACTCGGTGGAGGGGGAATAATCACAATATTGTTAGATACAGAACACTCAAGCTTTGACAGGCGTGGCATATCTTAGATCTTCATGTATGTTTGCAGCAGTCACCTGTCCCTGGCTAATTTGCTTAGCCTATAGACATACATCATCATCACTACCATGTTTGGCGTACCCGGGTCCAATCGTAGCCTTCCTAAGTACTCTCCTCCAGACCTCTCTTCCTGGCGACTGTCCACCAATATCGAATGTTAAATCTTTGGATATTTTCCAAACTTCCATTCATCCAGCTTTGGGTCTTAATCGTTTAATTTTTTTTCGTTTGATCGCCATGATTTGTTCAATCCGGCTTGATTGTCTTAGGGCTTGTCAACGGTTAGTATTTTACGGCGTGGAATTGTCAATTGCACTGGTCAACACGATTTTTGTCTCATGAGTACCAATAGTTGTACTTAATGCAGTTTTTTATTGTGTTTTCAAATGTGTATTCGGAATTTCTCCTTCACCCACAGTTTTTTTATTTCAATTTCAATTAATGGATTTAAATAATTATTTTTTAATAAACGTTTTTTCGTCCATTTGTCCGTTGTAAAATAAAACCAAATGAGCTAACTCAGGAGATTTTAGCTATGGAAAAGAGATATCAAGGCAAATGGAATTCTAATATGCTGGTCGATTATTGTTGCACCATCAAGAGGGATGCTCCACAGGCGAAATATAACAGAAAATCGTCATTTCTTACTTTCTAGGTTAGTCCGAATGTTCGAATGTTGTGTAGTTACGAATGTAGAAAATATTAAAGTGTTTGAAATTATAAATTCCTGTCTCTCGGAAACTTTGCGTGATGGAGAAAACCGATATCATATTTGAATTCAGGAGAAAAAATACTAACAGAATCGCATATTTTTCTTTCTCAGAGAAAAAAAAAGTTTCTTTTTGTTGCTCAGTGTTGTCAATTCCACGCCCAACCCTCACCTGGAGGTTTAGGGGCTCTTCTGTGAGGGGTATGGTGCCTTAGTCGAGAGGACCCAATTTTTAGGCGCCAGGTAATCGCCCACATCCTTTCCCATAAGGGTCAGGGTTTGCTGGTAGGACTGCCAGGTAAACTAACAATTAAAGCCCTACAGACATACAGGTCGTTTGTAATTTTGTCTGAAATTTTAACTAAATTATTTATTTACATATTTTAATACAGTAGTGTTATTCTTCATAAAGATTATCCATCGTGTTCCAAAATGATCGACAGGATTTTAAGTTGTTGGTACAGCTTTACAAACGAAATTGGATGTGTGATTATTTGCTACGAGTATAATGAAAGAAAAAGTTTGATATCCTGTATGCAGTAATTAGTTTCTTGTTATTATTACGTCACAGCGTTCAATTTGTGAAAATGACGACTCCTGTACAGAAGAAGTCATTCTGCGTGTTGCAATTTGCGAGGTCTTGATTCCATTGTTGCAGTGCAGCGAGCTTTTCGACGGCAATTTGGAATTGGTCCTCCGACAGGTAAGAGTATCGATTGGTGAAATAGACAGCTGGATGTATCTGTAAAAGAAAAATGCTATGTCCAAACAAAAAATCTACGGGCAGTTATTTTTCAATGAAAACACAGCGTCAGGCATCTCGTATCTGGATATGCTGCAGATTTATCTTTTTCCTCAGCTCAATAAGTCCGCATCTCGAAACTTAATTTGGCAACAAGACGGCGCTCCACCTCATTTTCTTAATGATGTGCGACAGAGTAGAACGATAATGTTCCTCGACGATGGATTAGGACGCGCCGGTCCGGATTACATGGTTTATTTCCCGATCTCATACCTTGTGATTTCCTCCTGTGCGGGGTATGTGAAGGACCATGTGTACGTACCAGTACGTCCTGTCAACCTTCCAGGCTTGAGAATAAGGATTGTTGCTGCTGTTGTATCTATTACTCCATGTTAACCAAGATTTAGGGGGAATTCAACTCTACTAGATGTGTGCCGTGGAGCGAAAGATGTTCACATCGAACACTTTTAAAGTATGTTATGAAAACTCGAAGGGTTTCTCTTTAATCCCATGTAAGCCTAAGTTTTGTTCTTATATATATTATGTAAGGGAAATTAAACAACTTTGAAAACCCGTCCATAATTTTGGAACACGGTTTGTAGAGTGTAAGTAGACAAATATGAGTGCGCGGAATTTAAGTAACTTGAATTCTTTGGAATGGCGGCTTGTGACTTAAATGTGACAGAGGTTGATAGCATGCGGTGTAATCATGCTGTGCTTGTCGCGACACTACAGATCTAGCCGGATGGTGATTAAAAAATAAATTCGTTACTAACGATCTCAGATAATTTCCACAATAAGAATAACAAAACATTCTATGAATGTTCAAGTTCAATCGAAAGTTAGCAACAGTAGATTTAGATCCTTTGAAGTGAGCCGTAAAGAACATCATTAATATAAAATACAATATAATAATTATGTGTATAATAATTATCTTGATGAGTCAAATTTTCTTTCGGGGTTTAGTATCTGGAGCCCAAAACTTCGAGATGCACTGATTATTTGAGATAAATAAAAATCAAAATATTTTAAAAAGAAACAAGTACAGTTTTCTTAAAACATAAAGTTATTTTGAGAGAGTCAATCTAACCCAGATTAAACTCAAGGTACCGGTCCGCATATGCTAGTAGTTACTATGCTTGCCTCAGGTTCCAAGGTTGGCAGGTTCAAGTCTGACTGAGGTCGATGGATTTTCATGGCGTAAAATTATGAGAATGGGTTCATCGGAAGGGAACAAACACCATGGTTGATGTGTCGTAGATTATGGCACTTACATTAATGTTAAACCTAAATTACCTCTGAGCAACATTTGGCGGTCACGTTCAGGTTTTAATTGTGACGCAAATGATCTTAGCTGTTAAATATATTATTTAAATAAAAATAAAAGCAATTGGTCATATTAAAGAAACCGTCGCCGCATGAAACTAAGAGAGCATAATCATTTCAGTAAGTTTTGGGCCTGATTATAAAATATTTATTAAAGTGTCACTAATTAATTTGGATTAATGTAAAATAAGAGTAAAGTTAGGCATGGGTGTAAGTGAAAATTCAGTAAGGAATAGTATGAAATATCTTTGTTATTTCGTGACGCACTAGTCCATTATTCTTTAAATTCTTCTTGTATATGTAATGCAACTTTCTAAACTTTGCGGGGGAAAAGGAAATATATCGCCCCTATGGTCGAAAAAAATTATTTACCTATAATTATATTTTTTTAGTAATTTTAATAACAGACAAATTCACACCGCCATTTTTCTGATTTGCATGGCTCCTCTCAAGATTTTGTTTTCGGTTTAACACACAAAACAAACCAAAAGAGACATGCAAATACAACGCGAATTTTTAACTTCAAACGTTTATCTAAAAAAATAATTATACAATTACGGATCAAAGTATTGTATGAACCATGTTCGAAATTTTATGTTTAAACCTCGGGCCATTTACACCTTTTAGCCAGGAGGCCCCGGGGAATAGCCTTATAGCTCTTGGTAAAAACAAATCTTCACTTTTTCTTGGTGCATAAAATGCTATTTCACTAACTTGCAATCGTTTAAAAATTCTGTACTTACTTATTGGTAAAATTTGCTTAATTTTAGAGCATATTCTCAAATTAACGTTGCAGTCCAAAACAATGATTGTTCTAGCCTGTTTGTTCATAAATAAAGAAAAAATTAGAAAAAGTACAGATTGTTATATCATCTGAATCATATAAAATCAATTCTTATAATACATTCGTAGTCTGATCGTTCTTAGTGATTTTGATAAATGGAACAAAAGAGGTCAGACTTAATTTATGAATTATAATATTAATAGTACTATTTCATAATTTAATAATGATTTATTCCACGAAACCATTGGACTATATTGAAATAAGTATATTGTTTGATTTTCTAAAAAATGTATAGTATCTTTGATTTAATTCACACGACGAATCTATCGAAATGTTACTTTTTCACGAGATGGAATTTATGATTTATTTTATTCGTCATATTAGCGGCTATTAATATGATTTCGTAAGTAATAATTCATTCGTTTCACGAAAACGCGCGGTATTATTGAAATGGCCTTGTTTTGATTTCGATTCTGAACACATTCCTCACGCTGGCCGTGAGAAGTGATCTTATTTACGAGCCACACTTGCGAACAATACCGTTCACCTAAGTAAAGTCCTTGTCATCTCCACGCGGATCCTACTCCGCTGATGAAACATATTTTATGTGTTACTGTCCTTGTTACATCCTTTCAGATCCTCAATTTATTTTATTAATCACTTACCCACATACTTAGCCATTGAGTGCATTCTTCAAGGATTTCTGTTGATGGATTTGGGCGGAATACAGACAACTTAATTATAGTAATAATAATAATAATAATAATAATAATAATAATAATAATAATAATAATAATAATAATCATAATAATAGATAGATAGGTAGATCGTCCTAGAGTGTTTTTCCGAGGCATGTTGTTTGGTTTTTTTAGCATATTTCTTCTTTTTATGATGAACGAGGAGCTGGCCCGATGCATCAACCCCCAACCTGGGGGACGGGTAATTTTTGTTCAAGGTTTTCTTCCTCTAGCCTTTGATAGTCCAGTGTCTTACTGCAAGGCAGCAGCGCTAGTTTTGGTCCGCCCTGGGTATTTTATTTCCCCAGTACCCGCCATATCTAGTGAGCATTCCCCTATCCGCCACCTGGGGAGGCGTCCGATGGGAGACTGGCAACTCCACATGTGCTGAAGTCTGGCAAATTCATACCAGGGAAATGAAAATAATTTTAAGTACAGAAATGGATATTTTAAGAAGATCAGCTGGAAAATCTAGAATGGGTAGAATACGAAATAAAGAAATAAGGGAAATTATGGGTGTACAAGAGGAGCCGGACGTCATAGACATCATAGGAAAGAAAAGATTGCAGTGGTATGGTCATGTCAAACGAATGCCAGAGCAAAGATTGCCAAAAATTGCTATGGAATGAATCCCAATGGAAAGAGGAGACCGAGAGGAAGAAAAACTTGGATAGAAGGGGTACAAGCAGCTATGAATATCAGAGGAATGGAGGAAGATCAATGGATGGATAGAGAGGAATGGCGTTTGGTTTCCGGAAGACGGCGGCAGCTGCCATGATACCCGATGATGATGATGATGATAGGTAGATCATCGGTTGATTAATGTCTTTGATATCGTCGAATTTCTAATAGCCAATTTTGTCGTTCCATCCAATCTCCAGGTTATAGTTGTTTCTCCTTCATGTATAAATATATTCCCTGACTCCAGGAAGTTTTAGGTATTCCTCTGCCTCGTCTTCCCTCAGGTTTCCATTCCAAAACACATTTTGGTAGCCGATCCTCTTCCATTTACTGGACATGTCCGTACCATCTTAATTGCTGAGTTTTAATATAATCTAAAATAGTGTCTTCAATCTTTATTTTCTCCCTTATAACCGAGTTTCTAGTTTTTTCTTTATTGAAATTCTTGCTGCCCTTCGTATAAAATCCATTTCCGTTGCCAAAATATATTTATTTGTTTTATTGTTAATGTCCAAAGTTCTGCTCCATAAGTAATGATGCTTTTAACAATTGTATGATATATATTAATTTTATTTTTATTACTTATATTTTTATCCCACAATATTCCATTGAGGCAAGCAAATGCAAATTTTCCTTTAATATGTTTATTTCTTATTTCCTCTTCATAACTTCCATTTTTATTCATTTCAATTATGATAGTAACAATATTAATAATAATAATAATAATAATAATAATAATAATAATAATAATAATACTGTTAGGCCTAATAATAATTGTAATAATATTTTTTAAATACAGATTTCCATTGTTTACACATCTATGCCTAAATTTTATCTTCCTTATCCACTCGTACCTATCCATCTACTCTATCTCCTCCAGTCCTCTTGTTTTCATTGTAGTTCGTATTTCTTTCATCCATGGGTTTCGAGGTTTTTCCTTCTTTCTTCTTCCAGGTGGACATCATTCCAATATTTTCTGAATAACCTTCCTTCCTTACATTCATCGTACGTGCACACACCAATTTAATTGTTTATCTTTATATATATATATATATATATATATATATATATATAGGCACGCAAGGAGGACAGAAAGGAGTGGGATTCATTATATCGAACAGAATAAAGAACAACATTGAAGACAAAATTGGAATAAATGACAGAATAATGTTACTAAAACTCAGATTTGGAAAAACAACAATGACAATAGTACAAGTTTATGCTCCCACACAGGCCAGCACAAAAAAAAAAATAGATGACTTGTACGAAAAACTAGAGGATACATTACATGAACACAAATCCCACATCAATATGGTTATAGGGGACTTCATTGGCAAGGTTGGCCAGAAAACAGACAACAACGAAACAGTATGTGGGCCCTACAGACTCGGAACAAGAAACGAGAGGGGAAAGAAACTAATATACTTTGTACAGAGTAATAACATGAGAATCACAGTAATATAATGTATGGTTAAAAACTATAAAACAGTTACCTTGTAGGTCCGTCTCCTCAGCTTATGTTGGTTTAAAACTCTGGAGACGGACCTACATTATATTACTGTGTACTAATACCTCAACAGAAACTTACCATGAATTTTACTAGTATCGAACATGAGAATCACTAACACATTCTTCAAAAAACCCCTGGAAGGATAAATGGACGTGGCGAAGACCAGATGGCGTCACGAAAAATGAGATCGACTACATATTAATCGACACCCAACACATAATAAGAGATGTGAGCGTAATGAAGCACCTAAATTTCGATTCAGACCATAGGATGGTCAAGGCAAAGATAAAAATAAGCAGCAGAAAAGTACGAAGCAAGAGACACACAAACACGAGACTGAGACCAACAAGCTGGAACAAAGCTAAATATGCCAGCAGCATACACAAACACATGGAAAAAATAAACATGGAAGATTCAGGCGATGTATTCAAAACTTATATACAAAGATCGAAAACAACATAACAAAAGCGGCAGAAGAAGCAGCCATCAAAGGAAAAGACGGCATAAAGAACTCGAGGCTTAGCGAAGGCATAAAACACTACTAATATAAAGAATGAAACTAGCAAATTAAAGCCCGGCTAATCAACTAGAATACACCAGGGTCAACAAACTCACGAAGAGAGCCATAAGAAGAGACATAAGAGAACACAAAATTAACATAATAAAAGCGACAATGGAATCCACAAAGGCAATTAAAGCAATTAGAAAAGAAATGAACGAAGGCAGAAGCTGGACTGAAAAGCTCAAGTCTAAGATCAACGAACAACTGACAAACCGCACAAAGATAATAGAAAGAACAACGGAATTTTACAAAGAACTCTACACAAGTACGATAAGTGACAGGGAGGACCACTTGAAAAAATACATAAACACCCTAAAGGACGGAGAAACCATTCCGCCAATCATAACCTCCGAAATAGAAGCGGTACTGAAAAATCTGAAAAACGGGAAGAGCCCGGGGAAGATTGCATAAGGAATGAACTTCTCAACACCGACTCAGATGAGCTTATCAAGAGCATGATGCTGTTATTCAATAGAATATTAGAATCTGAAGAATTCCCACAACAATGGTTCTCGAATACCATTATTTTGATCCACAAAAAAGGCCCCACAGATAACATAGAAAACTACCGACCAATAAGCCTAATGGCCAGCATGTACAAAGTATTCTACACCATAATTAAACAAGTAATAAGCCTGAAGATAGAAGAAAACCAACCATAAGAACAAACAGGATTCCGGAAAGATTATTCTACCATAGATCACCTACAAGTGCTAACACAACTAATCGAGAAGGCGAACGAATTCAACCTAAAATGATATGTGGTCTTTGTCGATTTTGCAAAATCCTTCGACTCGGTGGAGCATATAGACATACTAAAAGCACTAGAACGCCAGGGGACACAACACAAGTACATCCGACATCTAGGGAAACTGTACACAAATAGCAAAGCAAGAGTTAAATTGGACAAATTAGGGGAGGAATTCTCCCTACAACGAGGAGTAAGGAAGGGAGACCCAATATCCCCAAAAATTTTCATATCCCTAATGGAGGATATCTTCAGCAGGATGAAAGAAGACTACGGAATAAATATAGACGGAAGGAAATTATTCAATCTCCGCTTTGCAGACGACATCGCTCTCATAACAGACTCATACGAGGAAGCAGAAGAAATGCTAAGAGAACTCTGCAAATACAGTAAACAATCAGGACTTCAAATAAATGTCTCAAAAACAAAGATAATGACTAACGATATAGAAAAGATAATCCAGATCGAAAATCACAAAATCGACTACATCAATGAATATGATTACTTAGGCCCAGCCGTATCATTCAGCAACTAAACTCTAAACGAAATAGAAAGGAGAATCACACAAGCATGAAAAGAATTCTGGGCTCTAAAGTTTATATTAATAGAAAAAGACATCAGCCAATAAAAAAAAACAGTCATGGACATGTGTGTACTACCCGTATTAACTTACGACTCGCAGACATGGTCATTAACAAGAAAAGGAACATCCATGCTAGAGATTTGCCACAGAAAAATGGAGCAGAAGCTATTAAATATCACAAGAAGGGACAGCTTCAGGAACGAGGACATCCGCAAGATAACGAGGCTAAAAGAAGTAGCAACATCAGCAATGTTTAAAATGGAAATGGGAGGGTCATGTGCTCCGCATGGATCCTAAAAAGTGGACTTATATAGTGACTATGTGGGAACCCAGACTAGGGAAAAGGAAAGTGGGGGGAAAAAACGGAGTGAAGTGTTCAAGTGTCATCTAGGAACATTGTGGACTAGAATAGCACAAGACAGACAAAGATGGAAGCAATCCATAAAAAAGTTAAGTGATAGTCCCAAGGGATTGGCTAACCCGGGGATATAACGTAAGCCACCCTGCAATCGCAGGAGACCCTTGCCCGAAATGGGATGATTATGGGCTAATTCTTATATATATATATATATATATATATATATATATATATATATATATATATATATATATAAATACACGTGTGTATGCCACTGAACTCCCGTCTAAACGACTGGACCGATTTTGATGAAAATTTTGTGTGTGTTTGAGTGGGTTCCTGGATGGTTTAAATTCACAATTGGACCCTCTAAAACCATTAGGTGTAGGAGATCGCCCAAAGTGAAAATTTAAATATCGCTCTAGCGGTCACAATTTTCAATGTTTCACAGCAAAACTCAGTATATTATATTCAAATGATCGAGGTAGGTATTATCCAAAAACGAGCGAAATCCGACAATTAGAAGTGAAGATTTACCCAAAATCCTAAATTAAAAACTGCATAGCAACCGCAATGTTTGGTTCGTATCAGCGTATACCATATAATTTAATTAACCTTTAATATCTCATTTATTTAAGCGCAGCAACGCACGCCGGATATTAGCTAGTATTTTATATAATCTACTATTGGATATTTAATATAAAGTTCTTTTTCGTATTGCATTATTATTGTTTTTTTTTATTTTGAACATCTAGCTGCTCTCCTCAAGGAATTGATTTCCAACGATACAAGTTTTTGTCGAATTTCCATTTTTCAGCTCCATACGTAACAGTAGTTCTCACTATTGAATTATGTATTTGTAATTTATTTTTCTTGGTTATATGTCTGTTTTATAGGACACCATTTAACATTGCTGTTATTGATCTACCCTTATTTGTTATGTTCTTAATGTCACTTTATTGTATATCCCCTTTACCTATTTTTACCCCCAAATACTCGGAATTCTTCACATCCTCTAATATACCCCTTCTGGTCTTATAATATCAAATATTCGGTTTATGCTCTACATATCACATAAAATAGTTTTCTAAAATTTATTTGAAACCCCAATTATCGTATCCTTCCAATAATTTTCTGAACATATACTCCATGTCTTCATACTTTTGCGCAATTATTATCAGGTCATCCGCAAATAACGTTATATATATATATATATATATATATATATATATATATATTATATCTGCTGATCCATTTCAAAATAGTTACTCCCATTCTTGAACATATTTTCCTCCACTTTGACAGTGCTTCATATATAAATATCTTAAATAATGTGGGTGATAGATATACTATAACCTTGATGAAGGCCTTTTGTTACTTTAATTTCTTCCGATACAAATTTTCCAATTTTAATTTTTGATAGTGCATTTTTATACTATTTTTAATTGCATTAATAATTACGACGTGACCAGCCTCATGGGCCAGTGGCCAGCGTTTCTGACTACTGTTCATGCGATCCGGGGTTCGATTCCTGGTCAAATCAATAGGGATTTTCCTTAAAGGGAATTACTCCTGTGTTTTCCCATGGTCTGGAATTTAGGTTAAGTTTAGGTTAAGAACTCTCCTGGATCTTCATTATCATTTATCACCTATCATATCATTGGGGCAACGTAACTCCGCCTTCCAAGCCCCCAACTTCAGAAGTGTGTTACAATTACGCCAATGCCAGGAGAGAACACCAGAAATGTCGAAATGACAAAAAAAATATTAACTAAGGATTGGGACGTTTGCGTGGCTATGAACATTCAGGTTCGATAGTACCTGCGAGTTTAGTTGGAGTATTCTCCACTATTTCTCTGTCAAATTATTTTTCGCGGTTCGTCAAAACTCTCCATCTTTAGATAAATTATTTTTTATTGATGATATAATAAAACTATGTAAGAAATTACATAGTATAGTGACTGTGTTTCTTGCCTATGGTCCGAGATCGTGGGGTCAAACCCCACCAAGGTCGATATATTTTTTAGGATAGAATGATACAAGGGACAAATCCTCCGAAAGAGACTTCAAGCTATGGGTCTGAAGATTTTCGACCTGGTAAAACACAACAATCGTAAATCAGAGTTTTTGAGAAATATTTAATGTACTTTTCCCATCCAATTAATAACTTATTTGCCTATTGGGTGTCTGTTTGAGGCGATGAGCTAACCACTTGTCACTCACTGACATCTGTAAAGAAATAAGCGTAACTAAATTACTTAATTAAGTAACTCCCACAACAGAGTATCCTTGCCCCACATAGGGATGTATGGTTATAGACAAAAGAGACATAATACATCATTTTTGTGGATTGATATTTGAAAAACATTTATTTAGGCCTATAATATTCGGCAGAGAGGGAAACAAATTAGGGTAGTACGTTTTGGTTGACTACAATGTGGAAACAGACATTGACTCAAAAATAAATACATTTCAGACGGTGTGTGGAACAATACAGAGAAAATTCAAAAATAAAATTAGAAAAGAAACCAAGATAAAAATGTATAATGTTATGGCGGTTCCCACAATATTGTATGGATGTGAAACTTGGGCTCCAGTGAAAAAAAACAGAAGGATAGAATACAGACGGCGGAGATGAGGTTCCTAAGACAAGTAAAAGGATTTACAAGACTTGATAGAATAAGAAATGAGGATATAAGAGAAGAATTGAAAGTACAGCCTTTATTGGATAAAGTCACGAATTACAGACAGAAATGGATTGATCACATGGATGGAATGAGTAAGGAGAGATATCCATTGTTAGCAAGAAATTATCAAGCAAGAGGAAGACGTGATGTTGGAAGACCTAGAAGACGTTGGGCTGATGCATTATGAAGTCGGAACGGGCAATTGCCTAATCCCTGGAGTGATGATGATGATGACGTTTTGGTCACAAGCCTTCTTAATTAGATTATTTTTATTACCTTCAAGTGTAATATTTTTTAATAGAATCTTGGTTTGTGTTAAAAACGCTTAATTAACAGTCGAATTATTTTCTATTTCTCTTAACGTGTCACATAAAAACCAGAAGTACGTTCAATTTTAAATGGTTTGAGGAACAAAATTATGTTAAAAATGAATCAAGTTGCCATTTACGTTGTATATACCACCATTTTTAATTTTACGGCAACTTTATGGCGCATGTAGTTAGGCACTCGACCTCCAATTATGAGTTCATAGTTCGTATCTCGGTCACTCCTTATAAGGTACGTGGTGGACGAGGTTTCCCGTTTTCCTCTGCCAAAATGTTCATTCCACCACTTCTCTGAACTCATATAAAGTAAAGTAAAAGTAAAGTGATCCCACAACAGGCCTCAGGAGGCCCTTGGGGTAGTAGGAGGTTAAGGCTCCCACTTTTTCTAGACAATCGGCACTTTGTGTCAGCCGGGTTGTCAGCCCTGCGTGACGGCCGCCTTTACCCCCAGAACAAGCGTCTGGTACTCATTTCCGTTAGAGGCTGAGTCGACCCCAGGGCCATAGTGCCGCCAGAAGGTTTGTGTCAGTTTAAAAATCCTGACCCCAGCGACCCTCGACCTTGCGACTTATAGCTCAGTGCCTTAACCACTACGCTACGGCGTGCCCCTCTCTGAACTCATATCATCCTGCAACAGGTCTAATCATCCTCAATAAAAGGAGCTTCATCTCATTTTATCCCTTTACCTAGGTCACAAGTAGAGATTTACTTTAACATATCGAATTTATATACGGTAAAAGATCCTTGTTCGCGATTCCGTTATTCGCGGGTTAAAAAATTGCGACACACTTTCTGTATTCGCGGCTAAAAATTTCTTTATTCGCGGATCCATTCAGTATATTAGAACGGTTAGCATCCTTCATTTACACATCGGCAACCTTTTTTTTTTTCTACTGCAGGCACGTGACAAGGCGGCTATTACAAAGTGCGATTCAAACCAAATGAACAAATTAATATCAAAGTAAAACAAACCTTATTGTCACTAAGCTTAAAGTTCGTAGTTAAAGCCACCTCCACTGTATTTCACGTGCCGCTGCGTCCGTTGATAAAAGCCACGATCGGTATTTCATTGTTTCAACTTGTCATTCCTTGCAAACATTTTGATTGAATAAGACACGTGCCTTTTCTGCTTTGTTGCTAATTTATAATTTCGAGTAAAAGGGAAGAAAATAAGTTCTGAAGCGCAAAAAAAGTAGTGTTGCCGATTAAAGTAAAAATAGACATGCTTGACCGTTATCGCGTTGGCAAGTCTTTTGTATCTATATCACGCTGTTTCAATGCTAATGAATCAACTGAACGATTCATCAAGAAATCCGAAGACAAAGTAAGGATTTCTATCGCTGAATTCACAGCTGAATATCAATCAGAATTGAAAGATCTTTTAAAAGCGGCAAAACAGGAAAAAAATACTAAGTTGTCTAAGCCCTTGCCTAAGCCTGTCAGCAAAACTTAATAGAAATTGTTCAAAATCTCTCATTAATTGTTTTCATTTTGATAACTTTAATTTTATTTTGGAACCTTGGAACGTATCCCCTATATACCTATACAAACTACCATTCCATATTTGCGGTTTCTATATTCGCGGCATATTTGCGGAACATATACCCTCTGAATAGGGAGCTTTTACTGTAGATAAGTTCCTATTTAACCCTTAATTTGATGAACATTAATATGTACTGACAATTATTTAAACGTGATCGACCGGAGTGATAACAAAGTTATGTGTACATTTTTACTATAGGCCTATATTGTGCAAACTAAATGTAAATTTAAGTAATTTTACTCATTACTTATCCATTGTTTAATTAAAAACATTTAATAAATTATAATAATGTATGTTATAGGGTTAATAAATGAATAGAAAATACAGGATTCTAACTGATATACAAAACACTTCATAATAAAATTATTTTACGCTAATCAAATAAAATGTTAGACAGTCTAGAGTTCACAATGCTTAATCTAATATATAAAAATGAATGTTTGTTTGTTTTTTTGTTCGTACTTTATGCGCGGCCATACCGTTGATCCGATTGTGATGGAATTTTTTGCAAAATGTTCAGGAGATTCCCGGGATGAACATAGGCTATAAGAGAGTTGTGATATTCAATCCCTTCACCCCCTAAAAATCACCCTTTGGTAGTGAAAAACGTAAAATAAAGTCCCCATTTTGACGCTTAAACGGCTTACGCTGCTTAAACCATGAAAAATACACCAAATTAATGTACACAGAATTGAATATCTCACACTCTACAAAAACGTCCGCGATAGCATAATGTTTATCTTTTGTGGATAACTCACAATAACCATTTTTGTTATTCATTGATGCCAAGAAGATCGTGGTAAGTAGATTCCCGGGCAAGCGTGCTCTGCCATACCGTTCATCCCGTTGAGATGGGACTTTTTGAAAAACGGTCAGGAGATTGCGGGGGTGAACATAGGCTATAAGAGAGTTGTAATACTCAACCCCTTTAAGCCTAAAAATAACGCTTTGTAGTGAAAAAATGTGAAATAAAGTCCCTATTTTGACGATTAAATGGCTTACACTGCCTAAACCATAACAAATACACAAGATTAATGTACACAGAATTGAATATCTCAAAAACCTCTACAAAAAAAACCGCGGCAGCATATGTTTATCTTCTATGGATATCTCACAATAACCATTTTTGTCTTTTATTGATGCTAAGAAGATCGGTATAAGCAGATTCCCGGGCAAGCATAACAACGCTCGGCTGGTGGTAAAAACACATTAACATATGAAGATCACAGGGGAAAAAGATGAGGGTCCATTTGTCATCAAAATTTAAGTGGACACATCTTTCGATGTGTTATTATAAGTAGAATTTAATGTTAGGCTTAAACAAGGCAAAAACGATTATGGTACAATTCTAGAGCTGGTGTTTTAAAACATGTACAGAAGAAGAAAGATGAGGGTGCCAATGCGAGTATACAAAAAGGATGAGGGTCCAGAGTTCATTCATTGGTTACACTGATATATGTTGCCAGTTCTGTAATATGTTTGCAGTTTTGCCATTGCATAATTTAAATGATATTACTTGACGTGTTTCAAACGGTATTATTTACCGAATAAAATTGATTCCCACAAAATATACTAATATTTAATTACTTTTAATAGTGACTCTCCTATCATATTACCCCCACTCGTGTTTTCATTTACTTTAAAAATTATTTCATGTTTTGATTAGAATGTTTTTTTTTATAATTTTTGCACCACTTTATTTACTAATTGCACTGAGCAGAATATACTATGAAAGTGATAAATTGTGGTTTAGTTATTCAAGTAAAGTGTAAAATGCCTGCATTGTTATCAGGAGAGTTCCAGCTTCCTCCTATGGCGTATAACAGTCTTATACCATAAATAAAGCTAAATATGAAGATCTACAGCATTTGAAAATAAATTGTTCTCAAGCATCTCAAGATGTTTTGTGAGTCTACCACATTATTCAAGTGCTGCAGAATTAACAGTATGACTCATTTCTCATTTTAAGCAGACTTAAAAGTAGTACTAGTGGTAATTGATGTCTATTCGCAAATTATGTTTAAACTTTGATTTTCAGTGTGTAATAATAGCGTTTCTTAACGGACGCTCATCTTTTTTCCTTTGTACATTGCGACATTTGAAATTTTTTTTGAAAATCACAAGTAAAACATAGCAAACACATACTTCTTCCACAGCACCAGTGAGTACAGTTTAAAATGATGCAATTTATTACGTATACAGTTTTAAGTTTGACTGCAGTGTATTAGTAGTTATGAGAGTTCAAACATAAATCTTTGTTTTTCTCAGAATAAACTTTTATGGACCCTCATCTTTTTCCCCTGTGGTCTTCATATATTTAGGAGTAGCAGCGAACGCCGGGTATTAGCTAGATTATTATAAATTTAAGTGGAGTGGAGTATTATATCACATTCTTATAAATAAAATAATTCTATAGGATACATCAACTATACGTTGTCTTCAAAAAGGTACACGATTCAATTAAGAGGCAGAAGTTATATAGTATCCTGCTGGAGTTCGGAATTCCTATAAAGTTAGACTTATACGAATGTTATTTGAAGAGAAAAATTATACGCTCAGACCGGGACTTGAACCCGGGACCCTTGGTTCTCTAGACCAAGTGCTCTACCAACTGAGCTACCTGAGCAAGTACCGATCTAAACGCAAATCTTTCTCTATATACATTGTAATTCCCGTCCACCAAATGCTATGAAGCCATGCTTCTATCTAGCAAATGGCGGCTCCTTTATTAAGAAGACATTTCGGAATTATACATTACAGCCAGTACGGCTTTTTCCTTGTTATTATTATTGATTTCGTACATCTCAATGATGGATAAATCATATTTGAAGAGAAAAATTATACGCTCAGACCGGGACTTGAACCCGGGACCCTTGGTTCTCTAGACCAAGTGCTCTACCAACTGAGCTACCTGAGCAAGATACCGATCTAAACGCAAATCTTTCTCTATATACATTGTAATTCCCGTCCACCAAATGCTATGAAGCCATGCTTCTATCTTGCAAATGGCGGCTCCTTTATTAAGAAGACATTTCGGAATTATACATTACAGCCAGTACGGCTTTTTCCTTGTTATTATTATTGATTTCGTACATCTCAATGATGGATAAATCATATTTGAAGAGAAAAATTATACGCTCAGACCGGGACTTGAACCCGGGACCCTTGGTTCTCTAGACCAAGTGCTCTACCAACTGAGCTACCTGAGCAAGTACCGATCTAAACGCAAATCTTTCTCTATATACATTGTAATTCCCGTCCACCAAATGCTATGAAGCCATGCTTCTATCTTGCAAATGGCGGCTCCTTTATTAAGAAGACATTTCGGAATTATACATTACAGCCAGTACGGCTTTTTCCTTGTTATTATTATTGATTTCGTTCATCTCAATGATGGATAAATCATATTTGAAGAGAAAAATTATATGTCTTCTTAATAAAGGAGCCGCCATTTGCAAGATAGAAGCATGGCTTCATAGCATTTGATGGACGGGAATTACAATGTATATAGAGAACGATTTGCGTTTAGATCGGTACTTGCTCAGGTAGCTCAGTTGGTAGAGCACTTGGTCTAGAGAACCAAGAGTCCCGGGTTCAAGTCCCGGTCTGAGCGTATAATTTTTCTCTTCAAATATGATTTATCCATCATTGAGATGTACGAAATCAATAATAATAATTATACGAATGTGTCTAAATGGCACAAAGAGTAGGGATACTTTTGAAATCCAGAATGGGCTGAAGCAAGGAGATGCACTATCTCCTCTACTACTTAATTTTGTACTAGAGCATGCCATTAAGTCTTTAGAGAACGAGGAAGGCTTACAACTCAATCGTATTAATAAGCTGTTAGTTTATGCTGATGATGTAATACTATTGGGTGATAGCGAGAAGGTACTAAAGGACAACACGCACACATTACTGAGTAACACTAAGAAATTGGGACTGGAAGTAAATATCAATAAAACTAAATATATGGTCGCACATAGAAATACATTATACAATGAAAATGGACAGCTAATGACAAACGAGGTAAATTTTGAGGAAGTGGCTGAATTCAAATAACTAGGAACAATAATCACAAACAGGAATGAGATGCACAAAGAAATTAAACATAGGCTCAATTCTGAAAATGCGTGCTATTATGCATTACAGAAACTCTTAACGTCTCAACTCCTTTCAAAAAACGTAAAAATGAAAATATATAAAACTAATATTCTACCAGTTATATTATATGGATGCGAAACATGGACTCTTACTTTAAGGGAGGAACGTAGATTACGAGTATTTGAGAATAAAGTTCTTAGGAAAATTTTTGGATCAAAGAGAGATGAACAGACAGGTGAATGGAGAAGACTTCATAACGATGAACCACATGGTCTTTATAGGAAGCCAGATATAATGAGAACAGCCAAGTCTCGTAGACTGCGATGGACAGGACATGTGGCATGGATGAGGAATGAAAGACGTGCAGGGAAGCTTCTTGTAGGAAAACCAGAAGGGAAACGCCCAGTTGGTAGACCATGAATGAGGTGACAGAATAACATTATCTATGATTTGAGGGAAGTAGATTATACAGAGAATGATTGGAAAGCATTGGCTTAGGATAGGAATGTGTGGAGAGCTTATGTCCGCGCGGCCATAAACCTATGGGTTTGATAGTGTTAGTGAGTTAGTTAGTTAATTAGTTAGAATATACAGTAGGTACGAGTCGTGTAGATAATACATTTTTGAATCTCTGTACTAAATGTAAATTTACTTGAGATATATTACAAGTATACAATATATAAATGTCTCAGGATGACATGTATGTTTAATATTTGAAAACGATAGAATTGTGCTGTTAATTATTTCTAATTAATTTTTTTCATTCAATATTGGATGGATGAAAAGAAGAAAATATATCCCATATTTGTTTCTCTCATGTCTTAGATTTGGGGAATAAAATCTGGAAAACTTATATGAGTTAGATATATGGGATGATGGGAATCGAGTAATTGTCCATCAAGAAGGAAATATGATTTTGTCATAAGTAATGCCACGAGTGATTTCCAAATTATCGATATATTCACAACTCACGAAGTGAGGAGTGAATTTATCTAGAGAATTTGGAAATCAAGAGTGGCATTTTTTAGGACTATTTAACGAATAAAATTAAGCTGTTTACTCACAAATCATTATTTAAATATAGTTATTTTAAAATATTTATATATAATGTAAACGGCGATGTTTGAAAACAAATGAGAAACGATTGTTACGCTTCATTTGTTCAACTCTGCAACCAGATCATATTATTTATTGCCAATGGATCGCAATATTGTAAGAATGCATCCGTGGAGAAATTTATAACCAACATTATAGGTTATTAATTAATTTCTGATGCCCTATGATGTAAATATGTCAATTATACTTTTACGGAACGTAAATCCTGGGAAATAATACGTTTAAGAAAGTTCAAACAGTGGTTTCTTTCTTTTTGTGGTATAATAAATTGCTACAAATGTTATTATATTATATGCCGCAAACACTATCCGGTAACATTCGTGCACTATAGGCCTATATACAATCTGGTAGCCACATGCGGCCATTGCAAAATAATGCTATGACCTATTCAGAATGTTAAAAAGAGGAGCTTGATTTTAAAGTGATAAAATTAAATTGATAAAGTCGAGGTGAAAATCGACTGTGATTGGTTGTAAATAAAAAATCATTGAAATGTGATTAGTCATTGACTCCCATTTGGGGCATGAGTTAAATAGTCATAAGTAATGGAACGAGTGATTTCCAATGTATCTAGTGTGTTTGGAAATCAAGAGTGGCATTTGTTAGAACTATTTAACGAATAAAATTAAGCTGTTTACTCACAAATCTTTATTTAAATACTGTATAGTTATTTTAAAATATTTATATATTTAATGTAAACGGCGAAGTTTGAAAACAAATGAGAAACGTTATGTTTCACTTGTTTATCACTGCAACCAGATCGTATTATTTATTACCAAAGGATTGCATGAAGTGGAGAAGAAGAAGAAAAATAACTAAAATTATAATTTATTAATAAGCTTGAATTTATTAAAATGTTTATTTATTTTCTGAGAAATAAAGCATTGGGAGTATTTTAAATGTAGGTGTTATTGCACACTGTACCTACTATTTTTTATTTGAACGTCAACTTCCGACTGTAGTCATAGATCTTCTGACCATTGTGTATTTCATGCTTCTGACCATAGAGAACGGAGATAGAGAACCGAACTTGTGACGGAGAATCACGAACAGAGTAACATTTTTTTCTCCGATCAAGTTCTTGATTTGCAAATTGTTTGTACAGTTGACGTTAGAGTGCAGCACAAAACACACTGCTTGAATTCGAAATATATGTAATTCATTTGTTGGTAAGTAGGGAGCGCTATGTGTTTGGGTGCTTTCGCATCCAATCAGGTCGGTTCCAAGTTCCGACATTTTAGTGGGAAGATGATATTCAAAGTGGTTCCGAGGTTTGCATATTCAAGACGACTTAGGTTGAAGGCTACACAAATCTTAAGGGTGGTAAGGAAGGTATCCATGGCTGTTGGATGGGTGACCGGACACACATTACTGGATAGATGACTGTCCTCGACCAAATAAATTACTAACGCGCGTAAATATTTTTTTTTGTTTCTAATGCCGCCAGGTTGCCTTTTTTTTTGACATTTCTGGATTTCTCCTCTCTCATTGGCGGAATTGTAATCCATTTCTTAATTTGGTACCTGGAACACTGAGGTGTAATACCCCGATAATATTATGGGTGGTAAATGATAACGAAGCGCCAGAAGAGTTCTTAACCTAAACTTAACCTATGTTCCAGACCATGGGCAACCACAGGAATTAATTCACTTTAAGGAAAATGTATTATGGTCTGACCGGGAATAGAACCCGGGACAGATGAACTGTAATCAGTAACACTGACCATTAGTTCATGAGACTGGTCACGCACGTTAATATAAGAATTAAATTTATAACGAATAAACAAATAAAACCTTCATCTTTCTTGTAAGCCCATGTTTCCTTTAACAGAGATTTAGGCGCTCTCCCCCTACAGGGAAGAATTTGAACCATACTAATTTAGTTACACTTGTTTTCGTATAGATGTCATTTGAGTGGTCCGTGGTCAGCGTTCTGCCTCATACTGATATCTAGGAAACCAAGGTAGTACTAGGACGGGAAAATTCGATAAATTTTACTTAGAGGCCTTTTCATTCAGGCTTAAGGATCTTTTACGAGCCTGAAAATCTTCAGACTCGGGACCCACGGCTTAAAGTCCCTCCCGGAGGACTTGCTCCTTGGATTTTTCCATCCTAAAAAACCCATCGACCCCGGCCGGGTTTGAATCCGCGATCCTCGGGACCAGAGGCCAGGAGCATAACCACTAGTCCACCGCGGCCGACCAAATAAAATCCACTGGAAAAAAAATAAATTAATATAAAACGAAATCAGAAAACACATGCGTCTTTTAAAATTTTAATGTAGGGTAGTTCCGGGTGAGATGGCCATACGGGTGTGATGGCCATAGCTCCTATTTTATGCTGGAATGATCGGATGTTAAAGTAACTCGGTAGGCGGTATGCTTTTGACTCTAGTAACCGATTGTTGAACACGTGTGGCAGTTTCGTGTTACAAGTCGGCGACTTTTTCCTAATTATTGTTTTGTAACTGGTCAGATATTTTGTGACCGTCAAGAGAAGTGAACATAAGTGCGACGTTCCTGCAAAATAATTCTCAGCAGCTTATTGTACGAGTTAAGTGGATCTTCTGTGATTAATATAAAGTTAATATTTCTTATTTAATCATCTCCTTTTTTTTCCGCACTATGGCCATCTAACCCTTAAACATGGGGGAGATGGCCACCTACTTTTAGGGAGAGTTGGCCAACTGTTTAAGACGCATTTTCGTTGATTTTTTTTTAAATATTTGTTTACTGCCTCAGCGGTATAGTGATATAGTATTTATTGTTAGTTCAATTTTATTAATTTGTATATTAGTGGGAGTTGGCCTTCTGTTTAGCAAGTCTACCATCCCAAAGATCCTGGTTTCGATTCCCGGCTTTTCCTTAGAATTATTTCAGGTAGTTGCTTGGTCCCATACAATCCCGATGCCATTCCTCACTATGCATTCCTCAATTCAACTGCAAGTGAATCTACAAATGCAGAGAGAAAAACAGGACGATCAATGTCAGGACACGAACGGGAATAACGCTGAGGATTCTAATTCTGCTACCCCTGGAAATCTTGAGCCACAACCGAGCACTTCCAAATCTAACATGGAATACACTCCTACGAAAATTCTGGAGACGATGTCACCAGCACCATCCTTAAGCAAATTGCAAGCAAGCAAAAGACCAAAGCTTCACGCTACTCTCTTGACTTCCCCCGAGAACATAGAAAAAGTGAGGTTTAATTCTATAAAATTGGCAATGGGCGTAAATCCTTCAGTAAGCAAGTTTCGAAGCTAACGTTTCTTAGAAAACGATTAATTTCTAGCAGCAGCTCCTGCTCTGAAGAAAGAATTGTAATTAACGACGAGTCCAGCAATGATGAATTTGTTGATCTCACCAACGAATGTGTTGGTTGTGGCGAAGACTACGACAATACAAAGAAGGCAGTTGACTGGATTCAGTGTATCCGTTGTCAAAGGTGGCTCCATGAAACGTGCACTACTTTTATTGGTGTTTGTTTGCCTTGTGGAAAAGTGATAACTAGGAAAAACTTAAATAATTCACTTGTTTATGGAAACATTTTCTCAGAAAATGATTGAAGATATTTTATTTGTATTTTAATGCAAGAAAAGTTTTAAATTTTATGAAACAATTAGTTTTTTTGAAATTTTATATGTAAATGTAAATGCAATAAACAAATAGATCCATTTTAATAACTTTTGAGTGTATTTAATGACTTCAAAACTGAGTAATCATCACTCTCTTCCCTATGGCCATCTCCCCCAGGCAACTAGGGATAGATGGCCAGTGTATTGTTTTTCAATAAGGTGGGTTTATTACTCTGAATGGCAATATTTTATCATAAACACAAGGAATTATGTAGATTTACCTTCAGTAACCCCATTAAACTTTTGTTCACGTAATTATCCTGCAAATCTTCGATATTCTGAAACATTAAAAAAAGTATGGCCATCTATCCCGGACTTACCCTATTAATATTTGAACATCAAGTCTCAATAATAATCAGACACCTGCGTCGTTTTAAAAACAACAGAACTCCAGAACACCGCACACAATTAATTTAAATGCCCTCAGCCGGCCGAAGCGATTCGTCGGTCTTACCACCAATTTTCTATTATACAATGTATATAGGCTACCTTTTTATTTTTGTATTTTTCTACTACGTCTTCCTCAATTTCTCTTTATTATTCCATATGTCTTATTTTTATGAAGCTTTTCGAAAATTTTATTTCATCTTCATGACATCTGTTACAACACATGTAGAAAAATACAAAAATAAAAAAAGGTATATACATTTTATAATAGAAAATATAGCCTCAATGGTGTAATGTAAAATAAAAAAAAAATGATAAGTATAGATTACCATCAATTATCATTAATTAACATTTGGTACTTTCTGTTCACCAAACCAACTAAACACCTTTGCCATGGAGAAGTAGCACGTGAAGTACCGTTTTTAAATGTAAATATTTCGGAATTTTATTCAAAATTAACGGGGCTACATGGCGTCACTTTGGAACCTGTAGATGGATTATAGGGTCTAATCCCTATAATCATCTTAAAGGGTATCTTTAGCCGCCCGTCAGTGGGCCGCATTCGCATTGTACTCACGTTTGACTTGGAAGCCAAGCAAATATCTAAATCCCGTGTCGTAGATTTATAAAACGTAAAGAACCTCGATGTTCTGAGCAAAATCTAACATTGAATCACGATGCTAAAGACCTAAATTGGTTAAAAAGTATTGCTAATCAAATTTCTTCCAATCGGAAAGTGGGATACTTTGTTCTGAAATTTATAATTGTAAAAAGTATAATATATCTAACCACGGCTAATTTTACATGTTTAAGCAGATTACAACTAACTTGTTCATTTTAAGAGCAACATTTTCTACTGACTGTTTTTTATCCTGTTAACAGAACGCGAGGTAACTTACAGAGTTTTTGTTTCGACAGTTAGAAGAGCGAATATCCCGTCAGTGAAAATCAGACTAATGAATTCGGTTTAGAACAAAAAATTGTATTTTAACCCTAAATTAGTGAAACACTAATTTCTCATACCATTTATTTAAAAAATATCGGACCGCAGTGAAAACAGAATCATGTAAAATTCTAATGTCATTTCTACTCATTCATTTTTTATTTTGTTTAATTAAATGCATTAAATAAATTAAACCAATGCGTCTTATAGATTTTCAGGCATTTCTTGAGAAATTTCATAACAATTAAATATTTTTTTTCAAATATATGAACATTTATTTTAATCACTTATCCAGATTAGAGCAATTGAATATTCATATGTTTAATTTACATATTCATGGCCGCATTTGGCCATTAACATTGAACTACTTTTTAGCAAATACGAAAAATGGTAATGATAAATTAATAATATCCTAACTCGCTACAGAAAAGCTATTATAGTCTACCATATAGTTTATGTCAGAGAGAAATAAAAAAGTTGTATATATATATATATATATATATATATATATATATATATATTATATAGGACTATATGTATTGAATGTTAAAAAGAATATAAATGCTTTTATATATTTTTAAATTGTTTTTGTATTTAATTAAGAATTATTAAAATTCTAATATTTTTATAACGTATTGTTAGATTTTTGCACAAGCCGATGAACAAAATGCAGATACCAAGCGAGAAGGCTCAGGATAAAGAGTTCGAGACTAACATTTAGTAAGTCCCGGATTTAATCCCGGTGCCAACCAAAATGCTGTTTTATCCTGGTTTCATCAATCTTTAAGGAAAATACTAGGTTGAAACTTCGTTGCAGGAACACATTTCATGATAATCGCCATTTCATAGTAAAAGTAAAGTAAAGTAAAGTGATCCCACAACAGGCCCGGAGGCCCTTGGGGTAGTAGGAGGTTAGGGCTCCCACTTTTTCTAGACAATCGGCACTTTATGTCAGCCAGGTTGTCAACCCTGCGTGACGGCCGCCTTTACCCCCAGAACAAGTCTGGTACTAATTTCCGTTAGAGGCTGAGTCGATCCCAGGGCCATATTGCCGCCAGAGAGTTTGGGTCAGTTTAAAAATCCTGACCCCAACGGGACTTGAACCCTCGACCCTCCGGCTTGTAGCTCAGTGCCTTAACCACTACGCTACGGCGTGCCCCATCGCCATTTCATAGTGTAATTTAAATTAAATCAATAAATATCTTTAAAAAAAAAAAGTAATTTATTGGATACGTCTAATATGCGTCTATAAATACGTATGAAAAGAAAAATATAACTGTAACAACCAGCTTGTCACGGATATAAAAAATATATATGTTCACAGTTTGAAATAATAATAATAATAATAATAATAATGATAACGATAATTATGATGATAATAATGATAATAATGAGGATAATGATGATGAACATGATGACGATGACGACGACAACGACGATAGAATTAGGCCTATAACACGTGAACATTTAAAAACATTGCACATTTCGTTGTTGGTAGCAAAGAAAAACAATATTGTCACGAACTAGTCAGAAGTAAAACCGGAAGAATTATAAAATGAAAGCATGATATGATAAATGGGCGGAAAAACATGAATAAAAACATTATGCATAATAATATTAATTATATATAAAATATTAATATATTTTTGCACTAGTTCACTGCTGTGATTGCGTAAGAAGCAGCGGGCCCGGGTTTTTGAACCCCAGTAGGGATAAGTTTCCTGTTTTTTTAGAGGGAATTTTCTCGTAGCCTGTAAGTAAATGTCAGGAAATTTTATGATACAAATATTCCCTGAACGCATCTGACCATTATCCTAAATATCATATTCGCGTAGTTTTATGAATGTATGAGTCAATGGTGTGACTTGTGTAAAATTTTAATACTGACTGGGACGAGGACCTGTCATTGGACTGTTCATTAATTGAAGGAGACCCTCCATGTAGTTGTGTGGTCAAAAAAAAGTGTGCGATTCAGAGTTTAAAATAGTCTCCCGACATGCACTCTTACCCAGCAAGGGAGATTAAACTAAGTTATGTATATATATATATATATATATATATATATATATATATATATATCATTTTCCGATAATTTGTTTCATAATAAGAACGTTTTTTAAAAGATCCAGGATAGGTATTGCAAGTATAGATTAGGGAGAGATTGCTAAGTAACACATATTCAGCGTTAGTATTCCATGTACATATGTAGCACTTAAATGCATGGATAGATCACATAACTAGCGTAGTTGGTTTACTCGAAGGAAGATAAATACATGTGGTGAAATTATTTGGCAAATAGAATAGAAAAGAAAGATTTTCTCCGCTCTAGGTATGTTTATCATTAGCCTTACCTATTATTAATCTGATTATTATTTTTCTCAACCAACTAGCCGTTCTATCTACCACAAGATACCTTTGTCATGAGATAATCAGTTTGTTTACTTCTCAGTTCTTAATTTTTCAAATTAAATTAAGTTTCTTAACTGACGGAAATTCAGATACCTAGGAATGATAATAACAAATGTTAGTTCTTGTTTAGTTATTTATTTATTTAGCCTGGTGGAGTTAAGGCCATGTGGCCTTCTCTTCCACTCACCAGGGCAAACATATATTACATCAGAATATAACAATCACAATGAACTCTAATATTAAATACTAAATAAAAATTTGATCAAAAAGATAATGTATATTATATTACGATCTATAATGCAACTAGTAAATGTTAGTTAAAATTAAGACTAAAACTAATAATAAAGTGTATACAAGCAAGACATTAAATTGTCCCTGTCTAATGTTTATAAAAAGCAAAAAAATAAATAATGAGATATAGAAAACTAATTTTACGTTTGTACAATATTTAATCCAATATTAATTTATTCAGTAGCAGGTGTGACAATTTTGGACAAGAAAAGAAGTGAGGATATTAGAAATGACTTAAATATTTTCAATTTAACAAATAGAATTGACAACATGAGAAACAACTGGTATGAACATGTCAAGAGAATGCCTACAGATAGAATCCCTCAGCTGTTACTAAAGTACATACCAATAGGACATAGAAATGTTGGACGCCCATTTACTAGATGGGAGGATTCATTAAATCCCACTTGATGTGAAAACAGGTCAAAAGGCCTAATTTCATGAAGCAGAAGAAGAAGAAGAAGACAATATTTAAAACAAAACAAAATAAAATATTTGTTAATCTTAATATTATTTTCAAACGTTAGTGAGATGCAGAAAGAAATTAGACCAATACTCTGATTGAAATCTGTAAACGCATGCTGTTGTGCATTACAGGGACCCATGCAATTTGAACTAGGCTACTCTAGAAAAGTTAAAACCAAAATTCATAAAAATACCGCGATTCGTCCAGTTTTATTGTATGAATATGAAACTTGGTTAAGAGAGGAGAATATATTATGAGTATTTGAAAATAAACACACAAAAGGCAATCTTTTAAGTAAAGGGAGGTGAACACTTAGCTGAATGGAAGAATCTAACTAACTGTGCGCTACATGATATTTTTGGGAACCCAGGTGTAAGAAGAAGAGGTAATTTTCATAGGCTAAATAGCGGTGGGCAGGTTTTCTGGCACGAATTAAAAATGAAAGACGGACATGAAAGTCCTTGTGAAATACCAGAGGGAAAGCGCAAAATTGTAGGGCACGAATTAGGTGGAAGATTAACATTAGCCATGATGACTGGAAAATATTCACTCAGGATAGAAATTACGTCCGTGCGACCTTCAAGTACTTAGTTGGTTACTTGTATATTTAGTAAGGTTAAGTCAATATCTGCAGGAAAGGTAGAAAAATGGATTAAATGTATTTAAATGAATACCAGAGTGTTCAATTGTGTGAAATCAATATGAGACTAAGGTCGTTGTCCCAAAATATTACAAACATAGAAAGAGATATTTGGTTTATCTTTTGACAGGTTCCAAAATCAAATTCCAGAATGACTACTAATAAGTTTAGATATTTCTTGTGATTCTTTGTCGACAAGACAAATGCGGGTATTGATTTTAATTAACACAATATAGTTTCATATTTCATTAAAAATAGAATCAGTAAAGACCATAGCCTTGGTCTGCGGTGTACATAGCTCATTCGTATGCAGCTCACCCGGATTGATTTCGATCCGTTGAATTTATCGGTTCTGGTTTTTTCATTGTTTTCTTCAGCTGTAAAGTAATTTCCAGAAAATTCGGGTCACAGCTTACCTGAATATTATCAACTTCACAAGTATATCACCAATTATTTTGAAAATAAATTATTCTAGGTCCAAAATTATTGCTAAATAATGAACCTGACGGAAGGAGAGATGTTGGACGTTCACATAGAAGATGGTCTGAACAATTGTAACAATTCTAGCTTTCATGAAACCGGAACGAGCCAACAGGCTTAATCCCTGGATGATGATGATGATAATGAAATTATTCTAGGTAATAGAGTCACTTAGCTTACAGAGATAGAACCGCGACTTAAATGGAGATTTTAATTGTTTGACCCAGAAATAACTAACTAAAATGTCGCGATTTTTAAATTACTTTAAATACCAAGACAAAGTAAGTAAATATGTTTAGACTCCACATTCCCAAAATAAAAGTTCACATCGTTCTGATATATATTATTAAGAAATAGTAGGGACTAATAATATTAATAATAATAATAATATTAATAATAATAATAATAATAATAATAATAATAAAAGTAATTACAATAATGTGTAGTTCTTATATCTATGAGCTGCGGTACTTCCGTCCTTATCGGCTAATTTTTCATTACTTTTTATCATTTCTCCTTTTGTAGGTAGTATATCCTCAAGGAACTTGCAAGCAAATTCCCTTGGACTGGGGCATTTGCCTATAGGTAGAGAACAGGAACTCTAAACTTATACAATGACTAATGAGCTAGCTATAAATACACCAACTAAAACTTCAACGCGTAATTGTTTGATCCTGTTGGTGGAACTTGAGGATCTTGGGGATACATGCCGAAGTCCAATGTGAATATTTATTCTGTGGCTTCACGGTCATTTTAGTATAGCCTTAGCCTTCCTTGTAATAATCGACCATTCTCTCCTGTATTGCGCTATATTCCTTCATCCTTTATCTCCCAGGTTTCTCAAACCTCCTGGTTTTGAATTCAATATTATTTTTGGAATACTGCCCTCTTTCATGACACTCCGCCGAAATAGAAAGAAGAACTATACCGACCATATTTATAGCGTCGTTCTTGTCGTCTGATTACTTGCATTAATTGGCTCATTTTGTAAATAAAACATCACAGTTTATAATGTGGCTTCTGTTATTGCTGCGTTATGTTTACGAATATAGGCTGTAAAATTACACATAATTGTTAAAAGATGAAGCGGTGGAAAATAGCCATAATTTAACACACAAACATTTGGTTTTACGTTATTTATTAGCTTAATGCGTCTTGTACACGTGGTACGAGTTTCAAGGTAACCCCTTAGATTCCTTTCTGTAAATGGTGTGTAAATGGAGACATGTTCTGTACCGCCTACAGCTACAAGGGAGGTGACCGCGGCTAACAATATTCTGCGCTTTGAAAAAGTCAGCTTTCATCTCTCTCTCTCTCTCTCTCTCTCTCTCTCTCTCTCTCTCTCTCTTTTTTTTTTTTTTGCTGAGAGCAAACAGCTACTAACTCTATGTGGAAATCTCCTTCATCTCTAACCCCCCCAAAAAAGTAAAAGTAATTTATTTGCTGTGAAATTTGTGGTCATATAATTTTCCGATATTCATGAAATGGGTTTTCAGCATGTTGTATCTACCTACACAAGAGTAACTGGGTAATACTGTAGATATGCACTGATAACTCTACAAAGCCATATCAGGCATAAAGGATGGATGCGGTAATTCGAGGCCACATATTTAAAATATTGTTGCTGAATATCTTGCAAGATTCAAAGTGACAAGCATCCTTCACCCTCCCTAAAGTCCGGTTTTAGCCCTGTGTGACTTATTCTATTCCTTAACCTCAAGAAGCATATGTTTCACTACGGTAATTCGAAGCCACGTGTTCAAAATAATGTTGCTGAATACATGCAACAATCAAAGTGAGAGCGTCCCTCACCCTCCCCTGAGCCCGGATTTAGCCCCATGTCACTTTCTCTATTCCCTAATCTCAAGAAACACATATATTCGTGGAAATTTCTTTTTTTTTTAATCTTTAGAAACAGTGAAGTCTGCAGAGACGGTTTGGAAACCTCAGTAAAAAAATGTTTCCAGCAAATCTTTGCAGACTCGCAAAATTCCTGGGACAAGTGCAATGCGTCCAAAGGAGAAAATGTTGAGAAGAACCATCAAAATTCTGAGGATAAGTACAGATTTGTTGCCAAAAAAAAGTAGCTTGATTCGTCTTTCTTTTAATCCGACCGGCTTATCTCTATTAGGTTTTTTAGCATTGTACTTTTTTTTTCTGATGGGAGAGAACCGACCTACCGCATCAACTCTCAACCTGGAGGGAGGTGTCCATCCTTAAATCAGTTATATCAGTAAATATATGTTGCCAAAAAAGTTCATATATATGTATATATCCATAGTAATTCTGCCCGAAGGCAGGTCCTTCACTGCAATCATAGAATTTCCATGCTATGCTTGCAGCTTTACTAGGGAACTGTAGGTGTGGCAGCTTCCCGTTGCTTTCCACTCCGGTGAAGGAAAGGGCTATCATATTCTTAAACCTTTGTAGAAATTACTTATTTAACTTTTTGATATCATTGTCTTCTTGGTATTCTACGAATGCCTCTTACAGCTTATGTCCATTGAACTATTTTTAGTCCATCCTTCTTACGTTTATAATGTCCAAACCTTTTCAATTTCCTGTTTTCAATTCTATATTTCACATTCTCCTATAATTTCATCGGTCTCTTAATTTCTCCATTCCGGATTGTTGGAAATTTTGATACCCCTTTCCTTCTTCTCAAATAAATAATCCATTTCAACTTCCAAAATATTTATTTTAATTTTTAATCACAATCCATACTTCATTGTTGTAGTACAAAATGCTTTCAACTTATGTATTTTCCATCTGTAATTTTTTGCTCCTTGATATATTCTCTTCCACCATATTAAATTTAATGATACTGAAAACCTTCCTGCCTGTTTGAATCCCTAGTTAAATATCTGCACATCAAAATCCCTCTTTTGTAATCATAGTGTCCAAGTACTATTTTATAACAACATTAAGTATCGTTTCTGTGGCCTTGTATTGAAATTTGGATGTGACAAATATTGGTTAAATGTGAACATAATGACACAGTCACTGTCCGAAGAGATAGATGAGTGTGAAAATAGTAATTGTTGGATGCATTGTGGTCAATGGTAAAGTAGGATCAGTCATCTCAGACTGTGAGTTAATTCTGCGTGAAATGCATATTTAATGTGTGAGATTCTTTCTAGGCAAATATGTCAGTTCTTGTGTTTCAAATAACTTCAATTATTTTCAAATTTCTGCATGACATTCACTAAATGACTTAATCATTCATGTTTAGACACTTAAGGTCATATTACATCATTCTAAAGGTCATTATCTTCTTGCATAATGTGGAAAATAGTTATTTGATTTACACGATTCTTTTAGTGTTTTTGTAAACTCTTAGATATTGCATAATGTTGAGTGATTCCGGGTTATGTGGCCGTGGTCCATAGTTGGTGTTGTTACCAGACGTTTCGCCCTCAACTGCGGAGGGCATCTTCAGTGGCGAGTGCTTCTAGGCGTGTTTCCTGGTCGGAAGATCTACTTAGAGTGAGCGCTCTTGCAAGAGCCACGCCCACACATCCTGCTCCCACCACTAATACAACGTCCACAACGTCCGCAGCGCTCATTCTAAGTAGATCTTCCGACCAGGAAACACGCCTAGAAACACTCGCCACTGAAGATGCCCTCCGCAGTTGAGGGCGAAACGTCTGGTAACAACACCAACTATGGACCACGGCCACATAACCCGGAATCACTCAACATTATGATTACCGGCCGTGAAAGCCTGCATTCAACTCTAGATATTGCATTCATCTTAATCTCCGAGAGAAACTGTCTATGGTTTCAGAGTTAGGTATGATGAGATAACTAACTGTATGTGCAGATTTATTTTGTTGTAGCCTTAGTAGATCTATGAATGTATTATATAAGAAATTCTTGCCCACTACATTTAGCGAGATTAGAACAAGAGGGTTCTAATATATATTTTTTCTTATTTCTCCTGTTTTCATATTAAATGTTTCACAAGAGTAGATAATATAAAATTGCACCTTATTTTTCTGTCTTCTCAACTGTTAAAATTAATAAACAATGTAAGCCTTTCGGAAACAGTCTCGTCCTCAGATAATGTAGTTGGTTACTGACCGGTTATCATCCAAACACCTTCTGCTGAATATGGGACTGGTCCCGAAGTGCCTACATTTTTATTCATTTCAACAGTTGAAGAAATTGAAAAAATAAGTAGTTGCATGATAGCTGGACAGTAACCAACTATTTTCTGCTGAGGATGGGACTGGTCTCAAAAGGCCTACATGTTTTATTCATTTTGAAAGTTGCTACTGGAAAATAAAGTACAATTTTATTAATTTATTTTATCTAACATCTCAACGAATTTTCAGTATGAATTTTATTAGAATTTTCTTAACCCTTTAATTGGCAAAACACTGACTTCTCGTGCCAGTTATTTAAATGTGGCGGACCGCATTGAAAACAAAATCACTCATGACCGTTATTATTAGTTTATTGTGTAATTCGACACACATTTCAGTTATTACTACTCGTTCGTTTTCTTAAGTTTCATTAATAATACTAAATAAATCGAACTGATAGATGTATTCTATAGGATACATTGCCAATTAAAGAGTTAAGAGACATTTATATTATTAACCGTCACGTTTTATAATCTCTCAGTATTGTGCAGGTCAATCATTACTATACACAGTTTTTCCTATATATATATATATATATATATATATATATATATATATATAAGATGTATATAAACCTGTGGTTCTAACCTCACGATTTATTCAGTTATGTAATTATTTATCAGAAAAAAATATGAATGCTCAGAATTCTATTTTTAGATTTCTTTAAATACATAGTTTTCTTGTAAGCAAGTGTAAGGCCTTGAAGGCATGTTACGATCTCAAGAGTAGATTTTCCATCCAGCTCTTCCTCGTACGTCCAAATATCTCTTTCCGTGTGAATGGTAGTGAAGCATGACTTTTGGGATTCTGTTCATGAAAATATATTATACACGAATTTTCTAATTGTATTGGCTTTGTTTAGAAATTGGATAACCGATTTTAACTGAAGTTCTTGCAGGACCTTCATTTCTTTTGTAATCACATCGGAAATAACCTTCGTGTTGAGCTCATGAACTTCATCCCTCTAGCTGTGATTAGATGGATGACCTTATTTCTCAAAGCCTATGCCACAGTTCCGTATCATGATACTGGTCTTTCTAACATTTTATGTAGGCGTGTTCTTATGTGCATTTTTGTACTGTAACACTGGAATGATAATGACATGTGGGGATAAATGTTTCATTCGATTGTAGAAATAAAATCTGAACCAGGACCGTGGTTTCATTTTTTTACCATTTCAACAACTTTTGTAATAAACCCGAAAATTTACGGTTGTGAATTCAGTTAATTGTAAAAACAAGTCCTGAACATCGACCATGATATTATAGTACTATTGCCCTAGATTTTCAGTATTTCTGTGTTTTTTATTGAAACAATAAAATTGTGATAATTGTTTATACTTTGTTCTTGCAATCCACAGGGATAGAGGTTGAAGAATATCAAAATAATTCAGTGCATACACTGTACAAAGAAAACTGCGATTTTTCTTTTACAGAAATGTGGATATATTAACATAATGAAATCGTGATCATTTAAGTAACGCATTTACGAAACTTAATTACTGAGTTAAGGTACAATTAATGATAGGCTATATATCTTCTTCTTGTAAGCCCATGTTCCCCTTAACAGACATTTAGGCGCTCTCCCCCTACAGGGAACAATTTGTACCATACTAATTTAGTTACACTTGTTTTCGTATAGATGTCATTTCAGTGGCCCGTGATCAGCGTTCCGCCTCATATTGACATCTAGGAAACCAAGGTAGTACTAGGACGGGACAATTTGATAAATTTTGCTTAGAGGCCTTTCATTCAGGCTTAAGGATCTTTTACGAGCCTGAAAATCTTCAGACTCGGGACCCACGGCTTAAAGTCCCTCCCGGAGGACTTGCTCCTTGGATTTTTCCATTCTAAAAAATCCATAGACCCCGGCCGGGTTTGAACCCGCGACGCTCGGGACCAGAGGCAAGGAGTATAAGCACTAGTCCACCGCGGCCGATATATATATATATATATATATGATTTATAAATCTATCTGATTAGTTGTAAATTCAGAGTGTTGTGTTGAAAAGTTAGAGACAATACATTTATTTTCATACATCGATAATTACAGTCTTATAAATGTTATACAGTTCCAATATGTATTTTTAAAAAATCATACATAAACATTTTAAATGAATGTTTCAGCTCGTTTTACTTGTGAATAAATCAGTTTAATCGTTTTTTTCTGACCATTTTGTTATTTCCAAGTATCCATATTCAATTCCTTCCTTTTTCAGTTACCATTCGGTTATATGCTGATTGGATTTTTCCCTTTTCCTTCTAATTAGCTTGCTATATATATTTATATGATTGTGAGGGATTATGTAAAGATTATCCATAGTTTCAAAATTATTAAGAGTTTATTTATTAGTCTAATTGTTTTTCTACGTTTTCAAATTCAGTTTCAAAATGGATTTATTGTGTAACGTTAAATTTTATTTATTTTAAATTTACATATAATCAATAAATATATTTTCTCAAATTTAATAATACAGTGAAACAATAAAAATAATATAATTTGATATTAATGAAACTTTGAAAATAATCTAACTCTTTGACATAAACTTCATAAATAAACGGATCGATTTATTGAACCCCGTTCGTCCAGTTCGGGATATGGGTACTTCCCCAATAGAAAGTTTCTTAACCAGAATGATTTATTTATGGTTATTTCCTTATAATGTCAGCGAGTGACATGTGGTTAGTACATCGCTTGGTAATATCTAGTAGAAAACTAAGATAAATCCGTACTTCCCGCGTGGGGAGAAAAGTCCTCCCTATTCGGATATAGGAAGATCGATTAAATTTTGCTCCGAGTTATTTTTATTCAGTCATGAGGTTCTTTTAAGAGCATTATAATCTTCAGAAGGTTGTTCCATAGCTTAAAGTCCATCCCGGAGGACTTGCCCTTTGGACTTTCTATCCTAAAATCCATCGACCCCGACCGAGCTTGAACCGGCGACCCTCGGGACTAGAGGCAAGGAACATAACTATTAGACAACCGCGGCCCGACTAACGGTTCGATCAGTTGGCTTATAATACTAAATGCCGTGATATTTGGTCCGAAAGCAATAGAGATAGCATATGCGTTTTATTACTTTTATCTTATGGAAAACACAGATGTCACAGTTCATGACCATTGGAGAAAGTTTCTTTCGATAATTTAATAAAATTTCTACAGAAGATACCAATATCTAACTAAATTTCCCATTAATAATCCTTTTTAGCTTATATTGATTTCCACTTAAATTAAAAAAAAACACCGCGGCCGACCAACGGGTCAATTAGTTGGCTTATAATACTGAATTTCGTGATATAACTATTTTCGTGAGGTGGGTATTTGGTCCGACAAACAATAGAGATAGCATATGCGCGTTATTACTGATGGAAAACACTGATGTCACAGTTCATGACCATTGGGGAAAGTTTCTTACGATAATTAAATAAAATTTCTACAGAGAATACTAATATATAACTTAATTTCCTATTAACAATCCTTTATTTTATATTCATTTCAGTTATATTAAAAAAAAGGAATGAGTTTATTCATAATCACTGTCTAACATTTTTTTTGATGAAAGATCAGATCCCAAAGCAGATCATATATAATATTTATAATATTTATAGGTCAACTCTCATTGCAATAAAAATAAAATAATAAATAACTCAGTGGAAATAAATAAACTCTGGAGTTAGACAAGGTTGTGGCCTCTCCCCTGTACTTTTTAACATATATATGAATGCAATTGTAAAAGACTTTAGAGAAACAAAACATGGAAGTATCACTATCAATAGACATTTAAAATTAGATATAATAATGTTTGCAGATGATCTTCTTTTACTAGCAACATCTGAGGATGATTTACGATGGTCAGCACATAATTTAAATTTGATAGCCTAGAAATATTCAATGGAAATATCTACCAATAAAACTAAAATAATGGCCTTTTGTGGAAAATCCCGAATACCAAGCAAAATTTGTTTAAATAACAACATTTTAGAGAGAGTTAATGAGTTTACTTATTCAGGATATAAACTCTCTTTTGTTGAACATTTGGATTTACCAGAGAAAATTGTGTAATTCAACAAATCAATGGGAATCATTAATAGAGTTTTAAAACCTTCATTAGTGCAAAAATCAACTCGTAATCGTCTTTATCAAATAATGGCTCGACCAGTCCTATGTTATGGGAGTGAAGCGTGGACTATAAGAAAGGAGAGATGAAAGCAGCTGGCTACACCAAATGGGATCGAAAGAAAAATGTAGAAATCCTTCAAGAACTTAATGTGTCACCAATACCGGGCTACATCTCCAGATATCAGCTAAACTGGAAGGAACATGTCTCAAGAATTCCTTGATCCAGGATCCCCAAGGCAATAATGAACTACTGTCCAAATGGGAAACTGTCACTTGGTCGACCTATGAAAAGATGGCACGACAACCGCTTTCTCAGGCCGTAACAGTTCTTCTAGGACTAATACCTGGCAGGATGATGATGATGATATTTTTTTATTTTAACGTGGTTACTTCATTCAAAATCATAATAATTTATATGAAAATGCAAAAGGTGAAGGGTCTCTCTACAAGCCTTGGGATATTAGCAAGGTTAAGGATCACACCTTTACATACAATCGACACTAGATGACAATCGAGTGTCAACCCTTCATGACGACCCGTTTACCACTAGAAAATTCGTTTGATACTCATTTTATTAGGGACTGAGACAACGACAGAACGATGATGGTTAGGTCAGATTAAAATTCCGAAACAAACGGAAAACGAACTCGCGAATTTTTGGATTGTTAATCAAATACGTTACTGCATAGCCAGCTAAAACAAACAAACACACACACACGCACATACACATACATACACACACACACACACACACACACACATACGTCATACACCCGATATGTTTAATACGTAGAATCAAATTATAGAAATATAACAATAATAATAATAATAATAATAGTAATAATAGTAACTAATAATAATAGTAATAACTAACTGTCTATCTCACTGAACTGTCGAATCCGTAGTTTAATGTCCGCGCGGATATAAGCTCTCCAAACTTTCCTATCCTGATATAATGTTTTCCAGTCATCCCCTGTATAATCTAGTTCCCTCAAATCATGGTTAATGTTATTCTCTCATCTCATTCTTGGTCTACCAACTGGGCATTTTTCCTCTGGTTTTCCTACAATAACCTTCCATGCACGTCTTTCATTTCCAATTCGTGCCACATGTCGTACCCATTGCAGTCTACGAGACTTAATTGTTTTTATTATATCTGGCTTCCTATAAATACCATGTAGTTCACTGTTTGTAATAATAGTATTAGTAATAATAATAATAAGTTAATAATAACAATAATAACAATAATAATAATAATCAATAGTTGTAAACAATAATTTGACGGAATTGTTCACTTCACCAGGAATAAAATACGGTATATATTATATTTTCAATTATCAATCCAATATGCCTAAAACTCCATTATATTGTCTAATGATGTGGTCTGAAACCTAGATACTTGAATAAAGGATAGCCGAAAGAACGAGGAATAGTGAGATATACGATGTAGAGTTATTTCTTGATACTGCATTTACATTATGGTGGGAAAGTAGTGGATGAAAAATAGTCGCAAGATAGAGTGGCGATGAAGAAGATAATATGGTTAAAAAAAATCATTACAAATACATACTTCGCCTATATTTATACCACAGTCATGTCAACATTTCAAATGCTAGATTTATGATCTGATTTACGCAGATCATAAACAATATATAACGAGTGCAAGAATTATTCAATGTTCAAGTTGTAGTCTTTGCCCTAGCTTGATTCCCAAGTCGGTTGAGAAAAAGGATTGTATACCTCGCGCAGTCAAAACTAGCGGGGCCGTGACGTCATTGTTGAAGTTGGGGAAGCACGAAGTGAATGTGTATTACTATTAAAATTATCGACCCATCTATTATTACTGAACAGGAATTTCAAATGTGAATTTCCACTTAGAAATTCTTATTAGTTAAAGCTAAACTTATAACTGACTGTAAAATTATCGCGATTAGGAAAACGACAGAAACTATCTCAACATTGATAAAACGACTGATACACCGTTTTCTTTCAGGTTTATACTACCTTCAGAAAACTGCAGGATACACACTACTAGATCACAAAAAAATGAAGACATCTTAGAAGAATTACACATGAAACCTAAGTTCAAAATCATTAAGCATATTGCTTTATTTCCATGGTATAATATGATACAGTTGTAAATAAAACTTCATCAATAAAATCATTGCATAATACTCTTCTAACCGTAATTTACGTGTTCTTATAATCTTAAAGTTTGCTGTTCATCAGTTCCATGTTTAATACCATGAAAAACTTTCTGTGGCTTAAACGACCGAGACCCTTGTATGTTAAAGATTCCCTTGCATATGAAATGTGCATTTCCGAACATTGATTGTTTATCTCAAAACATCCAGTTTAAAGTTTTCTACAATCTGTACAATTTTGCACTTAAGTTTAGAGACACATGTATTTATGGATCATATCGGGTTTGTTCTATACATAAAATCGACCTTGGTATTTTACGGATTAAATTCTTTTGCATCTGTTCGGAGGGTCACAGGTTGAAACCCGACCGGGATGGAATACTTTTTTAGGATGGAGAAATCCAAGGAATAAGACCTGAGGGAGGGACTTTCAGCTGCGGATTCCGAACGATTTTCGGGCTCGTAAAAGAATCTGAAGTCTTAATTAGAGCCTCTGGGAAAATTTAATCGTCATTTCCCTACCAAGTATTAACGTAGTTGCTTACTAGATGTCTCTTTGAGACGATGTGCTAACCACGTATCACTTACTGAAATCTGCAGGGATATAAACATACATAAATTGGTTTGGTAACTCCCAAATATGGAGCACTCTTGTACCCATGATCTTAATGTATGGATACAGACTAGATTGTGCGCAGAATTTAATATAATTTATTATTTAGCGTGGAATTAAAACAGATTCATAAATAAAGTGGTCCAACAGCTAAATAAGGCACAGAAAAAATAACCATTAACATTCTTTCGCAACATTGGCGTCGAATATTTCATTTTATAAAACAAAATGGCGGTTCCAACACTACTATATGGATTGGAACACTGGGTCTTAACCAAAAACTAGGAACGAAGAATAGAAAACATCAGAAATAAGGTTTCTGAGGAGTGTGGCTGGCTATACAATAATAGATCGAAAACAAAATGAAAATGTATAAGATAACTCTTACATGGGATTGCACAATACAGAGATAAATGAATGGAACACATCAATTGAATGGATAACAATATAATTCCGAAACATTCTTCATTACAAACCACTAGGACGAAGAAGAAATGTAGAAAGACCCAGTAAATGATGGGCAGACCAATTCTATTATGAGATCGGAACAGACCTTAAGGTCTAATCCTTGATGATGATGATAAAACCAAATTTGTCCTGTAGATCTGTACCTACCCTTTCTTCCTTGCTTCCTAATTGCGATGATCGATTGTAACTCATGTTAATGAAGGACAGAGGATTAGGTAACTGAAATCCATACTGATGTTTGTCTCGTATAATATGAAAATAGGGATGGGAAAATTTGAATAAAATTTATTGGATTAGGGTTTTGACAGTAGGGGGAACTAAACAAGAATTAACTGGAATTGTATTGAAAAATGGATAGCCTATTTCTTATCGGTGGCAGCGTCTTCCTGCTTCAGTGTCAAACGTTGCGGCGTTCTGCCGATTTCTTTCTTTATGACTTGCCTTTATTTACCGATTTAACGACCTATTTAATTAAGAATATTAGAATTAGAAACATTTCATAACATGTTGTGATGAAAAAATAGTATATTAGAATTCGAGATTCGGAAGTGGTTTTTATAGAAGCGAGGAAAATGTTTAAAAACCAAGCGATAGCGAGATTTTTAATTTCCAAGATTCTGTAAAACACTTCACAAGCGTGCGTTGTACATTATTTTTTTGCGCGATAGTGTTTTCAAAATAATAAATAATAGTAAAATAATATTTTTGTTGGAAATATTTGCGTTCATTATAAACAACTGACTAACGTTATCAGTGTGGGCAATGTTTATTAGTTGAAACTTGCAGCAGGCCGTGACACCAATCATTGAAATAATGGCGACAAGTACGTATTTATTGTTTTAATATTGTTTCAGCTAAAGTTCAGTTCATTTAAAATGCAGTGATTTGTTTCGTATAATGTATGCCTATATTACCACTACCTTTTGGATATATTTTGTAAATACTTTGTAGGTAGTATACATAGAGGGCACTGGTTTTACTTCTCATACGTCGTTTGCAATATGCAATATTACAGTGTAGTTATTTAAGTTAGCAACCCGAAATGTAGGAAGTTGAACTTTCAATCATGGTCGCCATTGCAATAAGTATGACAAAACGTACTATCGCGGAAAATATGAATATAATGAACATTAAGTTAAGACAATGGAGTTGCAAAGTAAGATGTTTATTGTTGTTGTATACTGAATGTAACAAAAAACTGTAATAAACAAATTTAATAATTAAGTGAGTTGATTTCAGTTATTGGTTATTACTAAAAGTTAGTAGCCTAAATATTTTTTTTTGCGCGATAGTGCGTTTTGTCGTACATACAGCAATGGTGACCATGATTGAAAGTTCAATTTCCTACATTTCGGGGTTGCCAATCTGAATAACTATACTGTAATATTACATATTACAAAACGCGTATGGGAAGGAAAACCACTGTCCTCTATGTATAGGCCTACTACATACAATATAGGCATATATATAAAAATACCCAAAAGATAGGCTAGTGTTAATATACATTATACGAAATAAATCACTGCATTTTTAATGAACAGAATTTTATTTGAAACAAAATGAAACAATAAATACATACTTGTCGTCATTTTATGACTGATTGGTGTCACGGCCTGCTATAGTCTCAACTAATAAACGTTCCCCACACTGTTAACTTTAGTCAGTTGTTTATAATGAACGCAAATATTTCCAACAAAGATGTTATTACTTTACTATTATTTAATATTTTGAAAAACAAGCATCACGCAAAAATAATAATAATAATAATAATAATAATAATAATAATAATAATAATAATAATAATAATAATAATAATAATGATTTATTTTAGCTGGCAGAGTTAAGGCCATAAGGCCTTCTCTTCCACTCAACCAGCGAATAGTAAAATTATACAAAAATTACGTACATATTACAATTTTAAGATATTAAAATACAGACTAAACAAAATACAATGATGATGGATCTAATACTAGCTAATGCTAACAAAAACAATGTAGCCCTACATAATGTACAACGCACCAGTTTTTAAACATTTCCTCCGATCCGATTGAGGGTCTTTCCACTTTTCAGCGGTTTCCCTTTTACCAGCCGGCTGCTGGCCCTTCACATCCACATGTGTCTTTAAAAACCACTTCCCATACTCGCATCGTAATATACTATTCCGTATATTTATCTCCATTTTTAATTACATCATATTGAGTATATTAAGGATAAATAACATTTTTCCAATGCTTAATATTATATATGAAGGATATTCTTGGGTGGGGTTATAACTGATTTCATCAATACAGTACCATACCAAATAGAAACCAACTACCAACCGTCAGATTAAAAGCAACGCGTTTCAACAGTTCTTGAGAATGGCAGCTTTGGTATCGAAACGGGTCGACAGTTTTTTTTTCTAATATTTTGTGATTGGGTTTTATTTGGTATAGTACCGAATTTAAAAATACTTGATATGTAAGTTAATCACTCTTAATACATATTTGGTATTGAAAATTAAATTTATAATTCATTTTTTTAATTGCCATACCAACAAGTCTTTAAGATGTCTGAAATGCCTATAATTCAAGTTTGATAGGTCGGAAATACTTACAATAAACTAGTCGGAAACATCTCACATTTTGTCTTTAAAAAAATGCCTTCATTTTTGAATATATGAAAATGTCAACATTATCATTTATAGAGATTGTAGGTCGAAGCATAGAATAATCGCGCCATAAGCTCGCTAGAGATATACTCTCATATTGTTTTATATTTCTTATATGCCAATAAAACTTTCTCAGGTTAAAAATAATTCAACTTTTTATTAAATCACTATTTTCGAAAACATTTTTAACTACCTCATACTTTTTTTTGACTTTGCTAGTAAAATTTCTGCGCATACTAGATCCGCAGCTTCTTCAATAACAATTTCACTAATTATTTAAGTATTTAGTCAAATTTTACAGCTTGATAACTGTTAGACATTCAAATATTAAATTATAGTACATAAGCAAGTAATCTGGAAACCAAATCTTCTGCTGCTTGTAATAAATAATGTATTGCAAAATTTTGAAGTGGAATTTGAGATATTCTTCTTCTCAAGGATTGTTACAGCTGTCGCCATCTCTGTCTCCAGTCGCCAATTTCTACTTTTTTTTAATATGTAAGTTTTTTTGTCGTTATCGCCTATTTAACATCGTCACTTCAGTTGTGTCATAGGCGACCTCTATATCTTCTTTGAGATAGTATTCACCTTAATACGGTAATCTTATTAGGGAATCTATATTCCTTCATTCTATTGAACATGACCAAACCAAATTAACCTTCGTTCTGAATATCATGAAGTACATCTCTCTCCATTGCCGTTCATTTTCTTATCACATCAATCCGCATTTTATCTAGACGCGTTTTTATTTATTATTACTTCATATATTTTTTCAAGTATTGTAAAAAGGAATTCACCAACCGCAAACTACAAGTGACTTATGATAACTCGAATGCATTGTGTACCTCTAGCCTCCAGGCTTCGTTTTCCCAAACTCATTTCTCCCCCACTAAGTATCACTTACAATTCTTCGTATGTAATATAGGCCTACTGATAGTTCATTGCATTGTTTGTTAAAATAAATAAGTTTGAAATATGATATATTTTAAGCCACTTTTTGACGTAGGTCTAAATAGAGAAAATTTTGTATTATGTACATTATTTTAAACAATAACATTATTTAATGAGAGTATTGCCAGTATTTATCATAAAATTAGACACTTATTAAAAATAGGCCTATAACAAATATAGGCTACTTACTTAATACAGCTTTCCACTTTACAGCAGTTTGCCTTTGATTACTGCTTTCCAGAGATTCCTATCTTCCCATTGTCCATCTTCCATACCCCTCTTCATCATGGCATCATATATTCCCTCATACCATGCTCTTCTACTTCTTCCCCTTGTCCTTCTGCCTGGTACCATCCAATCCAACACCTGTTTAGGCCACTGGTCTTCCGGCATCCGTTATACATGTCCATTCCATTGTAGAACTCTCTTTGTTATCCTATCGATAACAGTTTCTTGTGCATCCATTTCTTGTCTGATATATGTATTTCGAATATGTTGTAGCCTGGATATTCTCATACTTCTCCCTAATCCATCAATTTCTGCCAAGATTCTTTTCTGCATCCTTCCATTTATTGTCCAGCTTTCTGATCTATATGTACGTATACTTTCTATTATTGTCTGTATAATCCCTTTTTCTGTTTTTCTGGTTAAATTTGTATTCCATAAAATACCATTCAGGGATCTAATCGCCTTCCTTGCACAATTTACTCTGTTAATAATATCTTTTTCACAAGTACCAGATTTATCTATTATAGATCCAAGATATTTAAATTCTTCAACACGTTTAATTATCGTATTATTTATTTGTAGGTCTTCTGAATTTGCTCCGATTACCATATATTCTGTTTTAATATAATTTATCTTCAGTCCACCTACCTCAAATACATCGACAAACTTTCTGATCATATATTCTATATCTTCTTTATCTTGTCCTATTATAATCTGGTCATCAGCGAATTATAAATTGTGCAGTAAATGGTCATTAAAGTCGATTCCCATTCCCCTACATGACTTATTCCATTTCATTAATACATCTTCTAAATATATCTTGAACAATGTTGGTGCCATCCCTCATCCTTGTCTTAATCCTATATAACAAATATAAATATTTATTTTTATAAAAGTACCGCAAACATTTTGATTTGGAATTGGAATATTAAATGTATACATTTGGTAATGTTGTATACCATATTCATTTTTTTTATCTGAATACATTGAGGTGAAATTAAAAATAAATTTCATTATAGCCAATAACCTTCTTGATACTTTGGGTAAGATCTTATTTAAAATGATGATGATATTTTTAATGCGTGACATATTTTGCATAGTAGCATACGCAACGTTGTCGTGCTGAAACCACAAGGGTCAAATTGCGGGCTTTCTCTATGTTCACCTCAATATTTTATACAAACATGCTTCTTGGTCATCATAAAACACTGGGTATATTTTACAGAGATCACATTCCAAGATATGACCTTAAGTGCAGCCATTGTTCAGAAACGTACAGATAAAATCTTCTTCTCTTTCGGCTTTAATAATTCTATATATCCCAATACTAAATTAAAACATGTTATACAATTTTGTCATATTTACTGAAGTTCATATGAGTTTGATGTCATCATTTTAATGATATTTTTGCTTATTCTTTCTTCATCGTCTTCATTGTTCCATTGATCCTTAACATATCTTTTTAAAACCTTCTACATTTCTGAAGAGATTGTTTATATTTTTAATTATATGGCCATGCATTAAATAAAATCATAACTAACCCAAGATGTTATACACCTCAACATATTTATTCCTGTTACACAAATCAGTTATGAAAATAAACTACAGGTTAGTAAACAGAGTTTAGCAAGTTCAGATGTTTAGTTTTGAAATTCGTGTATTCTGTTAATTATAGTATGTTAGCCTGTATTTTTAATTTTGCATTCCCAACATTGTAATGGATACAAAGAGGCTCAGAAGGACATTGTTTCATTCATTTTGAATGAAATAACTTATAGTGCGTCTACGTAATATTCGGAGAGCGTGTATTTAGTTGCTGAGGATCGAACAATATGTTTTGAAAGCCCTTCACTATTTTAATAGATTTTTATTGTTGAGGACGACTCATATGTCAGGTAAAAATTTTAGTAATTTAATTTGTATGCACTTTAGGTACTTCAATTTTGTTTCGAGCCTAAAACTATTTAAGGTAAAATATGTAAAACACAACTAGTTCAAATTTAGAAGTCATATGGTAACAAGTCTGAAACAGTTAAAGGCGTTTTAAAAAAAAAAGCTTCTTTTCAAAATGTGCAAACGTAACTTCATTTTTAATATTCAGACTCATTGAATTATATAATGATAATAATAATAATAATTATGATGATAATAATAATTATGATGATGAATTGATGATGATAATAATAATAATAATAATAATAATAATAAAAGTATTGCAGCCAATTGGCCATATAAATTAGGTTACATTTTTGCATATTCATTGAATGAGATTGTTCTTTTAGTACTGAGTTCCAGGTGGTACCGACCACATTTTTGTTCACACAGTTTGCACAGACATGTTGCGTTTGGTTCATGAAAAGCTGGATTATTACAGATGATATGATGAAATCCGAGGATCGCCATTCTTATACATATGTGTCTCATCTCGAAGTTTGCTGCTGTGGCATAGAATTCTGAAGGTATTTCTTCTCTCTTTTTGATCATTGTTGTTGTTAGGAATGTTTCTGATGCTTTGGTGCTCGGTAGGAGCATTTGAAGTCTGATGTCTTCAATGAGGTAGGATTCTCTTGCCAGTAGATATACAAACCTGGATCTTTGTTTTTGACATTCCTATCGCCTTCTTTATGTAGGTTGATTTTATCCTTTCTAGTGTGGCTAGGTTATTTGTCATGAGATGAGGCGTAGGATATTATTGGCATAATTTTTTTAATAGTGCCAAGGCAGTTTCTAGGGTGAGTTGTTTGATGTAGTTTATTTCGTGCATAGCCATTATTGCTTGTGCACTTTTTTCTGTTATGTGTTTTGTGAAGCAATGATAATGATAATGATAGTGATAATAATTTATCAGTCGTTTGTTTGATATGTATTCAAGTCTTATGAAGGCGACATATTTACTAATCATGCTGAAAAAATCTAGAATATAACAGAATAAGGGAACATTTTAATAAAAATAGTATGAATCATCGCACTAGATGAGAAAAATATGTAAGAGTAGGTCTACTTTGTGGATTACATAACATTTGTTTAGCATAGTAGGCAAAAAGTATTTAATGAAAACCATTCACAAAATTCGTATTCTTTTATTTTCCTTCAAAAATAATTCGGCTTAATAAAAGGCTAACAAACAAAAGCCTCGCAGTATTTCTTTATAAATCCTATTCTGCATAGCATACCTCCATTTGAATTATATTATTATACTTAGGAAAAATCTAGAGCTTACGAAAATTGACATATCACAAGATCTGGGAGAAGAGGAACATAATTTACTGATCCTCCTATCTTCAGATGGATTCAGTATCATTATCATTGAACTCTAGAGCAATAAATTTAGTTTGAATGGATACTGAATCCGATATCGCTGGGTGGGTGGGAGTAACAGCAGTGATCTCTGATGAAAATTATGTTTATAAGCTGTAGATAGTTTCAACACTGGAAGTTAAATGTTTATGCATTGTACAGATAAAAGGCAAAAGGGTGTAGTTATAAGGGGTATGAACTCTATTATTAAGTAGCCTACAATTTAATCCATTCAGCACCATCTACTTGATGGGCTTTCGAAACACCCCAACTGTTTTGAAAGGCAAGAGGTCAAACCGGCCTGTTTACAGACAATAGAGTACAACTCGTTGTAATAGTATAATGTGCGGTTTATATGTTAGTTATTATTTATTACTTCGTATATACATAAGTCTACTTCATTGTGTTTTCATTTTCTGCTAATATGAAGTAGGCCCTACATTGGAGATAAATAGCATATCCAAACATGTATGATGAAACAGATATAGTTTTGGAAATCAATTTACTTTCATTTATTTTCCTCATAACAATAATACATAGGTGGATGCATATATCTTTTCTGTCTTTACCCGTACATCTGCACATGGGGCTAGAGTGCTCCCTTGCGGGAGTTGCTTAACCAAGTTAATTTAGTTACGTTTATTACCCTACACATTTCAGCAAGTGATAAGTGGTAGCGTCGTTTCAAAGAGATGCCTAATAGCCAACTAAGGTATTATTTGGATAGGAAACACCGCTTAAATTTCGCTCAACGGTTTTAATTTAAGTATGACTTTCTTTTACCAGCCGGAAAATCTTCAGACTTGGGATCCACGGTTTAAAGTTCTTTGTCTTTGGATTTTCTATCCTAAAAATCGATCGACCCTGTTTGGGTTGTAACGATAGTATGTGACCCCTAATATAAGGACAGTGAATAATAAATAAAATTAATTAATTAACTGAAATAATGTGAAATTTGGAAAATACAAGTAATGAATATTTTATTTGGAGAAATTTCCTACAGTGAGCAGAAGGAAAGAAACCTTTAATGCGGGGGGGGGGGGATAAATATGTAGCCTTCAATTCGACTAGAAATACTTAAGCTGAATTTGTTTGCAAACCTCACGTTTTGAAAACTTCAAAGCCTCCAAAATTTACAGCTTGAAAGTCCAAACCTGTGGAAAACACGCTATACTACCCGTGGGGAGGAAAAACAAATGTACCTGGCATTTTAATAAAGTTACGGCCCTAGGAGAGATGTAATTGAAAATTCTAGCCAATAATAATCAGAGTTAGGATGTACAACCATATATGGAAATAAAGGGTCTTGACTTCGATACCATACTTACGAGACAAACCAACGTGACTTACACTTAATAGTTCGCCGACAGAAGGTCTAAATTGTAGTTGTTGAAATAATGTCTTGATGTAACAATTACGGGACTTAGAAAGAATTCCCCCCCCCCCCCGATTTCTAATTCATCAGAAAGTTCGAGTCCCTGTAAGTTTCGGATATGGAATGTCCGTAACAGTAAGTTTTTATTGATCAAGTGTAAAGTGCATTTAAGTTTACCAACTGATAGAACTAATGTAATTTAATTATGAACTATTGTCTGCTTTCCACGCAACTCTCCTTCCGGTCCTTATACAGATGAGAATCTCAGCGCTCTATCCGAAAACAAGTAGGAACCGACTGGCTACCGAGCTAGGGCAATCAGCAATCAATTCAATTAAAATAGCGACATCAAACTTACTGCCCCAGGGTTTGAAGCCGCTGCCCTCATTACTAGATGCACGGAACTTAACCTCTAGTCAAAAACTTCTCAGTTGCCTCTTTTACAATTTAAGAAATATTTTTCTTTATTCACGCTTTTTTTTTCAAGTTTTATTAAAGTGAGTAAAATATAAATGTTTATTATATTACACTTTCATCTATACTTGATGTAAGCAATGAATTCAACCTCTAAATCAATAAAATAATTTTCTCTTAATTTAGATTATACGAATGAAATGATTTTGTGGTAAAATATAATACTTGCTTTCGGAAGAAACCGATTTCAAATACTAACTGTGAGCAACCCATGTTTTATTTTTCGGAAGTTTTTCATGATTGCTGAAGCAAATTTCGGATTGGAATTTAGTATGAATCAGTGACTTGAAATTATTGCTACCAAGGATTAATTTAATATTTTGTATTGTCTTAATAAGATTGTTTGTCCAAATTGCTGATCGCATACCACAAGAAGGGGGCACGCCGTAGCGTAGTGGTTAAGGCACTGCGCTACAAGCCGGAAGGTCGAGGGTTCGAGTCCCGGTGGGGTCAGGATTTTTAAACTGACCCAAACCTTCTGGCGGCACTATAGCCCTGGGGTCGACTCAGCCTTTAACTGAAATGAGTACCAGACGCTTGTTCTGGGGTAAAGGCGGCCGTCACGCAGGGCTGACAACCCGGCTGACATCAAGTGCCGATTGTCAAGAAAAAATGGGAGCCTTAACCTCCTACTACCCCAAGGGCCTCCTGAGACCTGTAGTGGGAACACTTTACCTTTTACCACAAGAATTGCCTCATGTTCAGTATTAAATACATATGGTCTAGAAATAATTCCAACCCTGCAAGGGTTGATTTGAATTCTAGCCGGAAGTAAAATAGAAAATAAAATCTTATAGTAAAAGTGACGTTAAAATCAGATAAAAATAAATAGGTGTTATAAAGTAGTTGTTGGAGAAATGTTAAGTCTGTTGCAATAATGATCACTGAATGCAGATAAGATAGAAAATAGAGTATGTGCGAACTTCTATGGTTACTTTTACCGAAGTTACAGCACTGGGAAGAGGAAACGTGAATTAAAACGAAGATGCTATCATAAGATGATGCAATGCAATAAATAAATAAATAAAATTGCGGTAGAGTAAGTTGATATTAGTTGATTGCACTTTTATTTATTATCGAAGTCGTGTATGTATCTTAGTTGCCTCTTTATCTTTATTTTATAAAAGAACTGCGATTGGGAATTTATGAAACAATATGTATCCATTTAATTTTTACACAAAATTATTAGTATTATTGATGAGGAAGTATCAGTAAGTATTGTTTGTAAATTGGGCCATACATATTATGGAAAAAAAAAGTATGCTAACAGGATTATTGTCGAAATATTGTCTGAGCTAATGTAAAATATAATTAAATATTTTGGGGGGGGGGAATTATGTTCAATGACTTTTATTCAGTTTCACCAGCTTGTTTTTTTCGATATTTCTGGTATTCTCTTCTGGCATTGGTGTATTGTAACCCACTTCGGAGGTTGGGGCGCCTGGAAGACGGGGTTACGCTGCCCCGATGTTGGGAGGAGTTGATGGTAATGATGCGCCAGGGGAGGCCTCAATCATAATCTTAGTCTAATAATTTGAATATGATAATGATGGCCAGATGACGTTCAGGGACCGTTTGGGCCTTTTATTTCTCCTGGCATTTGTCTTACAGGTGAGGAAAAAACCCAAAAAAAAATCCTCACCCAGGAAACTTGTCCCCACCGGGGATAGAACCCGGCAGATGCCTGACAAGATTGCACGTTACCTTGAGTCACCTGTGTTGCCAACGTGGTGTTCCTAAACGGTCACCTATCCAAGTACTTGTTGCTTCACTGCGGTGATCGGACGAGGAACAGTATTTTCAACATCCTATGGCCGTTGACATAATTGAATTTAAACTATTACATTTGATTATACGGTGACTGCGAACTGACATATAGCGAGACTATTTAACTCATGCCCCAAATGCTGGTCAATGACCAATCACGTTTCAATGAATGTTGTTTTACACCCAATGACAGTCGTGTTTCACCTAGCTTTTTATCGATTTCTCTTTATCATCTCCTGCTTTTCTGATAAAGAAAGCTCCTCCTTTTTAATGTTCTGAACAGGTCAACGCATTATTTTTCTCCAACGAATACATTGAATATAGCAAATAATGAAAAGTTTCCTTGATTTTACTGTGTTGTTTACTAAAACAATAAATGAATAACACGTAATGTTGATTATGATATGTAGTGCCACATGGGAACAACACCGGGTCAAAAGGGAGTGGGCTTTATAATAAGAAAACAAGCAAAGCACCTAATACACGACATAGTGGGAGTGTCAGGAAGAATTGCAGCGTTAGTTATCAATGAAAAAAGACATAAAATTACGATTATACAAGCCTACGCCCCAACATCAGCCAACAGCGATAAAGAGACAGAATATTTTTATGATCTACTAGAGACCACAATAGATAAGTACAGATCACATCATTGTGGTGGGCGACTTTAATAGTAAAATTAGCTGCAGAGACACTGAGAAGAAGATACAATAGGCGCACACGGATACGGTACGAGGAATGACAGGGGAACCAGGCTAATAAAATTTGCGCAAGCACAAGAACTGAAGGTATTAAATACTTACTTCAAGAAACAGCCACAGAAAAGATGGATATAGCGATCCCCAGACGGAAGAACATTAAACGAAATAGACTTCATCCTAGGCAACAGCCTGAGAGTAATTAAAGACATAAACGTGGTGCAGAAACTAAAATTCGACACCGACCACAGGATGATCCGAGCAGTGCTGAAAATACCCAGAGGAAATCCCTACCAGTCTAAACCTGGGAGACCGCCGATAGAAGCACTGGACAAAGAAACGTTCTTCACACAACTACATGAACAAATGCTAAAGAAGCCAATTAATTCAGAATGGGACACCATGGAATTGTACAAGACCATAGAACAAAGCATACTTCTTGCCAGCAACAAAGCGACCAGAAATGAAAACACAAAATGGTCTAAACACAAACTACAAGAAACAACAATCGCACTCATAAACGAGAGAGAGAGAGACTTCGACAAAGGGGTTTGCACTCCTCAGAAGAGCAAGCAAAATACAGGGAAACAGACAAACTAACAAAAAGAGCGAACACCGCACAACCATGACGAGGCAAATCCTCGAAAGCACTAAATCGACCAGGAAAGTGAGACGAAGTATAACAAGGGGTAAACATTGGATGCTGGGAACCAAGAAAACTTCCGGAGAACGCACGTCAGCAAGACCAGATATCATAGCAGAAGCAACAAACTACTACAAACATCTATACAGAAGCAGAATTCCACCAACACGATTCCGCCCCTACTCCAAAGCGAGGTTAGAACAGCGATCAAAGAGCTAAAGTACAGAAAAACCACAGGAGAGGACGGAATATGGAACGAGGACCTGAAATACGGGGAAGAGATACTAGTAAGCCCAATCACCATATTATTTAATAAAATTCGAGAGGAAGAAAGCATACCTGAACAATGGACAACAAGCACAATTATACTGCTGCATTAAAAAGGCCCCAAAGATGAATTAAACAACTATAGGCCTATAAGCCTTATGTCCAACCTATACAAATTATTTTCGAAGCTAATAACAAGAAGGCTCACAAAATCTCTGGACGAAAACCACCTTCAGGCAGTAAACCAAATCATAGAGAAGTTCAAAAAATTTAACCTGTCACTGTACATAGCTTTTGTCGATTACACCAAGGCGTTTGACTCTGTCGAGCATTCAAGCGTACTGCAAGCTCTAGAGAAACAAGGAATAGAATCAAAGTATATCAACATTCTAGGCAATTTGTATTCCCAGAGCAAAGCAAAAGTGAAGACGGAACGAGAGGGAGAGATCTTCCGACTAGGCAGAGGAGTTAAACAAGGCGACCCAATTTCACCAAAATTGTTCACAAGCGTACTAGAGGAAGTATTCAAGAAGCTTAAATGGGACAATAAATATGGCATCATAATAAATGGCAGAAGGCTAACCAACCTACGATTTGCGGATGATGTCGCACTATTCGCCAGGTCTCCAAACGAATTACAACATATGCTAACAGAACTGAACGACCGGAGCAATCAGGTCGGGCTTGAAATAAACTACAACAAAACAAAAGTAATGACGAACAGGAAACCAACACCAATCTCGATACATGCAAAAGACATAGATTATGTGGATGACTACATTTACCTTGGACAGACTGTCTCAATACACCAAGAAACAGAGAAGGAAGTACAAAGGAGGATCACACAATCTTGGAAAGTCTTTCAAGCGCTGAAATTCATACTTCTAGACAAGTCCCTAAACCGCAGAATAAGATTAGAAGCCCTCAACTCATGCGTATTCCCGGTTTTAACATATGGCTGCCAAAGCTGGGCCCTAACATAGAGGCAAAGGAGGAGCATTGAAATCTGCCAAAGGAAGATGGAGAGGACGATAGTGGGTGTCTCACTCCGGGATAAGATATCCAACATGGCGCTACAGAAAATTACAACTTCAAAGAACATTACTCAAAAAAGCCCTCCAAACAAAGTGGACATGGGGTGGTCATGTAACAAGACTACAACAAGGCAGATGGGCGCGGGAAACCACCATGTGGGACCCCTACATTGGAAGACGAACACGAGGTCGGCCAAGAAGAAGATGGGCAGACACGTTCAAACTGATGTTGGGAGGACATTGGTCAACCACAGCCCGCAGCAGGAACAAGTGGAAACAACTAGCGAACAATCTAAGAATGGACTAAAATTCTTAATAAACTGCAGTGAAGTGCACAAGTGAAAGACTATAAACATAATATTCACGTGAATTAGCTCACCACGTGAACCACTTAACACTTTAAAATTGAGCCCCCCTCTTGTAGGAGGCCCTAGCCCTTCATGGGACATAGTGGCTACATTCATTCATTTAGTTTGATGTGTTTAATTATTTCTCCACTTGGGTGCACTCTTACAATATTGCGATCTTATTTGGCAATAGATAATATGATCAAGCAGCAGTGAATGAACATAACCTCACATTTCTGATTTGTTTTCAAACATCGCCGTTTACATTAAATATATAAATATTTTAAAATAACTATAGTTAAACAATGATTTGTGAGTAAACATCTTAATTTTATTCGTTAAATAGTCCTAACAAATGCCACGAGTGATTTCGAAATTCTCTAGATAAATTGGAAATCACTCGTGGCATTAATTATGATAATTTACTCGTAACTGCATTGATATTGGGACTCAATGAAATATTCTTTTTGTCCAATGCCACCAGGTTGTCATTTATGATATTTCAGGCTTTGCCCCTGTCATTGGCAGAATTGTAATCCTTTTCGGAGTTACGTTACCCCGATGAAATGATAGGTAATAAGTGATAATGAGGCGCCAGGAGAGACCTTAAACTAAAACTTAACCCAAATTCCAGACAATGGGCAACCACAGGAATAAGTCCATTTAATGAAAAGTTCCTATGATCTGACCAGAAATCGAACCCGTGACCTCATGAACTGTAGACAGAAGCGCTGACCAGTAGCCCATGAGGTTGGTCAATATTAAAATATAAATCAGTACCTGAGATCTCAGTTGTTTTGAACAAGATGAAATGCTGTAAAATATTTAGGAGGCCTTTCAAAATCATATATTCCATCTTCTGCATATGAAATAATACTAACTGTAGCTTGTAACAATTTTGTATAGAGGGTTCATGTCACCGGGTGTGTTCTCATCATGTAGTTCGTTTATGTTCTTGGTTTCTTAAGTATTTTAATCTCTTCGAGGATATTGATTCTTGAGTTCTTATTCTCTTTGCGCATTATCAATAGCACGCACATTGCTGAATGTATTAAAATGGCGATCTGTTTCTACTACGTGTTTCGCAAAACTGGATTATAATTAGGGTTAATACAGTTGTGCGAATCATGTAATAGAAACAGGTCACATATTTAATACAATCAGCAACGTTCTATCGATAATACACAAAGATAATGAGAACTCATGAATTAATAGCCTCAAAGAGATCGAAATACTTATAGAAACCAAGAATATATACACAAACTTAATGAGAACACATCCCCGTGACCTAAATCCTCTATACAAGATTGTTACAAGCAACATGTAATGTGGTTTCATAAGCAGAAGATGAAACATATGTTTGCGAAAGGCCTCCTAAATATGTTATAGCATTTCGTATTGTTGAAGACGAGTGAGATCTCAGGTACTAATTTTATATTTTAACTTTTTATATAGTGACCTTTACGATGTTTCGTGATTAATTTTTAAAGTATGACTCAATGAAACATACCATTTTGAACAGTTTATTGATCTCAAATATACTACTTGGGACAATAAAAATGTTTATTATATTTAATGTTAGTATGAGATTCACCGTTATTCCTTAGCCATTGGACATTTAGGGGGGGAAAATCTCAGAAGGTCATTGGAATACCAGGAGGTTAAGGCTACTACCTTCATACAGTTGATGTCAACGCTGTATGACGACCGTTTTACCCCAGATCACAGGTTTGGTACTAATTTCCATCAGGGGGTTAGTCGCCCCACGACCATGGTGCCACCGGAAGGTACCGTAGCCTACGACATATGTAAGTAAGTTTAAAAATAATGATGTCATCAACCTTCCAGCTTGTAGCGTGTTGCCTTAACTAATTATGCTAAGGCGCATGCCTTCTTACTCTATTGAAAATTGTGTTCTTTTTTTGGATTTGTACAGCACTATATATCTAAGGCGACTGGAAGTTCATCCTAATCATGTTGCAATCAATCGTCTAGACAACAGTGAAGAAGAAATAAGAAGACTAAGAAGAAGTAAAATATCAGAACTTCCTTTCATTTTCACATAACATTTTGTCTAATGGAGTGATATCAATGGACAAGTTATGTATTTTAACAAATTTACTTATTGTCTTTTCAAGATAGATAGTAAATTAGCAGTAAAATAAAAACAATATTTTGGATTTAGAAATAAAAAAAAGCCCATTTCTAACAATAATTTCTAATAATAATGGACGAATTATTTTTAAAGAATTGTTCCAAATCACAAAGATATTAATTCAAACAATTCCAAGACGTTCGAAAATCACGATTAAAACAAATGGAATACTGGTATGTGTTTATATATAAATAATAATTATGCTTTATTTTAGCTGGCAGAGTTAAGGCTATAAGGCGTTCTCTTCCACTCAACCAGCTAATAGTAGAATTATACAAAAATTACATACATATTACAATTTTAAGATATTATTAAAGTACAGACTAAACAAAGTACAATGATGATGTGAGCTAATACTAGCTAATACTAACAAAAACAAAGAATATAATAAAATTAAAATGATATAAAATAAAGTAAGTAGCTTCCTAGATGATTATTTACAGAATGCTCTATATAGTTGTTATGCAGTTAATGTTTTCATTGTGCCGAACTTAAAATATTATGTGTGTGTGTGTGTGTGTGTGTGTGTGTGTGTGTGTATGTGTGTGTGTGTGTGTGTATGTATGTATGTGTGTGTATATGCGTGCACGTGAATGTGTTTATGTAACTGTTAAAGCTTAAGCAACAGTAAATTCAGTTTTCTTTCTGGAATAAAACTCGGCATATAGTTATTATTTCAGTAAATTGAGATCGAGTGGCATCATTGGAAGTGAAGTGAAAAAAATATAAAATCTCTGTAGCAGCGCAATTTTCGATTTTCAAGAATGAAGCTCGATATGCTACTGAAATATACATAGAAAGATATTATATACGATTCATTTAACAAAACAAAGATATATTCCGTAAAATAGCGAAAGCGGAACATATATTCGTATTGATAAGGAATTGTTTAGTTTACGCAGCTATTTTGTGACTGACATTCATGTTAATTAAATGCATTTAAATAAAATATAATTGTTTATCTCGCTGTCTTGAAAAAATGAGAAAGTAATTCTTCCGGCATTCCTAAAAACTGCTGTTCTCGAATGACCTTACATTTCTTATTCCTTTTATACATTTTTATTTAATGCTCGGTTGGGTTGAGGTCATATTTGGGATATGCACAAGGGGAATTTTACATCATTTGTCTTTCTGCTATTTGCTTCTCTTAAATTGTGTTAATAGACATGAGTTCATGTCTTCCTGAATTTTTGAAAGACTTTCAAGTTTTGAAAGATGTAAACGCAACGATATTTCACAGTATGAAAGCATTGAGAGATTTTTTCTCGAGAAAATAAAGGGAAATTTTATAATTATATTAAACACTTTCGCTACGGAAATTATTAAACTCTCTAACCCGCCTTCTTAATTTATCACCGAATGAAGTGCATTTGAAGGATACAGGGAAATATCCCGGTAAGTTACATTTCTGTCGAGATGGATTTAGATATGTCATTACATTCTCCATGGATACGATTATCTTTAGAAGTTTGAAACGGTAAAAGTAACAGTTTAATTATGGGTTTATTCACCTTCGAAGTTTTGGAAAACGGATAAGGAAACAGGTAGGTTTATAATTAAACTTCCGTTTTCTAAGTTTCGTGGAAAAAGTGACTTACCTTTCTTTTCCTGTACCCTTCATTTCATATGGCTAAAAAGTAAAAGCTTTTATTGTTAATTTGTTATTTCTATTAATGAAATTATGTAAAACTCCTATAATTGAAGAAGTAAAAGTTAATTATGAATAAAATATCTGTAGCTAATTGTTAATAGTTAAGACACAAAAGATATTGATTCTTGAGTCCTTATTCTCTTTGCGCATTATCGATAGCTCACAGATTCTGAAAAATCCACAAGGGATTATTAATATTTAAATAACTTATTAATAATCGGAGATTTTATACTTCTGACCAATATATTTGTATAATAAGAAATTAGCTATCACTTAAGAATTTTATCCTTATGATAGAGGAAGAAAATTTATTTATTTCTTACATATTAATGTACAAAATAAAAATAACTAAAATCGGACTTATGTACTTTTACCCTAATACCACAGCTATAAGAATTAAATAGACTACCTCTATTCCTAGGGCATAATTGTCACCAAGATTCGATTCCCGGTCGGGTAAAATTTTCTGATTGAAGTTTCTCATCTCTAAGGCAATTCCAGGAAATTCGTACCAAGATATCCATGAAAAATACAGACATCATAATATCAACGATACAACTATGATTAAAATAAGTAAAGACAAGAGAGTCATCTAGTTCACAACAATAGAACCAATTAATGATAGGTTCATCAAAGACTGGGAATTAACATCTATCAAGTGAAATAAAATGTGATGCAATGCGGATTTTTGAGGAATTAAGTGTTATGGTGTCGTGATATTCAGTGATGTATTAATAGAGAATATCTCTCACTGAAGCTGAACAATTTTCATCACACTTTATGTCGTGGCAATAAGAGGACTACATATAGCAGACCAGACAGAATAGTAGTCAAAACCTATAGAAAACGCATCGATATGAGTAGGATTGAAAGTAAGAAAGACTAATTAAATAAGTTTAATATTATAGAATTATACAATTAATTTAATTTAGGAAAATCAATATGCAAGTCTCACTTATTGGAACTAAAAGAGGATCAGTATAATTTTACATTCACTTCAAGCCGTAAGTACATCTGATTTTAATTCAAGACACGTAATCAATACGTTCTTCGCCATTGCTTGGAATGTCAATTAATTAAAATATTCAGTCATGATGTCAGAAAGACGTGAAATGTGGCCAGTTAACTCTTACAACTTTCTATTTACTTTTTTGATGCGTGACAATATTTAATCCCATAGAGTGCAAATTGTATGTTTATTTCTTTAATTTATTTCCCCAGAGTTACTTCTAAAAGACTTATCGGTAGTTTTTAAAATATTAACTAATATACATGTCATAATATTATTATAAATCGATGTCATTCCTTATGGACAAGTGGTTACCATGTTTGTCTCGGAATATCACGGGTTGCATCCAGCCGGAATCCATGGATTTTTAAGAATTTTTTTTTCAAATGCCCCAGGTTTGTGTTTCGACATTCCTGGTTTCTCTCCTGGCATGGCGTACTTGTAACCCACTTCTGAGGTTGGAGCATCTGGAAGGCGGGGTTACGTTGCCCCGATGATATGATGGGTGATGATAATGATGATAATGGTGCGCCAGGAGTCCCTAATCCTAAGTTTAATCTAAGATGAATATGAATGATGATGATTGCGATGGCCATATGATTTCGGGGACCGTTTGGGCCTTAAAGTTTTCCTGACATTTGTCTTACAGGTGAGGAAAAACCCCGATAAAAACCTCACCCAGAAAAACTGTCCCAACCGGGGATCGAACGTAAAAATCCGGAATACGGCAAACTTCAGAAGGATGGCAAACCCTTGGGTCCCGTTCGTAAATTTATGGAACGTAAAAGAAAGTCAAATCTGAAAAAGAGGTCTCTATAAAATGTTGATGGTCTTTTCACTCTTAGAATTTAATTTTGGCGCTTATGTACTACATGATTAATGAAATATTATCTGCCTATATATCTATATCTATATTTTATGATATGGCCCTATTGAAGAAGAAAGAAAAAAACAAAGAAATTCAACTTAATAAAATCATTCAATATTGATCATAAATGTAATATAATTAATTCTTGTATACTATATGATCAAAAGTATAGATACACAAAAATTGAATATTGAGATGTTATTTGAATCATATAGGGCCTATATAATTTTCCGACTACAGGCTTCAATTATCCAAGTTTTTAAGATTAATGATTGATCCTAGTTGATTTAACTATCCAGCTAAAAATATAAAACTTACTTGAATTACTCATTCGTCCTCAACTATTGTTTTAAATTGAGTAGGGCGTTCGGACTCATTACTGGCAAGAGAACTGACAACCATTGCATGCCGAAAGCTACCTTGAAATTTTTCTCAGATAAGCGTTGTGATGTACCAAGGACGTGTCCACAAAAAGTCATCTGCTGTTTTTAATTGCAAGGCACAAGAAACTAAACCAAATCCCAGCAATGACAACCCACTGAAATATGTTTTTTTTGTATTTGACAATAATTATAGCATTTGGAGCAGATGGACTCCCTGCTTGAATACATGCGGCTGACTAACTCTGATATAGCCTATTTGTACACTTTTAACTTGAGCTTCTGTTTAAACTTATCACAACCATCTCCCCTTAAAGCGTCTATGAATAAGTTTAAATAAAAATGTTGAGATCTTTCCAGTACTATACATTTCGATATGTTTCTCTCTGTATCATAGACAATTCTCTTTTATGGCTTCTGAAGATGTCCTGCGGTGAAACTATCTTTCATTATGCAATGACATTGGGTTAGTAATATATCCATATGATGAAATATTCAATCAGACAGAATTCTGATGTGTTTGATTAATACTAGTACATGCTACCATAGTGCTTCTCCGCCTTTATATGAGAATAATGGATGGAGATCCGGTTTCAGTGGTTAGCTATAATGAGCATAGACTCATCAGCCTGTCAAAATGTGATGACTGATGAGCAGTCGCAACCTTGCCGAGATGTATAGTCCACCAGTCCTGGGTGATTTTTTATGCTATCCCAACATGTATGTCAGAAATCAATCCTCTACCTCGTATGTGTGAAATTTCATTGTATTATTCCTCAAAAGGATATTCATTATTTTGTGATAAATATGGATTTTCATGGCACACTGCGCTAATTTAATGCATACAATGTACAATACTCCACAGTCTACGCAGGGTGTTCTAATAATAATAATAATAATAATAATAATAATAATAATAATAATAATAATAATAATGATAATAATATTAAATATAATGATGATGACGATGATGATAAAAGTAATAATATTTTTCTATTTATATACAGATTTACATTGTTTACATATATTTTTGTGCCTAAAGTTTTATTTTCCTTCTCCACTCGTCCCTAACCATCCAATCCATGTCCTCCAGTCCTCTAGTTCTCATTCCAGTTCTTATTTCTTGCATCCAGGAGTTTCGAGGCCTTTCTTTCTACTTCCAGATGGAAACCATTCCAATGTTTTTTTTTCTGGGTAACCTTTCTTCTTGCATTCGTCGTACATGCCCATACCAGTTTAATTGCTTACATCTTATATTATCTACTATTGAATATTTAAGATTAATTTTTCTTGTATTACTTTATTTTTTCCAATTTTGAACATCTTCCTGTTCACCTCAGGAAATCCATTTATATCGACATAAGTTTTTGTTATTTACAATAATGATAGTAATAATACTAGTAATAATAATAGTAGTAATAATAATAATACTAATAATAATAATAATAATAATAATAATAATAGTAATAATAATAATAATTGTAAACTAGAATTTGATTGGAAATCATTAACTTAACAATGTACGTACAAAATGTAAAAGAATAAAACATATATCTCTAGAATTTGGTTATATAGCTATTAAAATGGTTAATGAAATGTTCAGGTAAGTTTAATTTTTTTTGTTTTAATCTGGGCAGTAGATAGGTAGGAGTATTTTATTTTACGATGCTTTTTATTATCTTAGATCATTGGAGTGTAATTCAAAACTGAGTGTTTTAGATCACACGTGATATCCTTTTATGTGCCGTAAATATACGTCGCGGGTCCCAAGGTATTACGTCTGAAAGAAACCGTATTTAGGATTTTTTACGTCCTGAAAGAGACACAGAAATCTACCATGCATCCATATAAATAAATGGGATTCAGATATTCTCTTTCTCCGGGGGAATTACTAATAAATATTTTCTCTAATAACTTTTTAATCACTTAATAGACTCAAGATTTTTAAAAGAGTTTATAAATCTCCTCTGAGATCATTATATAAAACTTTAAAAATATAAAAATTATTACCGGTACTTTATTCTCAGCCGTCCTCAGCTATCAGTAGTATTATTTTTAAGAGACCTTTCGAAAACATGTACCATCATCTGTTTGTAGTTTGGTACTGACTTTGCTAATAACACTTTTGTTAAGAGGGCTTTGGTAAAACTACAAAAATGTTTATGAAAGGCCTTATACAAATTATACTGCTGATAGTTGAGGACGACTGAGAATATGATATTAATTATATATTTTATAAGTTTTACTTAACCCTTAAATTAGCAAAGGGGGCACGCCGTAGCGTAGTGGCTAAGGCACTGCGCTACAAGCCGGAAGGTCGAGGGTTCAAGTCCCGATGGGGTCAGGATTTTTAAACTGACCCAAACCTTCTGGCGGCACTATGGCCATGGGGTCGACTCAGCCTCTAACGAAAATGAGTACCAGACGCTTGTTCTGGGGGTAAAGGCGGCCGTCACGCAGGGCTGACAACCCGGCTGACATCAAGTGCCGATTGTCAAGAAAAAGTGGGAGCCTTAACCTCCCACTACCCCAAGGGCCTCCTGAGGCCTGTAGTGGGAATACTTTACTTTACTTTACTTAAATTAGCAAAACATACATATACATACATACGTGGTTGGAAGTGCAGGACCACCCTTTATGTACCCATACACGCTCTCCGTCGGCCAATCGAGCGTACACTCAATTTGACCTGGGTGCCCACTCGGCAGCAGAGCGGAATTAACGTGCAGGCCCATGGCTTTAGGGACTTAAATTCCCTCTTCAGCCCATTGATAATATTTATTTATTCGTCATTGATGTCGAGTAATAATCCTGCCGCCAATCGTAACTAGTCGTATACCAGGAGACAATGATTCAGTGGTCGGGCATTAGCAAAGCCTTAATGCGTTTGTCATTAGTTGGTGTTCTATGTTCTAGATCGCCAAGAGGAAAACCGCAACTGCCAAGGCCGCCTTCAATCTCCGAAGACAATAGCGGGAGGACTGCCGACCAAACCAGAAACAGCACCTCTCAGGTTAAGCTGATCTGTTGCGAAATTTAAATTTTGAAAATAAACTGTAGGAAATTGAAATTTACTGGTGGACCTTAGGGAACTATTCCGACATTTGTCTTCACGCTAAGGTAAATCACCGATAACCTTAGCAGAGTGGCTTGAATTTAATAAAACATTTACATATTAGTGATGGGTAATTCGAGAGTGAGTCGTTTAAAAAGAACGCTTCACTACTATGAATTGTCAAAAAGTTACTCACTTTTAGTGAACTGCCAGTTCAGAGTTTACTACTGCTACTTAAAATTAAAATTTACTTTTTATTTCAAGCTCTAGATGTCTCACTCTAAATCAACATTCGCTCAATCGTTGATTACTCTACATTTCTCCGCCCATCGACCTTGCATGTTCCCGCCTCTTTTCTACGTCATCCATATCGTTCGTACCGCAGTGAGTGTCTGAGAGGAACGAACTATCTTGCCAGAGTGAACTGCCATAGAGGAACGAACTATGTGGCCTGAGTGAAGTTACATAGGAGAACGAACTACCTTGGAAGAGTGAAGTGCCTTAGATGAACGAAGTGGTATCAAAGAACGAACTATCTTAGAAGAGTGAAGTGTTTTAGATGAACGAAGTGGTATCAAAGAATGAAATACCTTGGAAGAGTGGAGTGTCTTAGAGGAACGAACTACCTTGACAGAGTAAACTGGCTTTAAACATTCAGTACTTCAAACTCTCAACATTCGACACGCTCATTCATTCATTACATGTACACTACGGCACTCTCCCGTCTCTTGCTTACGTCATCACTTATATGCAACATTATTCAGGGATTACTCCTTTTGATCTACGGGATTACTAACGCTACAAATCTAATGTAGTCTAATATTACAATCACTTTATATTTTATTTACTGGAATTCCGAAAGTATTTAATAAAAATCCATTTTGTCCAAGTTTTAAAACAATATATTTTACTAGGTTTACAAAAAGCTGTTGCAAAATTTAGTAAAAATCTTACCTTGCTAAACATTTAGAGCGAATATGCCATGCAAGTTTAAAAGCATCCCACCCCCTGAATGAAACTGTGTTTAGAACAAAAGTTACACTTAGCTTTACCATCGCCTAAATCGGCGAAGAAAACCCAAATTTCACTACTTTTCCTTGATCGCGAATTAGAAGCCATTCTGTAAAAGTGCACACACAAGGCTACATTTTGTTGGCCTACCCAGTATTCACCCTCTTTATATTTTTAGTAAAGGGGTTGTAAAGATTAAGATCAAGTAATTGCCAATAGTACGATTTTGTATATTTCTTTTTTTTAAAGAACTATTATGCAAATAATATGAGTAAATAATACATATATAAATTAAATTAAATTAAATGTATCTTCCTTAAAAATTTTAAAGTACTCCACGCATTCTTTTTTTTTTTAATTGTAGAGTTGCGATTTTGTTTTTTATTAACATTTACAACTTGAAATAAAATATGTAAACATTTAAAATCTGTATATAAATAAAATTATGCAAATAATACAGTTATAACAGAAATAAAAAGGAGGTATAAATAATTATAAAATAAACAAAAGTATGGTAGCAGTCACATTAGAATTTTTCATACTCAAATAAATTAAAATAGAATTTACAGTATCTTTAAACACCACAGCTACCATGTGGTTGGTTAATGTCAAGTCAACCCAGGCTCGTGTCTTCGTGCTTCCCCCTCCAGCACATAGTCTTACTGATTTTTTTTTTTTTTTTTTTTGCGAATGAAGGACTTCGCTAAATTTTGTGAAGGAACTAGTTGAATTGAATGGTTCACAAAAGTGAGTGCGAGTGAACGAACTACCTCTCGAAATGAACTGGTTGGGCACAACGCTAATACATATACATTGGAAAATAACTGAATAATTAAAAGAAAGCAGTAATTTCTCGTGTCAGTTAATTAAATGTGGCGGATCGCACTGAAAACGAAATCGTGCATACCCGTTATTATTAGATATATTGTGTAATTCCACACACATTTCTGTAATTCCTTATCGTTTGCTTTCTTCTGTTTTACACAACTATTGGGTAAATTAAAACAATTGATATATCCTTTAGGATACATTGCGAATTTAAGGGGTACCAGACTGTCATTAAAGCCTAAGATAGAAATTAATCTAGACTATTTAACTCATGCCCCAAATGGGAGTCAATGACCAATCACGTTTCAATGATTTCTGTTTTACAACCAATCAGAGTCGTGTTTCACGAAATATTTATTAGTATTATAATTACCATATTAAAGAAAGCTCCTCCTTTTTAATATTCTGAACAGGTCTGGCCATTATTTTGCAGTGACTGAGCCTGTGAGAAATACGGCTACCATATTGTATATACAGTGCATGAATGTCAACACATATATAAAAACATTTGTAGCAATTGATTATACCACCAAAAAAAGAAACCACTGTTTACTCTTTCTTAAATGTATTTTTTTCCCCAGGTAATAATCCAGAAAAATATAATTGTCATATTTACATCATACGACATCAGAAATGTATTAATATACAGTTTGATGCGTTTCATTTTTTCTCCACTAGAGAGCATTCTTACAATATTGCGTTCCTTTGGCAATAAATAATATGATCAGGTTGCAGTGGTAAACAAATTAAGCAGATGAAGCGCACCTATCGTTTCTCATTTGTTTTCAAATATCGCCGTTTACATTAAATATATAAATATTTTAAAATAACTATAGTTAAATAATGATTTGTAAGTAAACAGCTTAATTTTATTCGTTAAATAGTCCTAACAAATGCCACTCTTGATTTCCAAATTCTCTAGATAAATTTGGAAATCACTCGTGGCATTACTTATGATTATTGAATTGTCGTAAATAAATTATTTTAATTTTTTTAAACATTAATTGTTTTCAATAGTTATTTTAACTTCTATATATTACCGGAATATAAATTTTATATTTATTACTTTATTTAATTTCATTTTAATTATTGACTTCAGTTCATAGGAATTACAAGCACTATTTACAAATATATGGATTATAATGTTTCATTGGACAGTTTCAAAACTCGCAATGACTTTACGTCTCAAAGATACTGTTCTTCCGCTCAGCTGGAGCGAGGCCGAGTTCGATCCCCGGCCAGGAAAAGTTTTCTGAATGGAAGTTTTATTGGGGATTCTCCTCACGTAAAAGACAAATTTCAGAAATATTTAAGGCCCTAATAACTCCGAATACCATTTGGCCATCATAATTATCCATATCATTTTCACCATATTTTGATTAAATGAATGAGTGAATGGTTGTTTTGTCTGAAATGTTGGTGGTGTCTCGGAAGCGTCCATGTCATTTAGCTGATCACTTATCCGGGGATACCCTCCCTTTCTCTGTTAGTTCGATAAAGGATGCATGTCTCTCTGCCATTGGTCTGTTCACTTATCCGGGGAGACCCTCCATTTCTCTGTTAGTTCGATAAAGTATGCATGTGTCACTGCCATTGGTCTGTTCACTTATCCGGGGAGACCATCCATTTCTCTGTTAGTTCGATAAAGGATGCATGTCTCTCCGCCATTGAGCTGATCACTTATCCGAGGAGACCCCTCCATTTCTCTGTTAGTTTGATGAAGTATGCATGTGTCTCTGCCATTGAGCTGATCACTTATCCGGTAAGACCATCATTTTTCTGTTAATTCGATAAAATATGCATGTGTCACTGCCATTGAGCTGATCACTTATCCGGGGAGACCCTCCCTTTCTCTGTTAGTTCGATATAGGATGCATGCCTCTCTGCCATTGGTTCTGATCACTTATCCGGGGAGACCCTCCATTTCTCTGTTAGTTTGATGAAGTATGCATGTGTCTCTGCCATTGGTCTGTTCACTTATCCGGGGAGACCCTCCATTTCTCTGTTAGTTCGATAAAGTATGCATGTGTCACTGCCATTGGTCTGTTCACTTATCCGGGGAGACCATCCATTTCTCTGTTAGTTCGATAAAGGATGCATGTCTCTCCGCCATTGAGCTGATCACTTATCCGAGGAGACCCTCCATTTCTCTGTTAGTTCGATGAAGTATGCATGTGTCTCTGCCATTGAGCTGATCACTTATCCGGTAAGACCATCATTTTTCTGTTAATTCGATAAAATATGCATGTGTCACTGCCATTGAGCTGATCACTTATCCGGGGAGACCCTCCCTTTCTCTGTTAGTTCGATATAGGATGCATGCCTCTCTGCCATTGGTCTGATCACTTATCCGGGGAGACCCTCCATTTCTCTGTTAGTTTGATGAAGTATGCATGTGTCTCTGCCATTGAGCTGATCATTTATCCGGTAAGACCATAATTTTTCTGTTAATTCGATAAAATATGCATGTGTCACTACCATTGAGTTGATCACTTATCCGGGAGACCCTCCATTTGTCTGTTAATTCGATAAAGTATGCATGTGTCACTGCCATTGAGCTGATCACTTATCCGAGGAGACCCTCCATTTCTCTGTTAGTTCGATGAAGTATGCATGTGTCACTGCCATTGAGTTGATCACTTATCCGGGGAGACCCTCCATTTGTCTGTTAATTCGATAAAGTATGCATGTGTCACTGCCATTGAGCTGATCACTTATCCGAGGAGACCCTCCATTTCTCTGTTCGATGAAGTATGCATGTGTCTCTGCCATTGAGCTGATCACTTATCCGGTAAGACCCTCATTTTTCTGTTAATTCGATAAAGTATGCATGTGATTCAGAGTTTAAGTACCCTCTCGCCATGTGCCTGTAAAGTAACATGAGACACACAACAACCTACTAAGGAAGAGGTTCAATTAAGAAAAATAACTAATTAAGAAGAAAAGAAATACAGGAAAACCTACCTGGCAAGAAAAAATGTGTCGGTAATAGAAGGAGCGGAGGCATGTATAAATTATAATGTGGCTAATTGACATGACGTCATTGCTAAGGGTTTGGAGTTGAGAGATGACGTAAGGTAGTACCGCTGCTATGTGTCAGATTGTTGTGACTATTTAACTCATGCCCCAAATGGGAGTCAATGACCAATCACGTTTCAATGATTTCTGTTTTACAACCAATCAGAGTCGTGTTTCACGAAATATTTATCAGTGTTCTAATTACCATATTAAAGAAAGCTCCTCCTTCTTAATATTCTGAAATAGTATGATCTAGTTGCAGTGATAAACAAAAGAAGCAGATGAAGCGTACCTATCGTTTCTCATTTGTTTTCAAACATCGCCGTTTACATTAGATATATAAATATTTTAAAATAACTACAGTTAAATAATGATTTGTGAGTAAACAGCTTAATTTTATTCGTTAAATAGTCCTAACAAATGCCACTCTTGATTTCCAAATTCTCTAGATAAATTCACTCCTCACTTCGTGAGTCGTGAATTTATCGATAATTTGGAAATCACTCGTGGCATTACTTATGATAAACAAAACATTACAAATACAAGCGTTTCTTGTTATTTCTCATTTGTAATGTAATATCATTTAACACAGTTTTAGCACTATTTAACGCATGCCCCAAATGGGAGTCAACGGCCAATCACGTTTCAACGAATTTTGTTTTACAACCAATCACAATCGTGTTTCACCTCGATAATTATCGAATTTTGATTGCCAAAGTAAATAAAGCTCCTCCTTTTTAATATTCTGATAGGTTAGAGCATTATTTTCCACCCACTGACTCTCCAAAAAATACGTTGAATATAGCAAATAATGAACAGATTCCCTCCACCTACACATTTGATAATTGGGTGTTCAGTGATGTGTGTTTTTAAATACTGATTTTACTGACTTGTTTTCGAACATTAATTAATAACCTATAATGTTGATTATAATATACAGTTTGACGTGTTTCATTCTTTTTTTTTTCCACTAGGGTCCATTCTAACAATATTGCGATCCTATTTGGCACTAAATAATATGAACAAGTTGCAGTGATGGACAAATGAAACATAACCAAACATTCTCATTTGTTTTCAAACATCGCCGTTTGCATTAAATATATCCATCCATCCATCCATAGTAATTCTGCCCGAAGGCAGGTCCTTCACTGCAATCATAGCATTTTCATGCTATGCTTGCAGCTTTACTAGGGAATTGTGTAGGTGTGATAGCTTCCCGTTGTTTTCCACACCGGTGAAGGATGATGGTGATGATGATAATGATAATACGGATGATGGCCATATAAATATTTTAAAATAACTACATTTAAATAATGATTTTTCAGTAAAGAGCTTAATTTCATTCGTTAAACCGTCCTAACAAATGCCACTCTTGATTTCCAAATCCTCTAGATAAACTGGAAATCACTCGTGGCATTACTTATGATAATAGCATTCTCATCCTAGCTGAGAATATAAAAAAATGAACACATTATTCATCTTCATCGTCACCATCATCATCATTTCCTTTCCATGGAGTTAGGCACTTGTTGGATGTTAGTCCAAAAGCCTCATCATTGGATGCCCTCTCCGTGTTTTCTCAATTGATTTATAAAACGTCGGGATTTTTTGGTAGTCTGCCGTTTCTGATTCCATCGACATGTTCTAATCGCTCATTGTTTGTAATTTTATATTTTTTCTATCACCAGGGCAATTTTCAGTTTGTTTGTTTTTTCTGTATTAGTTTTACAGTCAAATTATCTGTATCATGCTCTTTTTCGCATATACCTTCCTCATCTTTGCTGCTCTTATTCTTTAGGGGTCAGCTGCTTTGATATTCCATGATTCACTGTTATATGGAAGAGTAGGAAACGCCAAGATTTTGTATAATTAATTAATTTTTTCTTAACATTGTTTTTTGGTTAAAATACATTTCGTGTCACTCCTGTTATTTTTGTAAACTTATTTAACGTGTTGATATTCTTTATTTTTATCTTAGGATATTAAAGTTTCCTGAATAGTTGAATATATTCACTTGTTCTATTATTTTATTGTTAATAGCAATTTTGTTTCTTTTGGGATCAGTACCTTTAAATGCCTTTTTTTTTGGCTTTACACCTGTAAATGTAATAAGAAAGCTTCTGATTTTTTAAAACACGAAAACGCATCTTCAATAATTTCAAAATTGATTTAAAATTACTAGTTATTTAAAATTAAGTTTTACGGATGATTTGACACGAAAATTTGAATTTCGAAAAGAATTTCAACAATTTTAATGTTTGCAACATACATTATGTTATTTCATGTTATGTTGAATTTAATTCCATTTTTAATAGTAGATTTTAACATGTGTATTACGTATTCAATAACGATACAGAAAATAATTTCTATAATATGTTTAAAATGGAATATTTGTATGTCATGTTAAGCTTACTGTAACTTATTCAAGATGAAATACCAGTGAAATAATATATCCAAAAATATTCCATTCTTATCTCTAATAGGGTTTTTAGCATTGCACTTTTTCTGAGGAGGGGGAGAAAAACATGGGAATTCCTATTTCAAATAAACAAAACTTTATACAGCTTACATTTTGCAGATGATCAAATGTTAATTGCACAAGATTATGAAGATTTAGAATATATACGACTAGAAAATTAATAGAAGAATATGAAAAATGGGGATTAATTTTGAACATGAAAAAAAAACAACATATTTATCAATTGGCGAACCAGAACAAAATTTAATTTTGGAGATTGAGGAAACAATAACATTTTGTAGTGATTCACATATTTAGGAATTAAAATAAATAAATATGAGAATTTTGAAGAGGAAATAAGAAATAGAAATAATAAAGGGAAATTTGCAATTGCTTGCCTCAATGGAATATTGTGGGATAAAAATATAAGTAATAAAAATAAAATTAATATATATCATACAATTGTTAAAAGCATCATTACTTATGGAGCAGAACTTTGGTCATTAACAAAAAAAACAAATAAGTATTACCCATGTTTTGTGCAGGCGGAAAATATGTTAACTAGTAGTAGTAGTAGGACTTTATTAGACAAAAAGTAAGATATTTACAATATTATTTACAAATATGGGTCGCACGGGCAGTAAGCCGTACGTGCTGTTGACAGTCCGTTACAAACTGTCTTTCTCTTTCTATTCCTTACTATGTTGCCACTTCCTGTCCTCTGTATTATGTTGTTTTGATTGGCAGGTAGAGAGCTGACAAATACTATGTATTTGAATGATCCGTCGTTCTGCGTGGTCAGTGGCAACCCTGTTACTTTTGGGGTTATGTCTAGGAATGAGCTGTCCCTTCCTTGCCCTTCTCATTACATGTTGCCACGTGTGATTTATTGTGAGGCTGGTAACAGAGAGACGACAAATACTATGATTTTAAATGATCCGACCGCTTGAGCGTTCCGTGCTTAAATTACTAATTTGACAACCATGTTAAGATCTTTCACACGTGTTTAGAGATTCTCCCCCAACATTTGAAGTTGGAAAATTTCAATACTTGATCGGATGTTCACTTTTCTCCTACATCCCTTCCACAGATTCAGTAGATTGGCGACACTAGCGCTAAATCTCTTCCCCTCCGCCCGTGAACAGTTAACTTGGATGTGTAATATATTTTGGCAACGAAAATGGATTTTATACGAAGGGCAGAAAGAATTTCAATAAGGGAAAAAAATAGGAACTCAGGTATAAGGGAGAAAATGAAGATTGAAGACACTATTTTAGATTATATTAAAATTCAGCAATTAAGATGGTACGGACAAGTCCAGCGAATGGAAGAGGAACGGTCACCAAAATCTGTTTTGGAATGGAAACCTGAGGGAAGACGTGGCAGAGGAAGACCTAAAACCTCCTTGAGTCAGGGAATATATTTATACATGAAGGAGAAAGATCTACAACCAGGAGATTGGATGGATTGACAAAATTGGCTATTGGGAATCGTGCGATGTCAAAGGCATTAATCAACCGATGATCTATCTATCTAAATATTCCATTCCATTAATGCAGTTTTACCTCTCACCTTATGGGTACTTTCATGTGCCACATTCCACCCAGGCCTGTCATGACCTGTTGGGAGAAGGATTTTAAACTGTGGATCATTATTCGCACGGACATGTACGGCCTCCCTGATCCTGAGTGATCAGCTCAATGTCAGGGTCTCTTCCGAGACAACACAATATTAAGACTAAACACGCCATTCACACATGCATTCATACTAAAAGATGGTGAATATGATATGTACCGATATTAGGTCTAGGCATTGTTTCCCAGTATCTAATATAATAAAAAGGAATTTTATTCAAATGTAATATAGGCTAAAATATGAAAGAGTAATAATAATCAGAAGTATACCGAGTTTATATATAAAAATAATCAGGGAACCATTTGTAAATCAATGAAAATAGAAATACATTGATAATTAGAACAGTATACGATTTTTATATAAACTTTAATAAATTATGAACATCATAGAGTTATTAGTCAGTAAAAGCCCGCCATTACTCATGGTTTTTCCTGTGGCCGCGTTGCTGAACACAATAGGGAAAGGAATTCGAATTATCTCTTTGTAATACAAAATACACGACCAAAGTACTGTCAACTAGACATAATCCCCAAACTAGCAAATTGCACTTTTATAATAAGATAAAAAACAGGTTTTCCAGTCTTAACAAGCATGGGATGCTCTCCAAAACCAATTAAGATAGAAAGATCGATAGTGGCATGACAGGAGACGTCCTTTGTCGGAGATGTGGTACCCCTTCACTTAGTAAGTCGTTAAAGGAAAAATATATAAAATTATTTTTTGGTAACCTAAGAAAAATATATAGAGGGTTTGGACATCCTTTAGCAAAGGAAAATGAGCGTAAACCAGCATCTTTGAAAATATTACGTATATAGAAGGGTGGAACCAACCCCAAAACTTGTAACATTTTTTAATTTGTAAAGAGGCCGAAAGCATATATGTGGGCCGAGTCATAAAATACTTTATGAACTAAATAAATTATTCGCGAAGAGTATTGCACAACACTTACTTGTTAGCCCGTTGGACCGCCGTCGAGCAGGGCGCTTTTCTCGCAACCCTAATAAAACATTAATCATTGTGATTTCTAACTCAAGAAATCAGTCGGAGGACCGACTAGTGTATACATCTGTGAAAATAAATTACTCCATTTTGTTTACTCCACGACAGCCTCCAGTCATTTACCTCATTATTTATATCACTTTAATCTTCTCATGTGAACATTTGATGAGAATCCAGCTCTTACCGAACCCTGAACCTGAGCAGTCCGGAGCATCAAACCGTCCAGGTACCCATATCCTTCGGACACCAAACCTAATCAACCTGAGCTAAAAATCCCGTCCCAGATAATGATGATTATGATGGCCAGGTATTATTCAGGAACCGCTTAGGCCTTAAAGTTTTCTGCACATTCAATTGTAACTGAACGGTTGATTGGGTCAACGGAAGGAACATAAATTAAAAATACATAATAAATTAGAAATAATTATATTTTTTGCCCGCTTAGGATTTAATAACCTCCTGATCTAGCATGAAAACAAAGTTGGTAGCTCTGGAACATTTTATGGCTCTAGACCTATAAAATGTAATATTTAGTTCAAAGGCTCATGAGTTATTAGTTAAATTCTTAGGGCAGGTTTCACGAACAGAGGTAACTGAATTACGCTAGTTTCTCCGTATATAAAACATAGCATAAACTGGCGTAATACAGTTACCTCTGTTGGTGAAACCGACCCTTAGTGTCAGCTATCTAAACAAGTAGTCCTGTTTAGGTAATCTGGTCTCTATTATGATATCTGACCTTCCCATCTTCCCCAAGAGGGAATCATAAAAATTATATATGGATGCACAAACTGAAAATAATATTAATAGAATTTACTGAATTATAGGGAGTTTTGTTATGCTCAGTTTCTCTAAAAAAAATATTTAAAATGTATAAAATAGCGATTTTCCCGGTTATATTATATGGTTGTGAAACTTGGTCTCTTACATTAATGTTCTGTCTTCATCGAAATATTTTTTTTTGCACTCTTTCAATCTTTCACATGAAGAAATGGACGAAACAAGCCCATTTGAACAACTGAATCGCTGTCAAACATATAGATTCTAAGACCTCAAAGCTAATGACTTTCGTGTTAGATGCAGCACATTAGGCAACAATAACTTTAATAGGGGAGAAAGGATTACGAGTATAGGAGAATAAACTAGTTATGAAATTATCTGAATCAAAAAAAGACGAACAGATAGGTGAATGAAGAAAACTACGGAAAAGATCTTCATAGAAACCAGATGTAATAATAACAATGACATCTGATAGATTATGATGGGTAGAGCATATAGCACGAATAGGAAATGAAAGAGGGCAAAAGCAAACCAGAGGAAAAGCGTCCAATGAGAAGCCAAGGATATGTTGGGAGGATAATATTAACCATTGTTTGAAAGAGATGAATTATATAGGGAACGATTGGAAACTATTAGCTCGGAAAGGGATATATAGAAAACGTTTCCTAGGTCATGGACTTCCCAATTCTACAGTGCTAGTGATTTTGTTGGAACTTGCTGAATAATAACGACACTTGAAAAGAAAAAATCATTCTGATAACATAACGTATACAGTTCGAGTGACATACGTATAATTTGGGTTTCTTACAATGTTGCTGAATTCAGAGTCGCTTAACACACAGACTAACAAAAAAGTACACATTTAAGGGACAGGGCGGACAAATATTACATATGATTCTTATTTTGTAACGAAGTAAGTAGGGAACTATCCGGGCTGGATTGAAATAGGCTGTACCAGGAATAGATGAAGCGCCTCATAAAACGCTGGAGAGCTTTCATATTAATGTAGAAAGATAGTTGCGCAATTATATAGGGTAAGGGTGCCTAATTCCATAATAGTCTTTTTTGTACATTTTTGTGCAAATATAACATTTGATATAACGGTGACAAAATATGAATAGAGGAATATAGTATGAACCTTATATGAGATTATTTATCGATATACAGTTGTCCCCAAATACGTCATCCTTTCCTCCAAGACAAGGACTCCGAAATACGTAATATGACTCCTAAATCAGTGTTAATGATATCCAATGTGAGTTTCTAATTCCGTAATATTAAAACAGAAGCTTACAAATTAAAAATAAAACTGAATTTGCCGTTTATTAAAGTTAATAACCAATATTAGAAGCTATGTGAGAGCAAATACAAAAAATGCATAAGTGATATCGAACAACATTTAATGTTTACATATATTTTACTCTTAAAATAAACTTAATATTAAATAATATTAAAAATGCACATGAGCCTCACTATGATGGTTGTCCAGCGGCTCGCTTTGTTTCCGCGCAGCTGTTATGTACGTATTATTAAATACAAAGTTGCCGACTAACGTCACTATAACAATTCCGCATGTTAAGCATTGTCGCGCGGTACCGGCTTTTATATAAACGGACAACCATCATAGTGAGGCGATAATAACATGTGTGCAAAAAATACACTAGTCCTACTTTGTAGCAAAAATATTGTCCTCTATAAATATAGGCACGAAATTAATAGTAATAATAATAATAATAATAATCATCATCATCATAGTACATTCACGAATTTAGGCCATTTGTTGACCTGTTTCGGCCTCAAGAGAAACACCATCCAGAAGTCTTTTGAGTGGACGTCCTGGTCTTCTTCTTCCTGCAGGTTGATATCTTAACATTAGTTTGGGTATTCTGTGATCTTCCATTCGATGAACATGTTGTATCCATCTTGACTTATAATCAGAAATTTTGTTTTCTAAAGATTCCATGTGTAATTCTTCTAAGATGTCTTCATTTTTTTTGTGATCTAGTAGTGTGTATCCTGCAGTCCTCCGAAGATAATAATAATAATAATAATAATAATAATAATAATAATAATAATAATAATAATAATAATAATAGTAATAATAATAATTTATAGAACTAACAACGGATATTGAAAGTATAAAAGAACTGAAAATAAATTATTTTAGGAAATTGGTTTCAATCAAATGACGGCTTACCCTATAGGCTTAATAATATTATAGCCATGTTAATGAGTATAATATTTAATTTTAATATAACTGATTTATACGCAATGTAACTAATATGACAATTTATTAATATTCTTAAGAATTTTCTTCTTACTGTCTGCATTCACATGGTTAAATATGAGAGATAGATCCATATCATAAGAAAAATTATAAAATAAATCGAAAATGCGGAAGCTGCTGTACCATTACTATTATTATTTTGTTTCCTATATGTTCATGTATCAGTTGGTTCAGTTGATATTAAAATACAGTATTAGAATGTTATGTTACTATTAAATAAACACCAAAATATAGAATATTCCTTCAAGGATAGTCACAAGAGACAGAGAGAGAGAGAGAGAGAGAGAGAGAGAGAGAGAGAGAGAGAGAGGGGGGGAGAGATAGAAAAACATGTCAATCACTTTCAACTTCACGATGGCTTTTGAGGCTTTGTACTGGTTTTCAAAAGACGGGAAAAACATTAAATTGCAATCCACTTATAATACAATGGGTTACCGGTATCTCACAAATATTTTGAATTTTGTGTTGTAAACGAGATATGTTCTATTCACATAGGCTTATTCATAGTAGATAGATAGATCATCGGTTGATTAATGTCTTTAACATTGTCCGATTCCTAATAGTCAATTTTGTCGGTCCATCCAATCTCCTGGTTGTAGACGTTTCTCCTTCATGTATAAACATATTCCCTGACTCCAGGAAGTTTTAGGTCTTCCTCTGCCTCGTCTTCCCTCAGGTTTCCATTCCAAAACAGATTTTGGTAGTCCCTACTCATAGTTAACGTTTATATATACAATTCTTCGTACAACTCTTAAAAGAATTTTAATCCAAACTTTAGTGATGCCGCATTTTGACTACTGTGACGTTCTACTAACTGACATAAGTGACGGATTGTCGGACAAACTGCAGCGTGTCCATAATATGTGTATCAGATTCATATTTAATGTTCGAAAATACGATCACATTTCTCTATTATTCCACGAATTGTCATGGCTACATCTAAAAGAGAGACGAAAATCACACTGTCTAATTCTCCTATTTAAGATCCTAAATACCTCGATTCCCAATTATTTATCATCCCGTTTCCAGTATCTATCCTCAAACCATAACTTAAACACAAGATCACAACATAGTCTCTTACTTAATATACCGCAACATAGGGCATCACATCACTCCATGTCATATACCATCTCCACTTCTCGCAACTGGAATTCCTTACCACAAGAAATAAGGGGCTGCCGGACATTGGCATCTTTTAAAAGAAATCTAAATTTATATTTGCCCTAAACTCGACTTCATTATTATCCAGTGTAAGATATATATATTAATTGGTGTTTCCCGTATAATACATATTTATATATTATTATATTATATTATTATTATTATTATTATTATTATTATATTATTATCGTATCATTATTGTTATTACCCTATAAAATGCTGTTTGTACATGACATTTACATTGCTACATTTATTGTATCTTTAACTGTTTATAATTAGTATAGTGTATATCTATATTTGTCGAATATTTATTTGTATTTGTGCTGGTGGAGTGGAAGAGAGGGCCTTATGGCCTTAACTCTGCCAGAATAAATAAAGTATTATTATTATTATTATTATTATTATTATTATTATTATTATTATTATTATTATTATTATTATTATTATTATTACAAACAGAAAGAGCATCAATAAAACACAAGGATAATCAATAAGCTAATATACAGTAATTCTCAGCAGATTAACATTTTTATTCAAATGCTGCATCCATCTCGAGGAACCAACTATGTTATCATATTCATTTAAAACGATGGAATAAAATGATTATTTTTGACTAGTTATCCTTCGCAAGTTAATGCAATTATTTCTGTAATTTATGTACAAAACATTATCAGTTTTGGTATTCATAATATTTGAGGTTAAATGTACGGACTCTTTTCATTAATAACGCAATTCCATGTACTTTTATGAGGCGCATCGAAATAAAATAAAGTCCAAGTGAACAAAGGATACATTGTCCAATTCAAAGAACATGGTTTAGAGCTATGACTATGCCGAGAATCGAACACTGGTCACGGAAATCAAGGAAAAAACGTTACTTCCCAAATATGGATATAAATGAAATGTTATTGATGTTTTATTTTTTTATTTTTGTAATAGGCTTTCGCTTTCTGATTGAGGATCTTAAGTTTTTCTTTTGTCAGATTAAGGACAATAGTTATAAATTCTCACGTTCATAGAATATAGCAGAACTTTATGTTTTGTTTATTGTTAACGAAGATATGTCACTGCATGACGGTCTCTCACGATACATGTATTGCAAACGTAATGTTCACATGCATTTAATGATGTTGGGCATTGTAATTTTGCATTTAATGAAGTTGTTTTTACGAATACTACAACGTTAATTTAGATTTTATTTCTATTTTTATTTTACTATTTCAAGTGTGGTAATTCACAAATCAATTACAAAAGGAGGATTACTGGATAGTATATTACAGTAACATATAAAGATTATATAACAACTTATTGGTCCTTTGCATTGTACGTGCTCTTTAGATAATATAAACACTTAATTAAATGATTATTTTTCAGGGATTTTGCAGATCAAGGTGCCTCTCCATTTAAAATATCCATCCTTCTCGATCAAGGACATATTCTTCTTGAAGTCCCTTTGAAGGAATAATTTATTTAACTTCTTGGTACCATGATCTTCATGGTCTTCACCTTTGTAGCGTAAAACATATTCAACTAATATTTTTCTCTTATGTAATATCGTACTCCTGAAAATTTTGTTATCCCATCATATTAAATTCAGAGATACTAATACTCTTCATCAATCCATAATTGAATATCTGCAGATCCAATTCAGTAATTATCATAAGTAATGCCACGAGTGATTTCCAAATTATCGATAAATTCACGACTCACGAAGTAAGGAGTAAATTTATCTAAAGAATTTGGAAATCAAGAGTGGCACTTGTTAGGACTATTTAACGGATAAAATCAAGCTGTTTACTCACAAACCATAATTTAAATATACTTATTTCAAAATATTTATATATTTAATGTAAACGGCGATGTTTGAAAACAAATGAGAAACGATTGGTACGCTTCATTTGCTTCTTTTGTTCATCACTGTAACCAGATCATATTATTTATTACCAAAGGAACGCAATATTGTAAGAATGCACTGTAGTGGAGAAAAAATTAAACACTAAAACTGTATATTAGTTCATTTCAGATGACATATGATGTAAATATGACAGTTATATTTTTCTGGAATATTATTACCTGGGAAAAAATACATTTAAGAAAGTGCAAACAGTGGTTTCTTTTTTTGGTGCTATAATCAGTTGCTACAAATGTTTTATATTAATTCCTGCATGCGCTAATGTGTTGACATTCATGCACTAGTCTATACATTCTGGTAGCCGTATTTCTTAGAAAGTGTTACTGCAAAATAATGCTATGACCTATTCAGAATGCTAAAAGGAGGTGCTTTCTTTATTATGACTATTTAACTCATGCCACAAATGCTAGTCAATGACCAATCACGTTTCAATGACTGTTCTCTTACAACCAATGACAGTCGTGTTTCACCTCGCTCTTGATCGATTTCTCTTCATCAGCTCCTGCTTTTGTGATAAAGAAAGCTCCTCCTTTTTAATGTTCTGAACAGGGCAAAGCATTATTTTTCTCTAACAAATACATTTAATATAGCAAATAATGAAAAGATTCCTTGATTTTACTGAGTTGTTTACTAAAAAAATAAATGAATAACCCGTAATGTTGATTATGATATATAGTTTGATGTGTTTCATTATTTCTCCACTTGGGTGCACTCTTACAATATTCGATCTTATTTTGCAATAAATAATATGATCAAGGAACAGTGAATGAACATAACCTCATATTTCTGATTGTTTTCAAACATCGTCGTTTACATTAAATATATAAATATTTTAAAAGAACTATAGTTAAACAATGATTTGTGAGTAAACAGCTTAATTTTATTCGTTAAATAGTCCTAACAAATGCCACTCTTGATTTCCATAATCCTCTAGATAAATTCACTCTTCACTTCGTGAGTCGTGAATTTATCGATAATTTGGAAATCACTCGTGGCATTACTTATGCTAAACTATAGTTGGTAAATTCTAGGCGAAACACGACTGTGATTGGTTCTAAATAAAAAAATCATTGAAACGTATTTGATCATTGACTCCCATTTGGGACATGACTTAAATAGTCCTAATTAAAGGGTAGTAAACGGCGATCTTTAAATGTCGCGAATCTAAACTGCGCGTGAAATGCTTGATAAATTGTATATTTACCTCTTTGTTCAGGGTTAAACTCTACGTCTGTAAGTCTACGACACGAGACCCATAGCTCTGTTTATTTCATGAAGGTTGTAATTTCTGAATTCTTACTCTCTGTAAAAAGCCATCGTATCTTTATATTTTGAGGCAAATATGGTATCCAATAAATTGCGGGAATCATAGGTAGAAAGAAATTCCATTTCGAATTATCCCTCTTTAACTACATAAAACACAAAAATAGCTATAAGTAAAGTTACGGGACTTTTTTCTAGGCCCAATCTATATCATTGTAAAGGATAACAATCACAATTTAGCCTCTGTCATTATTGTTGACACCAATTGCTGGTTAGCACAATACATTTTCGCTGTGATCAGTGCCATATATGTAAGTCTTAAATAAATGTATAGTATATTTCCATAATCAGTAATGACTTTAATGCAGTAGGGCCTAATATAACTTTTTAAAAATATTTTATTATTAAAAATCAATTATTCTAATGTTTATGGTCGCTCAAGTTCATAGTACTTGATAAATCACTAAGCCGGAAATTAAGATGGGAACTGACTTTAAACTGATTGACTGAGCAATGACGAAGACTAGGTTCATCCAGTATGCTGCATTCTGAAATCAGCTGTGTCTCCTTCGTAGCTAATTACGTGTTGAGTATCTTTTGGGGATTAGTCACTTAACAATAGCCTAGCTTTTGTGTTCTGCCTATTGAGGTTATGAATTAGACAGAGCTGAGGATATAACCATTCTCAAACAGGGATCATAACCCACACTGCCGTCAAGCCGAGAGTCGGAAGTGCGATAGTAAGGAATGAGCCACGCTATTCCACGTGAGGATACTAAAAACTCTCTTGTGCTGAGTCCGTCAATTAGGGTGGAATCTAGCACATATGTGTCTGTGGACAGCACGTCACTGTGACAGGTATCCATATTGCGTACTATATCGTTGAAATTATATTAGTTTAAAGAGTATAGGTGTATGATCTAAGTCGAGTGCGTCCCTATCTCTTCAGACAACACTATCATTATAGAATGGCAGTGTTGTGTGAAGAGATAGGGACATTATTTGACAATACAATATTTAAGATATCAGAACGGATGCCGAAATCCGTGTTGGGAAAGAATGTGTTCCTTTGGAGCAGATATGTATATGTTATGAAGTTGACAGACATTTTTAACGTGACACGACAAGTCGGGGAGAGGAATTTAAATTGTGGATCACACACTTGACCGCACAAGGACTTAGAGGGACTCGCCGAATGGATGATCGGCTTAATGTCGGAGCCTCCATCGAGGCATCACAACATTAAGACGAAACATATAATTCACACACACGCATTCATACTAAACATGGCGAATACAATAATAATTATTATGATGGCCAGACGATTTTCAGGGTCTGTTTGCGCTTTAAACGTTCCTGAAATTTGTCTTGGAGTTGAGGAAAAATCCCGAAAAAACATCACCCAGGAAACTTGTTCCGACAGTGATCGAACCCGAGTCCGCTGCGTTTCACGCAGCCACGCTACTCTGAGACTTTTTGTTTCAAGTTGCGATTTAAAGACGGGAGAAAAAAAAACAGAAACTTGTTTGTCAGTAGCCATTGCCCGTTTCAGAATTCCCCTCCTGATAATGTTATCAGTGATTGCTGCACAATTAATACCTGTTCATATATGAAATATATATCCATCCATAGTAATTCTGCCCTCAGGCAGGTCTTTCACTGCAATCATATAATTTTCATGCTATGCTTTGCAGCCTTACTAGGGAATTGTAGGTGTGGTAGCTTCCCGTTCCTTTTCACACCGGTGAAGGATGATAATGATGATGATGATGATAATAATAAGGATGAAGATGATGACGATGGCCATATGATTTCGGGGACCGTTTGGACCTTAAAGTTTTCCTCACATTTGTCTTACAGGTGAGAAAAAACCCCGATAAAAACCTCGCCCAGATAAACTGCCCCGGCCGGGGATCGAACCGCGCCCGCTGCGTGACAAGGCAGCACGCTACCTCGAGACCTCAGCGGTGGACTTTATATATATATATATATATATATATATATATATATTTATATATATATATATATATATATATATATATATAAATTATTATTTGATAAATAATTTTCCTCCTTTAAACAATGTAAATTATTCGATGACATTAATAGTTTAATTTTAATTTTAATTACTCTGTCAGGCCTAGAAATTATATATATATATATATATATATATATATATATTTTATATATATTATAATTTTGATTCGTTAAATTGATTAGATCAAAATATAATATATATATATTACAGACATACTACCTACATAATTTATTTTCATTATAACTCCAGCGCTGTGATCTCTGGACAGTGCTTCTGTCATATATGCAGGTTCGACCCCCAATACAGACAAGTTTCCTCGGTGATGTTTTCTTTCAGGGATTTTCCTCAACTCTAAGGAAAATTTCAGGAAACTTTAAAACTCAAGAGTCCGCGAAATAATATTGTATTCATAATCATATTATATTCGCCATGTTTAGTATGAAAACGGGATCATGATACATTTCGTCTTACTCTTGTGTTGTCTCGGAGGTGTCCCTAGATTTAGATTATCACTCATTCGGAAAGGCCCTCTAAGTCATCGGCAAAAAAAGTACGTGTGTGATCCAAGTTGTTCGTATCACTCTAAAGTCCGGGCATCACGGAGCATATAAATATACCTATAAGGTGAGAGGTTAAAGTACGATGAACAAATTATAAGATTAATTATTATAAATGTATCTAATCCAAGAATAATTATTGTCAATTTTATCTTACCAAGTTGTATGGTAAACCATGTTTTAAAGCCTTACCTCTGCCAAGATAAAATAAAGCTATTATTATTATTATTATTATTATTATTATTATTATTATTATTATTATTAATATTATTAGTAGTATTATTATTATTATAACTATTATTATTAGTAGTAATATTATTATTATAACTATTATTATTAGTAGTAATATTATTATTAGTGTTATTATTATTATTAGTGTATTACTATTATTATTACTGTTAGTATTATTATTATTATTATTATTATTGTTATTACTATTGTTATTATTCTTCTTATTATTATTATTGTTATTACTATTGTTATTATTCTTATTATTATTATTATCATTATTATTATTATTATTATGATTATTATGATTATTATTATGAATGCAATGACGAATGTTAAGTAAATAATATTGGAATGTGGCACTTATTATGAAGTCAGTTTGGACTATGTATTTAAAGACAAACTTATCCTTGAAACGAAGGATTGACTGAATATTTGTGTATAAGACTGTTATTATACTCAAGAAGGTGTTGCGCTTAAAGATTTTTCACTATTTGTGTTTGAATATGAAGAGGACTTTCCTTTTTACCTATTGCATGCAGATGCAAGTTTTAAACAGTTAACGAGGTAGATTGCAAGCAATTTTAATGCATTGCCACACTTTCGATCTGTGAGACTTTGGTACAGCATTTTCTACTAATGAATAAGGAGTTGAGGACAAACGTCACAAAAAAATGGTCAAAGATGCAATTCATCGTATACCGGTAATTAAAATTGGTTACGGTGATAATTCGTTTTAATTAAAATTCGTAGTAGAATATATCTGGTCACATACATATCTAATATATAAAAATGAATGTTTGTTTGTTTGTTCGTACTTTATGCGCGGCCATACCGTTGATCCGATTGTGAGGGGTTTTTGCAAAATATTCAGGAGATTCCCGGGATGAACATAGGCTATAAGAGAGTTGTAATACTCAACTCCTACACCCTTAAAATTCACCCTTTGTAGTGAAAAACGTGAAAAAATCCTTCTTTGACGCTTAAATGGCTTACGCTGCCTAAACCACAACAAATACACGAAATTAATTTACACAGAATTGAATATATCAATAAACTCTACAAAAAAATCCGCGACAGCATATGTTTATCTTTTACGGATAATTCACAATAACCATTTTTGTCTTTCATTGATGCCAAGAAGAACGAGATAAGTAGTTTGCCGGACAAGCGTGCACACAGTTGTGATGGGGCTTTTTGGAAATGTTTAGGATTTTCCCGGGAAGGTTATAGGCTACAAGAGAATTTTAAAGCTCAAGCCCTTAACCCTTAAAAATCGCCCTTTGCAATGAAAAGTAAAATAAAAGTGGCTTCTTGTACGCTTAAATGGCTTACGCTGCCTAAACCATAACAAATACACCAAATTAATGTACACAGAATAGAATATCTTTAAAAACTCTACAAAAAAGCTCGCGACAGCATATGTTTGTCTTTTAGGGATAACTCACAATAATCATTTTTGTCTTTCATTGATGCCAAGTAGATCGGGATTAAGTAGATTCCCGGGCAAGCAGAGCTGCAGCACGGATAACTCGAAATAAAGAATTTTGTCTTTCAGCTCATTAATGCCAAATACATCGGGATACGTAGATTCGCGGACAATGCCGGGTAATCAGCACGGGGTATTTAAAAATATTAATGATGTAAATTTATAATTATTATTCCTTTTACCTATTCAACTAAACGTAAAAACACATTATCATTTATTTAGGCGTAGCAGCGCGCCCCGGGTATTAGCTAGTGGTTAATATAAAGTGTCAGTATTGTAAATACGGTTACAATCAAAACAATATTTTTATTAACAAATGCTGTCTTTATTTCATTTTAATTGTTTCTCAAAACAAAGTATTTTATCTCAGATCTTTCTTCTGCGAGTTTCTAATTAGCCTCTACTTTAAGAAATAGATATCTCATTTATTGATGTGTTCGATAATGTATGTCAGTGCTGTGAGATACAATGTACTGTAGTAATACGTAACTAATTTCATCTTCCTCTAAAGGCAATGTCTTATCAATGAAGCCATTATTTTTTCTCACCTTCCCGTTCTTATCGCCTTTTCAATATTTAATGCTATGGCTCAAGTGGCCATACAAATTTCGATATAATTTTGATTTTAAAACGAAGCTTAGGAATAGCAAAAATGAAAGCACGAAAAAAATATTTGGACCATCCAGAAAGAAACGAGTAAAATAGCATTTTATAAATCACTGTTTTCTATATCGCCTGAAGAATGTAGCAGCCATTGCTGTTTTAACGACAGTTTTGTTATTCAGACGTTAATCCAGGATTGAAGCATTGCAACATTCTATAGTCAGTCGCCATTCTTCTCTATTTTTCGATCTCTTCTTCTAAGCCTCTTTCTTCCATTGTTCTTACTCCTCCTTGTACCCGTGTTATTTTTTTTTTGTCCTTCCCTCTTACTTCCTCCTATCGGATTACATTCATAAATCTTTTTCGGAAATCTGCCTTCCGCACTCCTCATTATATGTCAAAACTGTCTTATTTGTTTTGTTGTGATAGTTTCTACTAAGTTCTTAAAACTTAATGTACTCTTATTTATAAATTGTTGCTGATCTTCGCCGGGAGTCCATTCCATTAAATGTAATTTGTGCATTGTTTTTGCTTTCAAATTCCATGCCTTTTACCCATATGATTATATATATATCCTGTCCAGGCATTTATTTTTCTTATCATACCATATATATATACATACATACACTAGAAGTCCCGGCTACGCGTTGCTGTTGCTAAGGTATACGTTAAATTATGTTGTAGTAAACTAAGTGAAATTATTATTTACGGATAAAGACGGAAACGATATAGCCGGTATAAAAACTCACGGGATTTAGATTTGAACCTGAGGTCAAAATTTGAAAACGATTGATGAAAATTTTCGTAGAGTTGATAAGAAGCACAAATCGGCATAAAATGTTGAATTTTAGATTTTATTAATTTTATATTCAAGTTTGTAACAAATGAGTAAATTACAAAGTTGTTAGTTGATAACATGTAACATTTAATTTTATAAATGAGGTAGGATAGATAATTTCTTAATTTTTAACAACAATATTTATTATTTTGAATTATAAACATTTTAAATTTTAATTTAATTTAGCACTAATCGGTGCACAATATTCTTGGTTAACCTGTCTCTAGCTAACACAAATAGATTCGATGGTTTTCCCACACGTGAGCATGCAACATATAATTGTCCATGGGAAAAACATGGAATTTCCAAATCTAAACCACAAATGGACATTGTTTGGCCTTGAGATTTACTTAAAGACATGGCGAAAGCTAAACGAATAGGACCTTCATATATTTTTTAATTGACCTTCTTAAATATAAGATTTATGTCACATAGGCCTATACCAATTTGAGGAAATTCACTTGATATCTTATCATTCATGGTCTCTAGAACTGATTCGCCATATTATTCAATGTCCCTTCTCGGTCCAGCTAAATTTAAATTAAGTTGCTGTCTTTCAGCCAGTTTACTAAAACTAATACTTACACACGAAATTAATATTATTATCAATATATTGAAAATAAAATAAACACTGAACACACTTAAATTATGAAATAATCAATATTTGTAATTCAATTGAAATTCGCGGTTGCAACAAAAAGCACAGTCACCTGGATCTCTCTTTGTTACGTAAATAATAAACCAATTACCTTACCAAATAACCTTACACCGCCATCTCTTAGAATCGTACGGAACTCACAGATAATTATAACTCTTTGTTAAATAATAAACAAATAATTTTCATTAAAAAATAATGCGACTATAAATTTAGTTATAAACTACTCTCTGTCTCAAGTTGGATCAAACTGAACACAGTGTGCAAAATTTTATTAAAATCGGTTCAGTAGTTTAGGATTCCATCGCGGACAAACAACGTGACACGAATTTTTTATATATTAAGATATGTATATATATGACAAGATAAGAAAAATGAATGCCTAGACGGGATATATATATATTATATATATATATATATACACACACACACTTGTGTCCAAAAGTTAAGGATAATTAGTTCATTTGCCGACTTATTATAAAGCATTTGTCAGAATAATACAAAATTTGGTAAGGGTATGTCACAGATAATTAGAAACATGGCACGAAAGAAACAATGACATGAATACGTCATTCACTTGTCATTTTCACAACAAACGAAAACTGCATTTCAGAATTCGAACATAAAAGTTGAACAACAATGGTTCAAATGATTAGTATGGGGTGTGATTACCCCTGACAGCTACACAAGACTCACATCGACGTGGCATGCTAGTGATGAGGTTGTTCAGGAGTTCGATGCTCAGCAAATTCCACTCCTCATGAAGAGCAATGTGAAGGTCTTGAAGTGTCCTCGGAGGAGGCTGACGAGATGCAATTTGTCTCCCTAAGGCATCCCATGCATGCTCTATAGGATTCATATCCGGAGACCTCGCTGGCCACTCCATACGCTGGATATCTTCCTCCTGAAGAAACTCATCCACCAGTTGTGACCTGTGTCATCCATGAATATGAATTCTGGACCCACAGCTCCCCTGAAAAGTCTTACATGAGGTTCCAGGATCTCTTCTCTATACCGCTGAGCATTAACAGTGCCACCTGCGAAGATGTGAAGCTCTGTGCGTGCATTCATCATTATACATCCCCATACCAGGAGACCACCGCCACCAAATGGATGTCTTTCCATGATGTTCATGGGGTTGTAACGAGTTCCTTGCTCCCTCCAGATAGTCACGCGATGCGAATCACAGTTCAAGCTGAATCTGGACTCGTCTGTAAATAGCACGCTGCTCCACTTATTTAGAGTCCAGTCGCGATGTTCCTGACTCCACCGTAAACGTGCTCTCTTGTTATCAAGGGTGAGTGGGACGCACACTACAGGCCGTCTAGCATACAGACCAGCAGCTCTGAGTCTTCTATAGACAGTTTTGTCTGGATACTCTGATACCTGAGGCGGCCGCAAGTTCTGAACTCAGTTGTCTGGCAGACATTGTTCGGTTTCTTCTTGCAGTTAACGCAAGATATCGATCCTGCTGAGGATTTGTAACTCTTGGACGACCTCCCACTGGTCTTCGCCTAACGTCTCCGGTCTCTTGGAACTGTCGCCATAACCTAGATATAACATTTTGTGGCACATTAAGTGCTATGGAGACCTCAGTTTGTGTCTGTCCTGTTTCTAGCCGCCCAATAATTCTACCCCGAAGCAGAGGGTCCAGATGTTGTCTTTGTGCCATTTACTGCAATCTGTTCTTACACTACATCTGATTATATCATAACTCTCTTTAAAAATGAAGATTTATGGAACAGGGCTTAACTCCAACAATGCAATTTTCATTTATAATTGCTATTAATTTTTTCATTGTTGAAGAGAGATTATAATTTAGTATGTAAACTAAACTAAATGTACTGAGAAACGTTTTGATAAATAATTTTTACTCCTTGCTCCTCTTTAAGCATTTTGATTTTCCGTTTTACAAATTATCCTAAACTTTTGGACACCAGTGTATATATAGATAATGTCATATTATGAATGTTCCCAAGTCTTCTTAACCTCGATCCTTTGATCAATTTTAATACATTTTCTTATAGTTATTCCTGCATTTTTCATTTTGTTCCTCAAATAAAAGTATTTTTACAGCGTGAGGATATGAGTCTCTTGCCCTCCTCCATGATGTAAGATTAGAGGGTGTCTCTCTTTTTAGCCTTATTGTCGACCTGTTCTGCAAGGAATATCCTACTAGTAGCAATGCTACTGCCGTCATAATATTCAAAAGCCATCAAATAAACTTAAGTCCCACCAACACGATAAGGGGGAGAAACCTTCGGGGAGATATAAATTTATACAATGTATATTACAGATAATATATATATATATATATATAGCAAAAGGTAAAGTGATACCACTATAGAGCCCAGGAGGCTCTATGGGTAATATGATGTTAAGGTCCCAATCTTTTTAGATAATCGGCAGGAGTTGTCAGATGGAATGTTTGCCCTGTATGACGGCCTCTTTACCCCCAGAACAAGCATCCGGTACTCATTTCCATTAGAGGCTGAGTCGATCCCAGGGCAATGGTGCCGTCAGAAGATTTAGGGACAAATTAAAAATCCTGACATCATCGGGACTTGAACTTCCGACCTTATTCCTTATAACGTATTATATATTTTTAATCAATATCCCAGGTTGTCATTTGGATATTCTGGTGTTCTCTCCCGGCATTGGTTTAATTGTAATCCACTTTTCAAGTTAAAAGGCGGAGTTACGTTACCCCGATGATATTATGATGTGTGATAAATGATAATGTAGCTCCAGGAGAGTTCTTAACCTAAATTCCAGACCATGGGCAACCACAGGAATGATTTTCTTTTAGGAAAAATTCCTAAGGTTTGACCGGGAATCAAACCCGGGACCTCATGAACAGTAGTCAGAAACGCTGACCACTAGCCCATGAGGCTGATATATACATATATAAACAGTGTTAATGAAAATTAATAATCCGCAAAAACAATTACCTTCCCTCTTAGCTGCAGCGAATTTTAAACTAATTAACCCTTAAATTGGTAACGCATCACATAAGAAGCATTCGTTTAATTTAAAACGATTACAAACTTAGTAGAAATAATTTTAATTTTTGCCAGATTACCAATAATATGCAACAATAGCTTTCAGTTGTGCATAATTTATTTTCACTGAGGCCGACATATTCAAATAAGATGGATTGGAAAATTCAGAATCGCAATTTAAGGGTTAAAATATATTTGGTTTCCAATTTGCTGCATTTCCAGGACCACGACGAGGACGTGAGGGATAGGATATCCCTGTTGTCCCTTCATATATTTTATTCAATGTATTAATTCTAGGGAAAGGAATTGTATGAACTAAAATGTATGATTGCAACACAGATTAGTATAATATAGTATTTATGTAAATATAATATAATTATGTTTCTTGATACAAAATCCATTGTGTAATATCTTGATAATTTCTACAGAAAACGCTGATGAACTTTTCTTGAAGTTATATTTATAAAACTGTAAACAAGTTAATTTCAACTTATTGAAGTAACAAGTATTACCACTGATTACTTTCTATGTTGCAGTCTTAACTTTTAGTGAAAAAATCCGATCCATACGTTAGTATTTTAATTGAATGATCCTGAACATAATGAAGGAATGACAGGTATTTGGTCCCGTTAACGTTTTTATGCAAAAAAATATTGTTTTACGTAAAAACGTTTCACCAAGAGCAAGTGACATAAATTTTATTATTGCGATCGATCTGTAGGTAATCAATGTTTTTCAAACCGAAACAAATGGAGGTAAAGTTTTGTCAGTTGCTACTTGGTCCTATTTTCACAAAAACTTATAATAATAATTAATAATAAATTGCAATAAAAATAACTTACAATAACTTACTTAGCTTAAATAACTTATGTTACAAAATATTAAGAATAACTTACAATAACATTTTCAAAATCACACTATTACATTATATAAAATCTAGAGTTCATAACCTAAAATATGAATCTTCTATTTACAAAGTTTCTATACTTACATCGACATGATAAAAAATAATTATACCTTTAAACAAAATTATCATCATCGTAATCCGTTTATCAATTACAAATATACACATATCCATAATATCCTTTTTAAACTTCATATTAATTGATTTGTTTAATAAGATCAATTTTAGATACCAACAATTATTTTATTTTCTGTTTATCGGCACTTGTATGATGTCTCTGAACTTTCAGTGTATGATAAAGATTAATGTTACCTTTATTTACTGTTTATCGGCACTTGTATTATGTCTCTGACCTTTCAGTGTATGATAAAGATTAATGTTACCTTTATTTACTGTTTATCGACACTTGTATGATGTCTCTGGACTTTCAGTGTATGATAAAGATTAATGTTACCTTTATTTACTGTTTATCGACGCTTGTATGATGTCTCTGAACTTTCAGTGCAGTGATAAAGATTAATGTTACCTTTAAACAAAATGGCATTAGTAATACTTTTGTGAAATAAATTTTTCTATCAGTAGGACATGAGCACTCCATGTATCTATGAGACCCTTCTCTGCGATGTGACCTGCTACAAGTAGTTGTCTATGAGGCCAGTTGTTCATTTATTTGAATCTGAAACACAGCCTAATTAAACATAAAAATGCAGTATCATATTTCACAATACTGAAAACATTGATTCCAAAAATGTAATACTCAGATTAAAGAAACATGTAGAAACATTAAAACTAAATGTTGCTCTATGCCCTGGCAACCTTAAGGGATCCCGATATTTATGTCCCCTCGGGAATCGGGGTGGCCTAGATATACCCCCAGGCACTGGTTCCATTTATTCGCCCAAGCGAGTAGCATGGTCCGCGGTGTGGCTTTTGTGATCCGAGTATCTTGAAGTTTATATATCCTCTGGAATTGGAGTAAATCTAAATAAATGTCTGCAAAAAAAACAAACTAAACACGTAAGGATTGAAAAAGTTGTATAAATGGTATAATATTACATATCAAATGCTTCAAATCATTAATTTAGATATTACAGAAAAGAAACAAGTATAGTTTCAATATATATAATAGCTTACTTCAATGCAGCTCCATCCAGTTTATAAACCGTTTTGTTTGAATAATTTTACCGGTATATTTCCTCCAACATTTTTCCTTCTCCATTGTTCTCAAATTGTTAGTTGAATGTCAAAATGTTACATGATTTTCAATGTCAGCACCTTGATAATTACCGTTGTTATCTTTCTCAATTTTTTTTTCTAAAATGAAACATTCACCTCTGATCAGCAAGCTAACATTGACAGATAGTAGACAGTTCTATGTTTGCATACATAATTTATTTTCGTTATGTGAATAACATAACCAGTCAGCTGCAAAAAATAAAATCTGAAGCAGTACCATGGTTACTGTCTTTTATTGTTTCTAGAATGACAGCAACAAAAATGGAAATCCACGGTGTTAAAATTGTTTAAGTGGTCTAATCTTGAAATCTAATATATAAAAATGAATGTTTGTTTGTTTGTTTGTTTGTTCGTTTGTGCATTATGCACGGCCATACCGTTGATCCGATTGTGATGGGGCTTTTTGCAAAATGTTCAGGAGATTCCCGGGATGAGCATAGGCTATAAGAGACTTGTGCTACTCAACTCCTACGCCCTTAAAAATCGCCCTTTGTAGTGGAAAACGTGAAAAAAATAGCTCTTTGGACGCTTAAATGGCTTATGCTGCCTAAACCATAACAAATACACAAAATTAATGTACACAGAATTTTAATATCTCAGAAGTCTCTACGAAAAAGTCCCCGACAGCATATGTTTATCTCTTACGGATAACTCACAATAACCATTTTGGTTTTTCATTGATGCCAAGAAGATCGAGACAAGTACGTAGATTCCTGTGCAAGCATAGCAACACATAACGAATTTTGTCTTTTAGCTCATTTAAGCCAAGAAGATCCAGATAAGTAAATTCCCGGGTAACATCGGGTAATCAGCACGGGAAATCTTAAAATAATTACGATATATATTTATAATTATTTTTCATTTCACTTATTCAGCTAATCATAAGAAGTACATTAATTTTCGTCTTTCAGCCCATTTATGTCGAAAAGATCGGGATAAGTAGATTCCCGGGCAATGCCGGTAATCAGGACGAGGAACCTAAAATATTTAAGATTTAAGATTTAAGATTTAAGATTTATTTAGCCTGGTGGAGTTAAGGCCATGTGGCCTTCTCTTCCACTCACCAGGACAAACATATATTACATAAGAATATAACAATCTTAATTAACTCTAATATTAAACACTAAGTAAAAATTTGATCAAAAGATAATATCTAATATACATATTACGATCTATAATACAACCAGTTAATATTAGTTAAAATTAAGACTAAAACTAATAATAAAATGTATACAAGCAAGACATATTAAATTGTCCCTGTCTAGTGTATATAAAAAACAGGAAAATAATGAGATATAGAAAACTAATTTTACGATTATACAATATTTAAAACAAAACAAATAAAAATATTTGTTATTCTTAATATTATTTACGTAAATAATTAAATATATTAATATTGCTAAAAGAATACTATCAGTGAGGTGTATAAGTCAGTTTGTTATTAAATAATTCTTTAGTTTGTTTTTGAAGGATGTTATAGTTTTGACAGTCTCTGACATAGGGTGGAAGGGAATTCCATGTTTTGGTAAGTGACACCGTAAAAGATAATGAATAATATACAGTGTGATGAGGCGGGATATAAAGGACAATGTGCTGATGGGATCGAGTGTCAAGATTATGTGTGTCGGATAGTCTGATGAAGCGGCGTGATAAATAATTAGGCGATGATGTGTGAAGTATTTTATAGAGAAGGGATAGGGAATGGACAGTTCTACGATCTCTTAGACGAGACCACGATAATTGTTCCAGGGACGGTGTAACATGGTCAAATTTGCGAATACCACAAATAAAACGTGCGCAAGAATTATGAACACGTTGAAGTCTTTGAGTGGAAATAATATTTAAGTCTGTAAAAAGAGTGTCACAATAATCAAAATGGGGCATTGCAAGTGTTTCTACTAACATTTTCCTAAGGGCGAATGGCAAACAATTTCGTACACGATTTAATGAATGTATTATTGAGAAGACTGTTTTGCATGTATGGTTTATTTGTGTATTCCAATTTAAGTTTTTGTCAATAAATACTCCTAGAATTTTTACTGTCTCACTATAAGGGATTTGAACTCCGTTTAGTGACACATGCGAAACTGTGTTTAGGTTAATTGTAGATAATAGTCTCTGATGACCCATAATGATTGATTGTGACTTTGTAGGATTTAATTGCAGTCCATATTTAACTGTCCAAGTCATTAGTGAGTCAAGATCCTCGTTAATTTTGGCAACAGCGTCATTTAGTGAATATTTGTCTGTGTGGATGTAGATTTGCATGTCGTCTGCAAATAAATTATGTTTGCAATGCTTTAGGGAGTTAGATATGTCATTTATGTAGATTGAAAAAAGCAAAGGTCCAAGTACTGAACCCTGTGGAACCCCAGCTTTACGGAAGGACCAAGAAGAACATAATGTATGATTTTCTATAACAGATTGCTGGCGCTCATGAAGGTAGGAATTGAACCATTTCGTGGCACTATCAGAGAGTAAGAGGTTTTTAAGTTTATGCAACAATAAGTCCAAGTCTACCGTGTCGAATGCTTTACTAAAGTCCAGTAATGTAAGAATGGTAAGTTTTCGATTATCAGCAGCTTCGCGTATGTCTTCGCAAATATTTAGTAGAGCAGTATTTGTATTGTGTCCTGTCCTGAAGCCTGACTGAAATTGATCTAGAAGGTTGTAATCATTTAGGTATTCAGTCAGTTGTTTATGGACTAATCGTTCCAGAGCTTTTGAAAGAGTAGGTAAAATGCTAATGGGTCGAAAGTCGTTCGGGGTTGAGGGCGTTTTAACTTTAGGCAGTGGACGTACGAGGGCTTGTTTCCACAATGAGGGATATGTAGAAGTTTGTAGTGAGGAGTTAAAAATATGAGTTATAGTAGGTAGTATAGCTTCGATTATTTTATTCAGTAAAGTAATATTTATACGGTCAGTTCCTTCTGCTTTGGTTTTTATTCGCATTATGGCTTTCTTTACGTCGTAGTCTGTAACATATGAGAAGTGGAAATGTTCTCTGTCGGGTTGATTTGTCAGTGATAATTCATTTATTGTTTGTTCTTTATCCTTTGGAGTAGTAGTTATACCTGTGAAGTGATTATTGAGTGTGTCCAGGGAAACAGGTAATTTGTCTACCTGTGTGTCTTTTCTCCCAATTCCCATTCTATTCAAGTTTTTCCAGATTTCTGAAGTATTGGTATTTGTTAGGTTGTATAAATGTCTAAGTTTGGCGTTTCTTATAGCTTGATTTGTCTTGTTACGTAACTGTTTATATTGAGTGAGACTTGTGTCTGTTTTGTTGAGTCTATATTTCTTATGTGCTGCGTCTCTATCAGTCATCAAGTAACGAATTGAAAGAGTCATCCAGGGTGCAGGGCGTCGTTTCACGAGTTTAGTTTTTAGTGGGGCATGTCTGTTGTATAATTGTAGTATAAAGTCATTTAGTGTCTCAACTTTTTCATCTACAGAATGCAGCGTCCATATTGAATGCCACGGCATCTGCATAGCTTCTTCAATTAGGGTTGCATTGTCTATATGTTTTAAGTCTCTATACGTAATAGTCTTTCGAGTCGGTTTAGGGCACTGCAGTGAATATGCTAAGAATATAATATCATGTGCTGATATTCCCGGGGCTGGCAGTTGCCCGTGAGTAAGTACTCTGTCTGGATTATTAGTTGCAATTAAGTCAAGTAACGTCTCAGAGTGATGAGTGTGATGTGTAGGTCGTAGGGGTAGGAGTGTCATATCACAAGCCTGGAACGTAGCCATCAGTTGTTGTGTATGTCTGTTATCAGTGTCTAGTATATTTATATTAAAGTCGCCCATAACGATAACGTGTTCATATTGTATTCGCGCGTTTTGTAAAGTGGACTCAATTTCAGCGATGGCTTTTATTTTAGGAGGTTGGTATACTACACAGAGAAGACATTTTTTGAAACTGACAAATATTTCTATGAACATAATTTCGGCAGATGGTTCGTTATTAGATAGATACACAATTTTAGGAGTAAGGTCTGTTCTAACGAAGGCTCCAATACCGCCCCCGCGACTGTAAACACGATCGTGTCTAAGAAAAGTATAACCATCCATGTCAATTAAAGAAGAGGTAATGGTGGGATTTAGCCACGTTTCGGATATGAGAAGAGCATGAATATTTAAAGAGAAGAAAATAGTTCTGATCTCATCTATATGTGCAGTAATACTCTGAGCATTGAAATGGGCTACCTGCAAGGAATTAGGGTATGTGGACAAAGCTATTTCTAAAGCATTCCTTGAAGTAGTGGGGTCGAGAAGGGGAGTGGGAAGGTTATATATTCACGTAGACTTTCACGGCCGGAGTTGCTATGATGATCTTGATGAGGATTTTCGGGCTGTAGGCCGTGGTCGTGAGGCTTGTAGTTCCCCGACGTTCCGCCAGAGACTGCATCCCTTGAGGATGCCAGACGCAGTCTCTGGCAAAACGTCGGGGAACTACAAGGCTCACGACCACGGCCTACGACCTGAAAATCTTCATCAAGATTATCTAAAATATATAATTTTTAAATTATTTTTCCTTTTACTTATTCAATGAAACATAAAAGCACATTATTTTTAATTTATTTAGGCGTAACAGCGTACGCCGGACATTAGCTATTATTATATAAACAATCTAGTATATAGCTCGACACAGCCATCTTTTGTATCGGGAAAATTGAGAAATAACAGACTGCTCCCCGTATATGTTGTAATGAAACATTAAAAATGACTAGTATACTCACGTTACATTCAAACATGTCATGATGCTCGAAACTTTACAAAATAATGGTCTGAGATTTGGAATTGAATAGCCTCTCAGAATAAAGTTTAATCCTACATTTTTCAATGTTGATTTTTACATGGAAAATATTCACCTTTTTTTCATATATAACTCAACTAGTGAAAAAATAGTAATACATTTCTTCTGGGCGATTATTCATTTATTCATTTAGAATTACGAGTACATGCATACCGCACATTGCGTATCTCATCATTACATTGTTATTAAAGAATTTTATAATATCACAGTAATAATTAATGAAGTACCCTAACGCATAATGCATTATGCTCCTTTTGTATTTGGTACCGTTTATACTTCAGCAATAACTTATGTATAATAACAAATAAGTACAGAGTTTACGATTGTAATGCTTTACTAAGTCAAATACTGAAGTTTCCTGTGTCCGATTTTAAAACATATATTTATATTTTCTCACATAATTGTTATGATTAAAATATGTTGTATTATTTATTTGGTCACATTTCTAGAGTCTCCGATAAAATCAAGCCCATATCTGAGCTAGCATAATTAAGTTTATTCTAATATTTAAATATACAGAATGATAAAAAAGATTCAGACAGCGTGTAGTTTGTGATAAAGGAAAAATAATATTCTCAACTCGTGTCCAACTCAAGGTCGGGTCGAAGGATGAGATTAGAAGAAGCTCATCATATTGAGGTAAGTGAATGACAAAGGTGCCGGCCGACCACGTCTGAAGCACCTTCACAGGCAGATGGACGAAATGAAACGAAATGGATGAGATGAGTATGGAGAAATGGTTGAATGAAATTATGGTAGGAGAAAACGGGAGACAATCCCGAGAAAAACCTGTCCAAGATCCATTTCGTCCACTACGAAATCCACAAGGAGTGACCGAGACTCGATCTCGGGACCCCAGCAGTAAGAGGGGAGCGTCTAACCGATTGCGACACGGAGCTGCCTTGATAAAGGATATTAAAAAAAATAACATTTGAAGAGAGTGATATGGCCAATACAGGGGAACACAAGTAATCAAAATTAATTATATGTTATGTATTAACTTCCAATGCAACTTTGGTACAACATCTGCTCATTATAACTTTTCTACTAATGGGCGAATGTGCTTCACTGTGGAAACATTGTAATATTTTGGCGTTTCATTTACCACGCGAGGCGATGTCTCCTTCGCTGACAAACGGTTTGTAATGAAAATGGAGGGAGGTCAATAATTCGAATTAAAAAATCCTTAATATATTTTTTATGGAGATTGCTTATTAAACCTTTATATTATTGTTGATCATAGGGTTTATCTTAATTTTTCAAAATGCTCTAATAATTTACGACGTACTGAACAATGTATGCAGAATTTTTTGACATGAGATTCCCTGGCAAAGTAAGTTAATTATTATCTTATACTCAAATCATACAACTAAAATCAAAAGAAAAGAAAATCGGAGAATCTAAGAGGCAGTGGTAAGACCTACTTGGAGACTAAATGGATGAAGATCCAATCCAAGTCATAATAATAATAATAATAATAATAATAATAATAATAGTAATAGTAATAGTAATAATAGTAATAATAGTAATAGTAATAATAGTAATAGTAATAATAGTAATAGTAATAATAGTAATAATAATAATAGTAATAATAATAATAGTAATAATAATAATAGTAATAATAATAATAGTAATAATAATAATAGTAATATTATTATTATTATTATTATTATTATTATTATTATTATTATTATTATTATTATTATATACCGCTTATCTCGGATTAGCGTGCTGCTTTGCCACGCAGTGGGCCCGGGTTTCTATCCCCAGTCGGAACAAATTTCCTGTGTGATGATTTTTTTCGGGTTTTTCCTGACCTGTAAGATAACAAATATTGAGAGGAAACTTTAAGACACAAACGGTTCCCGAACGTCATCTGGCAATCATTATCATTATTAACATATTCATTAAATTTAGGATTAAGGCATCTCCTGCCGCACCATTATCATCATGATGATCTATCAGATCAGCGCCTTCCAAGCGCCCCAACCTTAGAAGTGGGTTACAATAACGCCACGTTAGGAGAGAATACCAGAATGTCAAAATGACAACGTGGTGGCATTGCATGAAAATAATTATAGTAATAATTGTTTTGTTGCTCATCCTCGGTTCTCCTATATCCTCTGTTGGTTGATTCCAGAGATCAGTTCCTGAGTGTTCATGCATTGGAGTATGTAGATATGTTGACGTGGTAATTTGTTTTACACTTTGGGGAGATTGAAAATGTCTTCTTGTCTTCTATTATTTTAAGAAGTCTAAAATGTCATGTTTTAAGTCTTGCAATAGCTGTCTGTTGTTTTCTTTGAAGTATCTTTCTGATGGAGTCTCCAGGATTCTATATTTTAAACCAGTTGTGTTGCGATGGCAATTTCCGTATTTTGCAAGTCTTTGTTTTAAATTTTGAATATATCTCATTGAAAGTTAAATGCTCCGTTTATGATGCGTCTTTGCCCCTTCTTTTGCCAAACTGTTTGATATGTATTACCCGGAATACCTTCGTGTGATGGAAGCTACTGGAAGTGTATTTCAATCTTTTCAGATAATTCCTTGAGCTCTTTCAATATGTTTATTCCTTTTGCACCGTGTACAACCTGGTAGCCCTGAATATGTTTTATGGAACAAATAGCAATAATTATCATCATCGTCTTCGAGGATTAGAACTGTTCACGCCATTTCTTTAAAGGTTGACCTACGCCCCTCTCGGTTTATAAAATAAAACAGTTTTGGTATTAGTAGAACATGGTCTCTGCAATTTATTCTATATGTTTCTATTAAATAGAGTAATCGGTTCGGTGTATACGTTTGAGAATCTCAGTACCGTAAGTAAAATATCCCCATGCCGCATTAAGGGCGCTGCGCAGGTTAAGGACAGTGATGAGACTGCCATCTCCTAGCTTCTGTCCTAGCTTATAATAATAATAATAATAATAATAATAATAATAATAATAATAATAATAATAATAATAATAATAATAATAATAATACAGTAAAACTTGCTTAAAGTGGAATCGCATGGGACCAATTTTTTCCACATTAGACAAAATTCCGCATTATAAAAAATTAAAATTTATTAATAATCTTACATTATAGAGTACCGTATGTCTTTTTGCGTGCCTTGGATTAATTGTAGTTCCGCTGCCTTTGAAAAGTGAAGTATAGTAGGCATGAGCGACTTCGACGGTAACGCGCGAAAAAACAGTCCCGTTTCGTCAGCCTTCAAAATGTCTCTTAGGCGCGTATCCTGGAATTAAAGTATGCAGTTTCTGTTTCCGCTAACTAAGTACACTTTTGTCCACTTCCTTTAATTCCCCGCAAATTTCATTCCACACTACATTGTGTCGTCTTTTAAAACTGTCCAGCCAACCTGAAGATGCCTTGAAATCGTTATTCCCTAGGGATTTAGCCACAGCTAGAGCTTGCCTTTGGAGAATCGGTCCGGAAATATGGAGATTTATCTTCAATCACTTACACTTTTTCATTTAATGACAATGATAATACATTTCAGCCATCTTTATTCCTTAAAGATCGGTCTCAGAACTTAAACTAATTTAAGATTTTACACTGCAATGGTTATTTGTAAGACAGGTATCCGTGTTTTGCATAACGGCTGTGCAGTAAGCCGAAAAAACATTTCAAGTACATGTAGAATGTCTACTTCACCCGGCAACAGGAATCATTCCTTATTGTTATTTTGCTTAACGGGAATTCAATGAAGTGGAAACTAAGATATTTATCTGTCTTTCCGCTTTATAATTTTTTTTTCATGAATTGTGTACAAATATTCTTTAATTTCCGCGTTGGACAGATTCCGTTTTATGCAAAATAAATACACGTAAAATTGCATTTATTTCGCCGGTACCAATAAATGTGTTCACATTGGACAGATTTCCACAATATTCACGTTCCGGATTAAACAAGTGTTACTGTAATACAAATAATAATAACAGTAATAACAAATAAATAACAAAAGTAATAGTTATGATAGTAGTAGTAGTAATAATAATAATAATAATAATAATAATAATAATAATAATAATAATAATAATAATAATTCATTTAAACTGGGATAATTAAGGCCATAAGACCATATCTTCCACTCAACCAAGTAAAGTAAGATATACGTAAAGATATTTATGCACTATTATTAAATATCGAACTAACAATAAATATTACAGCATAAAAATTTGCTTGAAATTAATACAATTATGTGCACGATCTTTTGAAACATGGGAATATCGTGGGATACATATTTGGATATAGAAATTATGACTGTAGTAATTCAGAATAATCTATAACAGTAATTCAATATTTCACTTCACATGCATCTTCAAAGAATGACAGTATAACAGCATAATACCTATTTGAAAATGACAATCTTTCAAATCAATTCTGTTTTCTTTTTATTTATTTGACTGACCAAGAACGGATGGAGATATAAGAAACATTTATATGAGGAGTAATCTCGGAAAGGACAAACTCATTGAAATTTACGTCGCGTTTTAGAATTAAAGATTATCTGCAATAAATCTCCAGGCAACAGCATATTAAATGTCATCTCTGATCAAATTAATACATAAGATAAATAGAACAACATATTAAAATCTAGGAAGAGAAAGTAAATATAGTACTAATATGAAAAAGAAACTAGGAAGGAAGAAGTGACATTAAGTTGACATTTATGCTAATATGTTATGCCAGTGATGCTTATTATTTGCATTAAGCATGTTTATGGAGATTCAATTCCAAGTGGACACTTGAATTTATTATAACAATCTCTTGAAAGCTATGATCCCGACTTGTGACAAGAATAACATAATCAATATAGCATGTGATATGAACACATATTAACACAAAAATTCAACGTGTAACGGCCTCGTAGGGCATGGTCCCTTGCCTCTGGTCCGTAGGATCGGGGGTTCAGACCCGGTCTGCGCCGACGGACTTTTCAGGATGGAAAAATCCAAGGGGAAAAGACCAGCAGTAGGGAGTTTAAGCCTAGTCTGAAGATTCTCTGTGTCATAAAAGAACCTCAAGTTTAAATTAGAACCCTTGAGTAAAAATGAATTGGCCTATCCTATCCACGTAATATCTTAGTTGCTACTAGATGTATCTTCAAGACAACTAGCGAGAATTTATCACTCGCTGACATCTGTGGATAAGTAACAGCAACTAAATTAGCTTTGATTAAGTAACTCCCGCAAGGAAGCTACCGGTATATACATTATAATCCTCCTTCACTTTTCTCTTTCTCTCTCTCTCTCTCTCTCTCTCTCCCTCTCTCTCTCTCTCTCTCCCTCTCTCTCAATATATTCAAAATCTTAGGATGTATAAATACATATAGGGCATAAAACTGTCTTAAAATTGATTGTTTTTAAGGAGTTATTTTAAATAATTTAAGTTGTTCGATTTCTTTCTTTTATTCTTTCTTATTTTGATTTAAACCGTTCCCTTTTAGATGGGTACTTTTATATGTCCCATGCCACCCAGGTCTTACAATGATACGGCCTGTTGGGAGAGGATGTTTAATTTTTTTGATCACATGACATGGAGGGGCTTCCCAAATGAGGGATCAGCTTAATGTGTAGCCACTCCAAGGCAGCAGGAATATTTAAGACAAGACATAGCATTCACTCACGCATTCATACTGAAGAAGACGAAAATTATAGCATGATTATGGTATCCAAATGACATTCGGAGACTATTTGGTCCTTAGAGTTACCCGACAGGTTGAAAGGTGAGGAAAAACTCAGAAATAGACCTCACGAAGGAAACTTGTGCTGACCGGGAATCCAACCCACGCCCTCTTCATACAACCTTATTAGCAAGATACAACAGCATGAAAGGAGCGTAATGTGAAAGGTCCCATGATCTTCCATTTAACTAAAGGGAAGCGGACATGATTTTCATCCGTACGTACAAGAACCGTTCAACGTGAAAGGAAATACTTCCCACAGTGATATTTCAAGCATGCAATATTATATTATTTTGTTATTGAAACTGTTTTTAAACAGTTGTATATTATTGTAATGTATCCCGAAACAGATTAATCACTACAGACCACTATGACAAAGAACTGTAATAAGGCCCAGAAAGAGATGGACCGACTAATTCTAATTTGAGATCGGAAGAGACCTTAAGGTCTAATCCTTAACGATGATGATGATGTAATTGATATTTAAAATACTGTATCATTCATAATTCGTGGTTACATGAATAATGACTTTACTTCTAATATGATTTTAGGGCCTATATATTTTTTTTTAAAGTTTCAATTTGTTCAAGTTTAATTATCTCCCAGACAATCACCGTGTTGAATCCAAATAAGAATATTTTACTTCTGACTAAACAGTTATAAATGTTCAGTGAACAGGAATATGGCTTAACTACTCTAGAATTTAGTTTGAAACGTATATATTATCAGAATCACCTAGGCATGTATCACAATTTCCTTCACTATTATTGGAGTATTTGAAAATTAGAAAAGAAACCAAGATAAAAATGTATAATGTTATGGCGGTTCCCACAATATTGTATGGATGTGAAACTTGGGCTCCAGTGAAAAGACAGAAGGATAGAATACAGACGGGAGAGATGCGGTTCCTAAGACAAGTAAAAGGATGTACAAGACTTGATAGAATAAGAAATGAATATATAAGAGAATAATTGAAAGTACAGCCTTTATTGGATAAAGTCACGAATTACAGACAGAAATGGATTGATCACTTGGATGGAATGAGTAAGGAGAGATATCCATTGTTAGCAAGAAATTATCAAGCAAGAGGAAGGCGTGATATTGAAAGACCTAGAAGACGTTGGGCTGATGCATTATGAAGTCGGAACGGGCAATATCCTAATCCCTGGAGTGATGATGATGATGATGATGATAATTAAATAAGTTTAACGTAACGAACATCTAATAAAACAACAAATTAGTATAGTTCTGTCATTACTATACTTCGTCTTCTTATCCATCGTAGTAGCAGTTTAACCGCTCACCTTATGTGTACTTTTATGTGCCTCATGTCATCCGGGCCTCATGTCACGAAACGTGCATTTACTCACACATTCATATTATACTTGGTGAATATGATAATGATGGCCAGATGATGTTCCAGGATCGTTTGCGCCTTAATGTTTCACATTTGTCTTACAGGTGAGAGAAAAAACACTTGTCCCGAATGCTTGATCGAACACGGGTCCGTTGGTTACGAGGCAGAGTCCCTACCCCCAGACCACAGCGTTAGACTATCAGTATACCTATTTCATTAAAATGAATAATACAAGTACAATTAAAATTGAATAAGTTACCTACTTGATTATATATTTGTAAGTTTAAAAATATTACCATTTTTTTTCAAGAATCAATAAAAAATCAGGTGTAAGAATGTTACGAAGCCAAACAATCATACCTGGAAATTGTCACAGTTTTAGCGTTTCTTGTTATCGCACCTACGCGGAATTTTGATTTCTCAAATCAATTAGCGCAGTGAAGTACCTTTGCAATTTAGTTTTGTACTCCACTTGCTGTAAAATAGCCTTAACTATGATGGTTGTCCCTTTATATAAAAGCAGGTGCCGCGCGACGATGCCTGATAATGATTAACATGCGGAATTATTGTAGTGGCGGTAGTCGGCATCTTTGTATATAATTATAAATAACAGGTGCGGGTAAATAATGCGAGCCGCTGGATAACCATCACAGCGAGGCGATAATGACACGAATGGTAACGAGCGATGTAGTTTTCTGTGTTGTTTTGAAATTGTTACGAGTACAAAGAGGTTCCAAGTCCCGTTGGGGTCAGGATTTTTAAACTGACCCAAACCCTCTGGCGGCACTATGGCCCTGGGGTTGACTCAGCCTCTAACGTAAATGAGTACCAGACGCTTGTTCTGGGGGTAAAGGCGGCCGTCACGCAGGGCTGACAACCCGGCTGACATAAAGTGCCGATTGTCTAGAAAAAGTGGGAGCCTTAACCTTCTACTACCCCAAGGACCTCCGGGTCTGTTGTGGGATCACTTTACTTTACTTTACAAAGAGGTTCTTGAAAATACAAAATATTCATTTCATCAATCTACTTTCATCTGTTCGATTGTCAAGGGTAATACCACAACAATTTTCACCCTTTCTATAAATTACAACCGGAGCGCAGTGACGGGAGTGAATGTCAAAATAGTTAAACACTCGCGCATTATTTCAACCTTTAAATTGGCTATGTAACATATAGGATCCTATAAGATACATCAGTTCGTTTAATTTATTTAGTCTTTTTAATAAAACAGATGAAAAAGGAACTAGTGGACATTTCTTAAATGTGTATAATAGTTATGAATGAATACGTTTTCAGTGCGGTACGTCACATTCAAATAACTGACGCTAGAAATTATCGTTTTGCCAATTTAAGGGTTAAAGGACTATTTAGTGATATTATTTATTACACTACATTTTTAATCAAGAATGCCAATAAAATTGAAATAAATTACATATTCTAAATATTAATAATACATTAAGTTATTTTATTCAATGCCCCAGGTTGTCGTTTCGACATTTCTGCTGTTCTTTCCTGACATTGGCATAATTGTAACCCACATCTGAGGTTGTGGCGCCTGGAAGACGGGGTTACGGCTACTCCGATGATATGATGGGTGATGATAATGATGATAATGGTGCTCTAGGAGAGTCCTTAATCCTAATCTTACTCTAAGGCGAATATGAATGATGATGATTATGGTCATATGATGTTTGGGGGCCGTTTAGGTCTTAAGGTTTCCTGACATTTGTCTTACAAGTGAGGAAAATCCCGAAAAAAAAAACCCTCACCTAGGAAACTTGTCCCGACCAGGATCGAACCCGGGCCCTTTGCGTGACAAGGCAGCACGCTACCTCGAGACCATAGCGGTAGATACGGTATTAAATTTAATTTATTGTATAATAATGAGTCCACCGCTATGGTCTGGAGGTAGCATGCTGCCTTGTCACGTAGCGGGCCCGAGTTCGATTCCCGGTCTGGACAGGCTTCTGGGTGCGGTTTTTCTCGGCGTGTTTCCTCACCTGTAAGACAAATGTCAGGAAGCTTAGGGCTCAACGGTCCCAGAAAATCATCCAGCCATCACCATCATCATCCTTATCATTATCATCATCATCCATCACCGGTGTGGAAAGCAATGGGAAGCTACCACACCTATAATTCCCTACTAAAACTGCAAAGCATAGCAGGACTACTAAGGATGGATGTATAATAATGTTTCGATAATGTTATGTAATTTTGAAATCAGCAACATTTACGAGTGTCAATAATTTATTTCTACAATATTTTAACGATTGGTTAAAAGTGAACGGGCTCAAAAAATATGGATTATTCATTATTTAATTCTAGCGTATGAACAAAATAATGATGATAATTGAAATGGCGGACTGAATATTCTTAACTTAAGTAAGCTATTGATGTTTTATGAACGTATTCTTTGGATATATATTATATGGATTTTATGTTTACTTTGCTCCTCAAAAATTTACTTGCATCACGAATAGTAAAAAAAGAATAAAAAATAAATAAAAGCAAGATACTCAAAAAAGTTATTTTAGTAGATACACTGTACTAGAATTTAGAGAAGAGAGGATCTTCCAGTCTATATTTTAAGCTAAAGCAAACGTTTTGTATGTTACATGAAAATAATTGCCCTGAGATTTGAATAGGCTACTAAATCTTCGCTCTTCCCTTTTACTCTCTTTAACAATAAAAATCTTACACCTGTTGCACAAGAGTTTAAAATTGACTTTATTTATTGCTTAGCTGCTCAGGTCGGAAAACTTGAGACTGGAGTCATGTCAGGCAGCTAGATGTAACTAAGGCCACCGGACAGCTAACTTAATCAAGTTATTGCTCAAATGTGATCATAAAATATTTGCTTGAATTACGAATGCATTGGTGTATAATTATGACAGGATGTTCGAATGAAGTCATGATAGGTAGATATTTCTTTGTTTTTAATTTCATGTCCTTTCTAATTACTGTGTCAGGTTGAACTTGGGTGAAGGTTTAATATCAAAGGCTACGAGGTAACTAGGGTTTATGATTTGATGTTAATTAAAATTGCATTGCATTCTTAGAAATGCCGTTCTAACTCTACACGATGCGATTAAAGTCTCTGGTGGAATTGTTAATATGAATTACCTTGTAATGTTATTAGCCAGCAAAGGATATAGTCAATTTATTTTTGTCTCTTCTCTCTCATTAATTAAATGATATACTGCATGAATTTACTAGTAACATACCTTATGACGTCAATCGTAGGTATCCCATAAATGGAAACATCCTGTAGTGACCAATGTAATATTTTTCTAAGGAATTTTAAATGTTTTAACAAAAAAACTATTGTTGTAAAATATCTTGTGCTACACGAACTGACAAAGTATAAATTATATTAGATTATTATTCTTTTTGTTCATTACTTTTTTTAATGGACTGAAGTGACAATATCTCTCAATAACTATCCGTCGCTATAGCGAGATCAGTAGTGTCCCTATCTTCTATTCCGGCAGTCCTAATTCGATTCTGTGTGGAGTAGGGATTTTAAATTTCCATCTTGTATGTGTGTGTTTGTTTGTTTGTTTGTTTGTGTCTTTTACATGTGATGTCCTGCATTTATGTTTGTATAGGTGAAAGAAAAAAGAGAGAATCTGTTAAACTAAATATAAAAACATACAAATTTAGAAAAAATAAGAGAATATAATGAAAACGAGAAACTGCTTTAGTTTCCTAATAAAAAGCTGGAAACAATGTAAATAATAAGTGTAACAGTAGATAATTTTGAACAAAAAATAAATTGTGGTCTGTTTTTACGATTTCTTCTTCTTCTTCTTCTTCTTCTTCTTCTTCACTTCACGGGCTACGCAAAAATTGCCTGTTCCGCCTCACAGTTGTTCTGTCCGTCTTTTCACTCGCCTTCCTACATTCCTTGAACTTCTTGGCTTGCTGTTGAATGCTGCTCTTGGTAACCTTGTTACATTAATTCTTTCTACATGTGTAAACCATTTCTCTCTATATTATTTGATTTTCTCAATCAATGGACATATATTTAATGCTGTTCTTATATATTCATTCTTTATGCGATCCAATCTTGTGCAGCCTTTTGTTCTTCTAAGGAAGTTCATATCTGAGCTTTGTATTCTACTTTGTAACTTTTTGATCATTACCCAAGTTTCACTCCCATAAAGTAATGCAGGAACTGCCAATGTTTTATAAAACTTCAATCTAGTATATCTTCATGTTTTATTCTTTAATGTTTTATGAATAGTTCCACATATCATTTGAAATTTCTACAGTTTCATATTTACGTCTCTTTCAGTTTTTGTGTTTATAGTAAAATTGCAACCCAAATAATTAAAATTTGTTACTTGTTCCAGAGGTTTGTTGTCTATTACGATTTTTGATCTTATATGTTCATTTCCTAAAACTGCCATAATTTTGTTTCGTTTATTCCTGCATCTAAAATCCAATTTCAATATAATTTTGGAATCGTTAATTTATTCATATTACTTTTAGTAAAAATGCATTTGTGACCGAATACGTCTGTTTTATAGGAAACTAACGGAACAGGAAATTCAAGTGTGCCATTCGAGAATTAAAACCCAGAGTTTCAAGTTATATTTTCATTTTACAGAAGTTATGATTGACAATCTGTAAATATATGCCTATTAATTCTAAACAAGTCATAATTATAACTTTCTTTGAATTTAAATTATAAGAATAATTGTTATATTACCAAGAAAATCTTATTTTTTCTTCATATGTAAGAACTCTGGTTTTATTTCTCTTCTGATATAAGTGACAATAATGCATACTTTAATTGCCTGAGGTGACGTATTTATTTTTGTACATTAAAAACAAATTATTACATTTACACAATATATGAACAAACACGCGATATCTAGAGTCTCATTCAGACACAACACTATAAAGGCAATACACATTTAAGTTAATCTTTACCACAAAGGATATTTCATATTTTGTAACATAAACACATTGCCTCTATTATCACATTCATTCAAGTGTATAAAAACTTTTTTGTTGCATTGTACAGATATGAACGTCTTCCGGAAGATTTTAGACTAACCAAGGCTGCATGATACCACCGCTTGTAACGTGAAAAATTAAAATAACAAACACTATTAATATCTACTGCGTACATAATAGTATGTTGGTTAAATAACCAATAATTAACACATCCTAATACTTTTAATTTAATTAATTTTTATGATTTGGTGCAAAGAAAAATAAATTGGGGAAAAAGTATCTGAACTATGAGATTTGGTATCACGTTGCCTTAAAGTTTTGTTGGTAAACATTTATACTAAAACTTCCGAGAAGACGATTACGCATATAATAATTTAGATAAAAAACACATAATACAGATACGGAGATGTCTATAAACTAATTTAGGAAAGGGATAGGTTCAATATATTGAGACCAAAACCCTTTCATCAGGCTCTCATCCCATAAAATAAGGAAACTAGAATTAAATATTAGGATCAGAAAAATATAAAGCCAGCACCAATCTGGCAGAATTCGTTAGAGTATAAAAGATAAACGTCACCTAAAGTAGATAATATCGAAGACTTTAGATTACACTAATGTAGTTAGAACAACAATGTTCTACTCCGACGATGGCATTCAGAGGCGGATGATAAACTTTTAAAACAAAACTAAGCGTAACTTAAATACAATTTCTGTGATAATCAAACTGATAATACTTTAAAGCTTTATTAAATTAATACATTGGTGTTCTGCTGCATAAGAACGAAATTACTACAGCTTTATGAAATAATTAAAATGTTATATTATAAAAAAATCAATTTTACTTTAAATGTAAACTTCCATAATAATTTTATAATTATTGAAAATAACAAAACGATATCTACTTATTTGTAGACCTATTTTAAAATAAGTTAATGTAAAATCGTGCCATCAAAAATTAATAAACATTAATCGACAAATGAATCACAGAGTGGTTAAGTAATCTAAAATACTTGAAATGTCATTTTCGGTATTCTTATAACATATGGTGGGGTTTTATGGTATACAAATGATGTTATAATATAGCAAAGAACACAGAATATTCATTATGAGAAGAAACAATGATTGTTGTGAAGTACTTTCTCGTATAATACGAGACAGGTATAAGATCTTCGAATTTGCTTTCAGAATTTCATTTCTTCTTACACAAAGAATATCTGCATTACGAAATACAAGAATACTCAGAAGGAAAGTACCCAATATCGAACATCAGATCTGATTAAACGTTTGATTTTCGTATAGAGTTTGAATTTCTAAGAATATTACTTCTAGGATTATCTAATAAAACATTACACGAAAGAGGCATGATAGAAATGTATTATACATACGTTTATACTGTTTTAATGCTAGACAAGCAAAGATTCCAATTGTTCTGAGTTGACGTTTAGCATACAAATGATATACATTAAAATGTGAAAGCTCATTAACTCTAGGAAATTTCATAAGAAAATCAAAGTTGGTATATGATTATATAAAATAACGTAAACATAATGTCAGAATGGTTGTATGCATTGTCAGAATTTGTATCAATAATTAGACACATTTAAAATATATATGTACAACGGAGTATATGTGGGAAAATAGATAGGAATGTTTCATTTGAAGATAAATTTTGCAAAACGCTTTCGGGAGAGTAATATATCTGTTTTTGTTAATTTCTGACTATATGTATATAAGCCTATACATCGCTCCGTTTGTTTCATGGAAACACTTCAAAGGAGCAGTAAAAGTCGCAGATTTAAATAGAGAATCAGATCTGAGCATTCGATTTGGCTTACTTCCCTGTCAATTGATTTCTTCGGGTCAGTAGCCTAATTTTGTTTAAAAACTGGGACTGGAAGGCGCTGGAGGTCCATACGTTGGACCACCGCCACCAGCTCCGCTAGGAGCATTGTAATTATATCCACGGTTGGGTTCTGGGTATGAAGCTTCGCCTTCATAGGAGATGTCGGCATGGAAACCGGTCTTCCAGTCGGCAGTGTATTTTACAATCTGAAGACGTCCATCAGGAAGTTGAACACGGTATTCGCCCTTTACAACTTCTCCGTCGCTAATGGCGTTATGTGAGTAGTCGGTGCCAAAATAATCGTCCTTCACTGCGTAGTTGAAGTCGAATGGCATTCCTGCTTCGTGTTGGTCGTGGTGGTGATCAGCAGCATCGTTCAATTGCTGTAGACAAACAAGAAAATCACATTAAACCAAGTTATTTACTGAGACAATATTATTAAACGATATTTAATGGATTACATGAGGAATTTCTCGTTGTTTCTTTATATACTCGTATTTAAGTTTCTTTGAATTATACAACTTTTTTTTTGTCTTTAGGGCTAATATTAATGCTTTTGTTGACTGTAATTCTGTAAATTCTACTTTTGTTGTAAGGCATGGCATTTGGTTTAATCTACACACCCCTTTTGCAGGAGATTTAATTGTTGAGATATTAAATTTGAGATACAAATAAAGCAAAATTTACTTCAATAAAATTAATCAAATCCGATAGTACAAAAATGAGAGTTCTAAGATTTGGCAGAATATACATGAGTGGGTAAGGTAGAAAACAAGAATCATTAGCTAAATTAAAATTATAAGTATAATAGGAGATACAACGGGGTATAGAAATATATGGAGAGAGCGTGTGGAAATAATGGATCTAGATATATATCCGAAGATGGCTTTTGAGTAGAGATCAAGAGACAGACCAAGGATAAGATGAACGAAGATTTTGAGACTGGTACAGCAGACTGCTGCTTAAGCCGTTAAGTAAAGTAGAATAATGTATTTTTTTATTATTGTTTAAATTTGAAATGATCAGATTTATGACCTTCTTTATAATTGTCTGTATAGAATTTTGAGACCAATCAATATTGATTAAATATGCCTTTATGATCTCTGAGGACTCTAAAATCAATGCTAATATTTTGAGATGAAATTATCCAAGTGTTTGCCTATGATTTAATTAAAAGTAACGCTGTTAAATGAAATATCTGGCTATTAATTTTTACTGTTTTGTTAATGTTGTTCATAATATACAAACAAGTACGTCGTAATGTATTTTAAGAGATTTGAGAAAAATAACTACTTTTTTAACTAGCTGCATATCCGATTTTAATGTATTATTACATGCTTTCATACTTTCTTTCTCTACAGAAAAGTTACGATATTTTACCATTAACATGAATTATGTGTTACTACACAGTAAGCCTGTTTAAACCACATGTCCAGTGGTGATAACACTCTTAGCAGGTAGACTATAGGTATAATTTTATTTAAAATCAGAACAAAAATATAGGCCTGCCAGTCTCTCTTACAGCGAAAAGTATTCGCATTATCAAATTTAGTTAAAAATTATTGTCAAATTGTCGAGAAGAATATGCAGTTTACGAAAGTTACTGAGCTCTTAGCGTATTCGATCATTGTTAGTTTAAAGTGTAAAAAAAAGGTGATAAGGTGGTCGGGTCAACAAATTGTAGGTGTTGTTGGATTTGCATCTTAATTTATGTATGAGTTACTGATACCAACCATAATGTGATGTAGATAGGATACGCAACCTTACTCTCTTGTTCACTTTCATCCATACTATTTGAATATGTATGCACAAGTTCTTCTTCTTGCCCATAAGCTGAAGCTTGTAATATTTGACAAATATGCATAGTGCATGGTCTGAGACTTAATGGGTGGATAATGTATTACAAGCTAAACGATATTCATCATCATGACATTAGCTGTTTAATGGGAGATTCATTTTGTTATTCGGAAGCATTAAAACAACTTTAACGAAATAAAATTTATGTTTCATTTCATTAATACTGGTATTACTAAATTTTAAAAGAGTTAAACTGATGTTAATGTAAACTTAAATGTATAAACAATTATAGAGCTAAATAAGTTGTGAAAAATCTGTAGCTGTAATTAAATGTCAAATAAACGTACCAAATCAATCCAAATTTTGCAACTTTACATATCTCACAAGTATCTGTTGGAAACAAATTACATACTACAGTTCTTCTATTTACTCCGATTTTTGCAAGAACTTTAATGGTTCGGTGAATGATCTGATATCTGCATAGAAACATAAGACCTAAAATGGCATTTTATTACAGTTTCCAGAAGCTGTTTGGACAATCCTATGTGCGATTTGGCAGATGATTATTTTGTAACTCAATTAAGTAAATTTTCTGATTCCTTTCATTAAATTTTCCAGACACACCACGGATAGAAAGTTATATATATTCAAAATTACTACATATTTTTAGACATGTTTTATTATTTTTGCTTTATTGAATATTTGTGAGATAATTCTATTTCCTACTTTGTTTTCGAATATCAGAATAATAACTAACTAATTCACTGGCACTATTGAACCCGTAGGCTGCGCGGACATAAGCTCTCCATACATCCGTATCCAGAGCTAATGTTCTCCAATCATTCCCTGTGTAATCTACTTCCCTCAAATCATAGTTAATGTTATTCTCCCACCTCATTCTTGGTTTACCAACTGGGTGCTCTCACTCTGGTTTTTCTACAAGAAGCTTCCATGCATGTCTTTCATTCCCCATTCGTGCCACATGTCCCGAATATCAGAATAATAGACTATATAACGAAAATGAAGATAAACAGAAGTAACTTCAATTTCTTTTTATTCTATTACATATTATATAACATTTATGCATATGACTTAAATAACAAATACAATTTACTAAGTTCTTGAAAGTATGGTATGTACATCTAAAGCGAATGGATGATGAAAGTTTTTCAAGAAGAGTTTTGGATTGGTTTCCAGCTGGAAGACGAGGTAGAAGTAAACCCAAAAAAAGTTGATTGCTGGACACAAACAAAGCAATGAATGCAAAATGATTACAAGACCGGGACTGGGAAGATAAATTTGAGGAAAAAGGATAAGAGTATAGAACATTGGTTACAGGAAGATTTGATCATACATTGTAAACCTGTTAATAAATGAATGAACATGTAGTAATTACGAAGACCTATTAAATTATCGTAGTCTCATTTCATACGTATATTAAAATTCTCATTAAACGCGTGATTTACAGTATTTGCAGTTCTCCTAGCATGACCTTTGGTAAGTATGGCTGGTTATTAACCACGGAACATGGAATTTACTACAGACAGTGCGCCACTTTCATGGTACGTGATAGGGCAAGAGATGCGTAGAACACAATTACTTACAGCCACAATTAAACTCATACAACTCCATGAAGTGATAGGGTTATAAGGGATCATGACGTAAACCGCTCGGCTACGACGAGGGAATATCCCCCTATGATAGAAATCATTTTATTTGATTTGTTATCAGTTTTTATCGTTTGTGTGGTCTGGGTGTAAGTTGTGATTTAAAGATGAAATAGTTTAATTACGACATAGTAATATACATTTTAAATTATCCACTCACTACATACTGTACTGTTAGAGCAATCAGTCCTAACTATTAACATATTTATCTAATGTCAGCGATGACACTAAATGGTAATGTGTTTTTTCGACAAGAAAGATTCGTATATTAAACACATTATATATAATTAAGAAATAAGGGAAATTATGGTTGTTCAAGAGGAGCCGGACATCATAAACATTACAGAAAATAAAAGATTACAGTGGTATGGCCATGTAAAAAGAATGCCAGAGCAAATATTGCCCAAAATTGTTATGGAGTGGACCCCAATGGAAAGGAAGAAGAGAGGTAGACCGAGGAAACTTGGATAGAAGGGGTATAAGCGGCTATGAATATTAGAGGATTAGAGGAAGATCAATGGATGGACAGAGAGGAATGGCGTTTGGTTTCCGGAAGACGGCGCGGCGGCAGCTGCCATGATACCGGATGATGATGATATATAATTATTTTTTATTCGAAAGTATTAGTATCGACACATGGATAAAATAACTAATTCACTGGCGATATCGAATACGGAGAGTTATAGCCGCGTGAACATAAGCTCTCCATAAATCCCTATCTTGAAATAATATTTTATAATTTTCCCTGCAAAATTCACTACCTCAAATCATTGTTAATGTTATTAAATAACCTCATCCTTGGCCTACCTACTAGGCTCTTTCCCTCTATTTGTCATGACTCTCTTTCTTACCTCTGTGACCTGACCATTGCAGTCTACGATACTTAGGCCTATCTGTTCTTATTAAATTAGGTTTTCCATTAACATAGTGTAGCTCACTATTATGACGTTTTCTCCTTTCATCTACCAACCGAATTAAATGATAAGTTTATTTAATTATTTATTTGTTGAACCATTGAAAGAATAAAAATTACACATTTGTACGTATTAAAGTTAAAGATAGAACAAACACCAAAAGTTAAAAAAAAATAGAACTATAACCATATCCGTCCTCTAATTTCAACATATTCCCTAATGCAGTCTAGCCATCTGGTTCTGGATCTTCCTCTTGGTTTCTTCCCTCTCTGGTTTCACCAGGAGCATTTTTTTGGGTATTAGTTCTACTGAGACGAGCATAAAGTGTCCATAAAATTTTAATATACTTCATTCTATGTCCTTTTAAATCCCCTTACTTCTAATTTACCACTTATCACTGTGTTTCTAATTTTATTTCTTTACGTTTTCCCCAAAATTCCACTTTTTTTTTTCGTTTCCATAGCTCGTATTTTACTTTCCTCATATTGTTTTGTTGTTGTCCACATTTATGCTGCATATAACAACATTATCTTAAAATTTATTTTATAGATGTCAACCTTACATTTCTTTTTAATTCCTCGGGTTTTAACCCTTAAATTTGCCATGTATCCTAGTATATATCAATTAGTTTAATTTATGTGATTTTTAAACAAAACATAAGAAAACGAACGAGTAGAAATTACTTAAATTTATGTCGAATTACACAATATACATATAATAACTAATGTGTAATTCGGAGGACTGCAGGACTACTACTCCGTAGATCACAAAAAAATGAAGACATCTTAGAAGAATTACACATGGAATCTTTAGAAAACAAAATTTCAGATTACAAGTCAAAATGGATGCAACATGTTCATCGAATGGAAGATCACGGGATACCCAAACAAAATGTTAAGTTATCAACCTGCAGGAAGAAGAAGACCAGGACGTCCACTCAAATGACTTTTGGATGGTATTTCTCTTGAGGCCGAAACAGGTCAACAAATGGCCTAAATTCGTGAACATACTATGGTGATGATGATGATGATTATTCGGTTTTCAATGTAGCCCGACACATTTAAAAACTAACACGAGAAATTAGTTTTTTTTGCCAATTTAAGAAGACGTTAATTAATCATTTGATGCTACTTTAATTATTCAATTTATTTAATTTCAAAATTTTCCATTTCCAAGGTAAGACAATGTACAAACTTATTTCAATGCGATTCCTTATAAATTGATATTTGTTACTACTGCCTGATCTCTACTGATTTTATGTTACTGTTTTTTGTTTGTAGGTTGTTTCAAAGCCGTATTGTTTACTTATACCATCTATTTAAATGTTCTTCCAATTCCATTTCATTGTTTGTCTAAATCATTGCGTCATGTACGTAAATAAATACCTTTTCATCACAGGATTCATATTTTATTTTTTAACATACGTAATATGCCTCTCAAAGGCCGACCCACCGTACAAAGTCGTGAGAGATGATAACACCTAAATAGGAGTCTGATTAATGGGGTTATGATGCACAATGGGAACTTAAATTCCAGGTACCGCCACGGCAACTATGAATGCCCATTATGAACACTGATGAGACGGCTAATCGGGATCCAGTGAAGCTGTTCCAGTCAGGCCCAGCAAGCAGACAGTGGATTTTCAAGTTGCTTTTAACTTCAAGATTTTTGGAATCTCAAATGACATCTTCTTCTTCCTTAGCACTACAGTCCTTTCCGTTTGACCTTGGCTTCCTTTGAGACAAATGCCCAAATCTCAAATGGCTATTAATCCTTAAATTAACGAAACACTAATTTCTCGTGCCAATTATTGAAATGTCTCAGATCGCAGTGAAAGCAATATCATGTAAAGCTGTAAGTTCATCATCATCATCATCCATGCAAGTATTAGGCCACGTGGCCTATTACGGTCTCAAGGAGGAATTTTTCATCCAACGTTTTTTTGGACGTCCCAGCGATCTTTTGCTTTGAGGGTAGTAACGAAGCATAGCTTTTGTAATTCTGTGAGATGGCATTAAATGAAGGTAGGCTTTTCAGTTGTACTTGTAGTTTTGTATATGACAGAGAATGGGTTCTACATCCAACTCTTCCATCATTTCTTCATTTCTTTTATGGTCCCGCATTGTATAGCCTGCTGTACGACGCATAAATCGTATCTCATTTGTAAAACTATAAGTTATTAATGTATATTATGTAATTCGACTAACGTTTAAGTAATTTTCATTCATTCGTATTTTTGTTTGATTAAAAATATTAAATAATTAAGACAAAGTATCTTATATATGCCAATTTATGGTTAAGCAGACAAGCCAAATAGGTTGTAGATACCTCCCTTACTACATACAATTATTTAATAAGATGAACTGCCGTGAGGGAGGTCACGGTGAAACTTAATGACTAGTGTTAATGTCACGAGATATTGAGAATGAATGAACCTTCGTCAAAAGAACTATGGATAATGAGTTTAAGGACTTCTTGAACAATAGGCTCGCACCGTGGCCTAAGACATCAATGCCTAGGCATAGAGCTACGGAACGCATCCGATTCGATTTCATGTGGTATTTCGTACAGTGTAAGGAATATGGGTGCGAAACATGGACTCTTACTTTAAGGGAGGAAAGGAGATTACGAGTATTTGAGAATAAAGTTCTTAGGAAAATTTTTGGACCAAAGAGAGATGAACAGACAGGTGAATGGAGAAGATTACATAACAATGAACTACATGGTCTTTATAGGAAGCCAGATATAATAAGAACAGTTAAGTCTCGTAGACTGCGATGGGCAGGACATGTTGCGCGTATGGGGAATGAAAGACTTGCATGGAAACTTCTTGTAGGAAAGCCAGAAGGAAAACGCCCAGTTGGTAGACCAAGAATGAGGTGGGAGAACAACATTAACTATGATTTGAGGGAAGTAGATTATACAGGGAATGATTGGAAAGCATTAGCTCAGGATAGGGATGTATGGAGAGCTTATGCCCGTGCGGCCATGAACCTACGGGTTCGATAGTGCCAGTGAGTAAGTAAGTAAGGAATCAGTGACGAGTGACGGGTTTAGGTAGCTCAATAAGTAGCAGCTCCAGCTTGATTTTTTATTTTGTAAGCCCATGTTTTCCCTTTACAGAGATTTAGGCGCTCTCCCCCTACAGGGAAGAATTTAAAGCATACTAATTTAGTTACACTTGTTTTCGTATAGATGTCATTTTGAGTGGTCCGTGGTCAGCGTTCCGCCTCATACTGACATCTAGGAAACCAAGGTATTACTAGGACGGGAAAATTCGGTGAATTTTGCTTAGAGACCTTTTCATTCAGGCTTAAGTATTTTTTACGAGCCTGAAAATCTTCAGACTCGGGACCCACGGCTTAAGGTCCCTCCCGGAGGACTTGCTCCTTGGATTTTTCCGTCCTAAAAAATCCATCGACCCCGGCTGGGTTTGAACTCGCGATCCTCGGGACCAGAGGCAAGGGGCATAACCACTAGTCCACCGCGGCCGACCAGGTTGATAAAGCATCCTTATACTGGTTAGATGATCGTCCATTTCAATTAACACAGGTGGATGTGAAGTCAGCTGGTTTCTGTTAGACCAAGGGACCTTCTACACCTCTTGATGTATGGAAATGTTTTGATTTAACAATAGGGCGCGAATTTACTTAATGTTGCTTAGATTAAAGTCAAATATTATGATTTTTTAAATAATTTCATTCAACAATTAATTCTGCAGAAATTGATTTTTGGAGGCGTTCAGCTGGAATTCCTAGAAGAGATCAAATATGAAACAGTGTAATTTCACATAAGATAAATGGTCAAACTTCAGTTGTGGATTACATAAATAAACCAACACTTAAAATAGTATGGTTATGTTCAAAGAATGCCAGAAGATAGATTCTCAATAAACATATTACAATGGGTGCTATTTGGTAGAAGAAAGTAGAAGAAGAGGCCGGCCAAAAATAAGGTGGATTCATGGTGTTTTGAGCAGCATGAAGGAACATCGATTGAAAGTTGAAGATTAGAATGGCAGAGAGATGTGAAGGAGAATGATATTTGATTAATTGGACACAGCACGATGTTGTAAAATATTGTTAAACCTGCCAAATAAATTAAAATAATCTTCAAGAATATTTCCGGGCTGTAGGCCTCGAGACCACGGCCTACAGCCCGGAACTCTTCTTCAAGATCATCATAGCAGCTCCGGCCGTGAAAGCGTAAGTCAATAAATTAAAATAAATTGTATTTCCAAAACTATGTTGCAAATTAGTGTGATCCACTTCTTTTGTTCATTTACCAATAGCTCGTAACCCATTGGCTTCAAATATAAATGTCCAATAATATATTTTTTAACTGGAGAAGTATATATATTTTTTGTATTTTCACAACACTAAAACTAATCTTTAATTATGTTCTTTTTGTAACTAATCTTTAAGTTAAATTTGAATAATATTGCGTGTAAATTTTTATTGTGTGTAATTTTTTATAAGTTTATTAGTATGTATATTTAAAAAAAGAGTTTGCCATATACTAATGGCATCGTCTAAATATATATTAAAAAGTATTGGCGAAAGTGGGCAACCTTGTGAAGGCCATTGTTGATTCCTATGTAAGTTTCTCCAGGTCAATTTCCTTTATCTCTTAAGATTTGTTGTATTTTCGTATACATTTTTATAGCTTTAATTGGATGAGGTTGATATCCATTATTTTTTATTATAGCCCATAATTTAGAGCGTAGTATTTTATCAAATGCCTTCCCATAGTCGATAAACAATATGCGTGTTTCAAGATTAAATTCTCTTCATTTTTCTATCAACTGTTGGAGCGAAAAAATGCAGTGAATTATAGAGCGGCCTTTTCTAATCCCATGCTGTTCATTTGAAATAACTTATCTTTCCGATTCTTCTAAATAGCATTTTAGCATAGATTTTGCTACATATTCCCAAAAGGCTTATACATCTGTACTTATTTGGGTTATGTCTGTTGCCATTTTTTATATATAACAATAGCTTCATTCCATTCATCAGGTACATAACCATATTGCCAGCAGATATTTATTAAGCTTAATATTCATAAGAGCTTGAGGTCTGCATTTAATAAGTTCGATATTGATGATGATGATTTGAGAGGAGGTGAATTATACAGGATGTGATTGGAAAAATTAAATTAGAATAGGGATGTATGGAAAGCTTATTTCTGCTCGGCAAGAGCCTCTGATAACACAAGTGAGTTTGTTAATTTATAAAATAATTGTTAAAAATAAGTACTTGTAGTAAATGGCAAGTAAAGAATGACCTCGCAGGGGATATATAATATATTGCAGAAATATATTGGTGTATGATACCTTGCTAATGTTATAATAGATGACCATAAAGTAAACATGAGTAGAACTAGTCTTCCGAGACGAATGAGTTAAGTACATATTGGCACTTGTTTTAAATAATATCTTAATAAGTTCTTGTAGGAATGCATGTACTATAGTATGTCACAATGAATAACATAATATGCTGTCCTTACTGAATGGAGACGGACAAAACAAACAGTACAATGCAAGACTGACGTTAATCAAATAGTCCTTGGCAGGTTACTATTTCAACCTTGTAGACTTGAAATCCGAGTCATGAGAAACACTGGGAAACAGGTTAATAGACTCTATAATTTAGAGAATTATCAAGATTTCATAAGTCTCATGAGGTTCTACAAGTTAGAAAAGTAATTCCTGTACAAAATATAATTAAATCTGTTATGAAGCGTCTCATTATACATGTGGATATCGCGCGCGGGTGCCCCGACTGCGATCCCAGGTTCGAATCCTAGCGGTTCCATAAGATTATTGGTGGTGAGCCATACTGGGATTTATCGGGTATTTCTTGATTTTTCTCCCGTTTCCCGAATTTCATCCCACCAACATTCTCCATTCTCCCATCCCTTCTTTTACCCTCATGTCATTTCATTTCTCATTAATTCATTTTCATATCACCCTTCACCTCATTTAATGTTAGGAAAAATATTTTTGTTGGCTCTCACAGGTGTTGATTTTACTAGTACGTGATTGGGCGATTCTAATGGGGGACCATCAGGGTGCTGATTCATGACTCCGAGCCTAAACAATAAAACAAAAAAAGAAGATAAGGAGCCAACAGGATGGGTCATAGTCCCTCCTCGCGGCAGTGGGCTCAACCCAATAATGATGGTATGAATCATGACTCACGAGAGAAAACCTGGCGTGCAGGACACGGAAGACGACCTACGCATAACACTATAGAGTGGACTTCTTTCCATGATATACTGTGATACCAAAATAGATATTTCAAGTTGCGGTGCTAAGCCGAATAAAGAAGAACTAAATATGTTATTAAACTTTTCATGGAATTTCATTTAATGAAAACTGTTTTTCGTGATACATGTTAATATTTCATATTATTATTATTATTATTATTATTATTATTATTATTATTATTATTATTATTATTATTATTACTATTACGATAGCAGATATACAAAGACAGGAAAAAAAAAAGTTAGTTCGAATAGGAATTGTGTATGGGGTTAGTCTGGTTAGTCATTCACCCCTCACCTGTGGATCCCGCGTTCGCTTCTCGGTCACTCCATATGGAGTTCTTGTTAGTCGAATCGGGGATAAGGCATATATATATATAATATATATTCATCCATCCATAGTAATTCTGCCCGAAGGCAGGTCCTTCACTGCAATCATAGCATTTTCATGCTATGCTTGCAGCTTTATTAGGGAATTGTGTAGGTGTGGTAGCTTTCCGTTGTTTTCCACACCGGTGAAGGATGTTGATAAGGATGATGATGATGATGATGATGGCCATATGATTTCGGGGACCGTTTGGGCCTTAAAGCTTTCCTGATATTTGTCTTACAGGTGAGGAAAAACCCCGATAAAAACCTCATCCAGAAAAACTGCCCCGACCGGGGATCGAACCTGGGCCCACTGCGTGACAAGACAACACGCTACCTCGAGACCACAGCGGTATATATATAGGTCCATCGCTGTGGTCTCGAGGTAGCGTGCTGCCTTGTCACGCAGCGGACCCGGGTTTTTCTGGGTGAGGTTTTTATCGGGGTTTTTCCTCACCAGTAAGACAAATGTCAGGAAAACTTTAAGGCCCAAACGGTCCCCGACATCATATAGCCATCATCCTTATCATTATCATCCTTACCATTATCATTATCATCCTTCACCGGTGTGGAAAGAAACGGGAAGCTACCACACCTACACAATTCCCTAGTAAAGCTGCAAGCATAGCATGAATATGCTATGATTGCAGTGAAAGACCTGCCTTCGGGCAGAATTACTATGGATGGATATATATATATATATATATATATATATATATATATATAATATCATTTAACGCTCTAGGAGCCGCAATTTTTATTTTATCAGAACCAAACTTGGCATATGCCAATCAATTGAAAACTAAAATCGGGTTAGTTAACTAGAAACATTGGACAATTAGGCGTTGGAGTTAATCTGAAACAAAAATTCTCCAAAAATTAGTGATACATGACCATTAGAAGTGGGGGTTTACCTAAAACTCAAAATTTAAAAAAAAGTCATTCAATCAGTCACCATATTTGATTTGTCCTAATGCATCAGTCGGCCAATACACGCCTAACACAATTTAATACCATTAATTTGGGAATATATTCTATAAGATATATTAATTTATTTTATAATTTAAATAAATAATATAAGAATAATCAGTAGAAATTATTTAAATTTGTGTTAAATTATACAATATTCAATAGGTAATAACTTATGGTTATGATAAATTTGTTCTCCTTTTAGACCGAACAATTAATATAAGTTGGCATAAGAAATTGAGTTTCACTAATTTAACAAAATAAATATATATTCCGTAAACCAGCAAAATCTGACCATAACTTCGACTTGATAAGGAATTCGCTTACTTTACACAGTTTCTGCGTTTGAATATAATGTTTGAATATTTTCACAAATATATATAATTCTTATTAACATATTAAACATTGTTCGATAAAAGTACAATATACACTTGTGTTAGGTCTAAGAAATGTAAATGTACAATTTACGTTATATCGGCTGATGGATTCAACATGTATATAATTGGCGATCTGCTATCGCGTGTTGCCTATGCGTGTTATTTTTCGGCCCGACCCTATCTCCAATAAAATTATCACTAAAAATCTATGATTATTTAGGTTGTGAATCAGTGGATTGTTAAAGGCCTACTGTTTACATGAACCAATGTAAACAGTAGTAAGAGAGTACAGTCTGATAATGAAAATCTTATCACTACATGCAATCTCAAAACTCATAATTTATAAATAATGGAATGAAATTATAGTGTAATTATGAATCATTGAATTATTTAGTAAATATAGATTGAAGTTGGATATGTTGCGTCATAGGCTATATATTTCTCCAGAAAACTCATAAAATATGATTTTGTTGGGTCTAATTTACTTGTGACGATATTTCTCAATATTAAACTGTTTTTATCTAGTAAATACTCGACAGGTCCCTTAGATTTTTTGTGGACATAAAAAGTTTGGTTCAATCTTCTCTAAAGAAATCTTTGAAGACCGGGAAAAATCATCTCCGAATGTGGATCGAAGAGAATGTAGGAGTATAATTAAAATAATTGATAAACTGAAAAGTGAATAGATAGTGAAGTAAAGTATTCATATATTTTCACCTCTATACGATTAACAACCTACCTTTGCAACGCGTATAAGCGCACATATCTCAACCCTTTGTTGATAAAAATTTACGAGTAAGTTTGAATTTGGCCGCACAAATTCTAATCGATTAATCGAAGTACGCATGTAGAGCTTGAGTGACTCGTTAGAGATTTGGTCACATAACAAATGGCCTGCGGACCAAATTATTTTAACACATCTCTTTGGAGATAGAATTATGAAGATTTATTAGTCTCTGGCCCAGATAAAAATGCTGACACAACTGTTGCTTAACCTCTGTGGTGAGCTTCAAAGTGAATTCCGGAAGCTCCTACTAGACAAATCCATTCTTCCATGTTGGGCCGCAGGGAATTGTTAAAATGGGAAGAGAGAGTTGAATGCGGAAAACAAGCTACGCATTAATTCATGAAACCAACTTACTGTCACTATGGAAACCGATATTCATGGCCGCGCGAACATAGCTCTCCACCATCCCTATCCGAGCTAATGTTTTCCAATCATTCCCTGTATAATTCACTTCCTCCAAATCCTGGTTAATCTTATTGTTCAAACTCATTCTTGGTCTTCCTACTCGGCTCTTTCCTTTTGGTTTTCCTATAATAATTTTACATGCCTCTCTTTCATTTCCCCTTCATGCTACATCACCTGCTCATCGCAGTCTACAAGACTTAACTGCTCTTATTACATGTGGCTTTCATAAAGACCGTGCAGCTCTATTAGCTAATTTTTTACATTCACCTGTCTGTTCTCTCTTTGCTCCAAAAGTTTGCTAAGCGTTTTATTTTCAAATACTCAATCTTTTCTCGCCCACCACTGTGCTCTTGAGGTAGCGTGCTGCCTTGTCACGCAGCGGCCCCGGGTTCGATCCCCGGTCGGGACAGCTTTTGTGGGTGAGGTTGTTATCGGGGTTTTTCCTCACCTGTAAACAAACGTCAGGAAAACTTTAAGGCCCAAACGGTCCCCGAAATCATATGGCCATCATCATCATCCTAATCCTCACCCTTATTATTATTATTATTATTATTATTATCATCATCATCATCATCATCATCCTTCACCGGTGTGGAAAGCAACGGGAAGCTACCACACCTACAATTCATTGGTAAAGCTGCAAGCATAGCATAACATGAAAATGCTATGATTGCAGTGAAGGACATGCCTTCGGGTAGAATTACTATGGATGAATGGATCGAATGTTTACTCCTCCCTGAAGTAAGAGTACATGTTTGGCATCAATTATGTGAAAGAAGAACTTTGGATACTATATTTTTAGTTTCACATTTTTGTATCGCGTTAATACATATCTCTAGTAAATTACAATAATGCTTGGTGGAAATGGATAATGTTGAGATTGCAATGAAGGACTGTATTTTAGTAGAAAACAATGAATTAACTAATTGAGAACCACAGATATGAATTGAAATACGATCTAAATAAAATGTATCTATTAGATCTGTTAATGAAACATCAACAATTACATGTAAGAATTTTCAACAAAAAAAATTACGAAATAATAAAAGAAAGTAGGTATAGGCTAATATTAATTTCTCTTTCTCACTTCACATGCGATTTATTAGAATATTTTATAAGAACATATTTTAAATACAATACCAGTATATCCTTGAATTCTTTATTAGTGTAAATAGTTGCATTTTTTAAAATAAATTACATTTCCAAGTGATGACAGAGAAAGTGTTTTTTTTAAATTTGATTCACGAGTCAGGAATTCTTATCTTTCTACATCATCCTACACCACATGACGCCATTTCTCTATAAATCCTATCTACATGGTAATTCTTAAACTTAAATTCGTCATTTATATAAATTTCAAACTCTAACTGAATATTTTATTAAATAATGACTTCAAATGTGTGATGGCGCAAGTTATTTATGCATTAAGTAATCCAGATGTAATAGTTTTGATAATTTAAAAGTTAGTTACCGGTATTCTATATTCAAGATCACTTACACCTGCTGAGTTGAACGGAACATAAAATGTCTTGTATGTTCCTTTGTGTTGTAAGAATGTGTTTTTCCATGGAATGTCAGGTTGACATACATTTCTATTGTGATATTATATAAGTCTAAGGGATAAGTCATACTGTTAAAATTCATTATGAATCCCCGTTGAGGTTATTGCATAAAAGCCAAATTAACATAAATTGTACCTGAGATGTAAGTCGTCATGAACAAAATACAAATCCATTAAAATAACGTAGGTCATTAAGAATACGTTGTTCCATTTTCAGTAGCTGATGGGTACTAATTATTTTCATTTCATTCAGTATTTCGATGTCTTCTAGGATGATTATTTTGTTATTATTACACTCTATTGAAAATAGTTGTGAATTGCATTAAACTGATGACGTGTATCGATTATGTGTTTGGTATTGATACAGGTTATCATAAGTAATGCCACGAGTGATTTCCAAATTATCGATAAATTCACGACTCACGAAGTGAGGAGTGAATTTATCTAGAGAATTTGGAAATCAAGAGTGGCATTTGTTAGGACTATTTAACGAATAAAATTAAGCTGTTTATTCACAAATCATTATTTAACTATAGTTATTTTAAAATATTTATATATTTAATGTAAACGGCGATGTTTGAAAACAAATGAGAAACGATAGGTACGCTTCTACTGCTTCTTTTGTTTATCACTGCAACCAGATCATACTATTTATTGCCAAAGGAACGCAATATTGTAAGGAGGAGCTTACTTTAATATGGTAATTGTAACACTGATAAATATTTGGTGAAACACGACTCTGATTGGTTGTAAAACAGAAATCATTGAAACGTGATTGGTCATTGACTCCCATTTGGGGCATGAGTTAAATAGTCAGTTTAATACAATTGGCAACGTACTTTCAATAGCACACGAAGAGTGTAATGATAACAACATAATCATCCTAGAAGAAATTGAAATATGGAAAGAAGTGATAAATGATCACCTGGTGAATGATACACACCCAATGACTAAACCCTCTCTACAAAATTCTCACTGAAAACAATTAATACACAATTACCTGGTGATGGAATAACGTGTTTTGAAAGGCTTTCAGTATGCTATTTTAATGGCATTTTATTTTGTTGAGAATGCCGTATATCTCAGGTTCAAGTTTCATTATTTTAATCTTCTAAAGAATAAGTTACGTATAAACGCTTTCTTTTTATTTTTGCATTTTTATCTCACTCGTTAGCTCAGGTTTGATTTATTATTGGTTCAAACTTATTCCACGTTTTTTTCGCTGCTTTTCATGAAAATTAAAATGAATCAATATATATATATATATATATATATATATATATATATAGAGAGAGAGAGAGAGAGAGAGAGAGAGATGCAGGAAAATTTTAAAATAACGAAGTTGTATTTCCCAACTGTAGAGCGTAGACTAAAATGAAAAAAAAAAGAGCTAAATCATCCATTAATAATCTTTACCGGCCATGGAAAATTCGCAGATTATGTTTATATATTATTTAGAATTGTTAATGATTCCACGTTCGCGTGCAAACAAAAGCCTCAAAGAGCCGACCATTTATTGTGGGAATATAAAAAATAATTGAGCACTGAAATGGATGTTTTTGGCAAAAGTGTAATATAATCAAGAGGAAATTGGCCAGTACAATTTAAATAACTTATGGAGAACACATTATAAAAATTAAAAATAATCTATTAACGAAATTAAATTTAATTATTTACAAACAATATTATATTGTAAATAATATTAGAATATGTAATATTACAAAACTTTGTAATAGGCCATGCTGTAATAATTTAATTTGCAGACACTAGGGACTAGAAGCAAGGAACATAATCACTAGATAACTTTCCCTAAAATGCAACTCGCATTCGATTCAGATACTGTATCACAAATCTACTGAATACAAAATAATTTCGATACACGTAAACTAGGTATTTTACTTAAAATAATAATTAATTTTTGGGGAGGTGTTTATATATCATAGAAATAAGTAAAACAATATAATTTAATTTAAATAATTAATATGTTTATCTTCAATAACGTGTTTTCAAAAATATTTTTATTTCTCTTATATCATCTTCCACATACGTGTTAGGCCATGAGACCTGTTGTGATCATAGACCATCTCTTAACTGGATATCTCACTGATATTTTGGCTGTTTATTCGGTACTTAAAAATCATTTTTTGTACCATTAAACACAGTTGTTCCATATTTCAGTTTCAAAGAGGCTTAATATGGCTACAGCTTCGAATTTCTCATTTCTCATAGATATAGTAATAAATAAAAACGATAAATGCAATGCAAGGCATTAAAGTATTATCCTGTTGAAAAGTCCATCAGAGATGACAATTCTAATGATCGAAACTAGAATGAATGTTTTAACATTATTTATATACATTAAATTTTAACACAGTGAAGAAAGAAACCCCTTTTATAATCCTCTAAAGTCAAATTGTACTAAAAATGCGACGAATTATGCGTAATTATTCCGTTGAACTTAATGCTGAAATATATGTATTCAGGCTTCAGTTTTAATATTACGTTCGTGTTCAGCTGATGTAACTGATTCAATCCCATCATAACGTTTTCTTAATGGAAGCGACCTTGTTGAATTGTGAATAGATGTTCACGGACATTTCAAATAGAGAGATATTTGTATCTACTTCTGGATAGTCTAAAAGCACAATTGGTTAGTGCGCCAGTGCGTGAAGCTGGAGATCTTGGGTTCAGATCCCGGTTTAGGCCGATATTTATTTCATCATCATCATCATCATAGTACATTCACGAATTCAGGCCATTCGTTGACCCGTTTCGCGGCCTCAAGAGAAACACCATCCAGAAGTCTTTTGAGTGGACGTCCTGGTCTTCTTCTTCCTGCAGGTTGATATCTTAACATTAGTTTGGGTATTCTGTGATCTTCCATTCGATGAACATGTTGTATCCATCTTGACTTATAATCAGAAATTTTATTTTCTAAAGATTTCATGTGTAATTCTTCTAAGATGTCTTCATTTTTTTTGTGATCTAGTAGTGTGTATCCTGCAGTCCTCCGAAGATATCTCATTTCAGCAGATCTAAGTCTCTGTATATCCTTCTGTTTCAACGTCCATACTTCGCTACCATACAAAAGAGTTGGAAGAGCCAGTGTTTTATACACTTTCAGTCTTGAATGCTTTTGGACTAACTGTGGCTTGAAGATTTTAGATATTTTTGCATTTACATCCTTTTCTTCTTCATATGAGATATTGCATCCTAGATATGTAAAATTATTCACCTGCTCCAAAATTTTATTGTCCAGTACAATTTTACTTCTGACAGGATTTACACCTTGAAATGCCATAATTTTTGTTTTTTCTGTAGACATCTTTAATCCATATTCTTCTGTAATTTTGTTAAGTTCATACAGACCTTTCTGTAGATTATCTTCGGAATTTGCTATTATTATTTGGTCATCTGCAAACAATAGGGTGTTTAATTTTCTATTTTCTGATATTCTTATTCCAAATTTATATGTTTTGTTCCAGCAACATATTACTTCATTGATATAAATTGCAAAGAGTGTTGGGGATAGGGGGCAGCCTTGTCTGACACCACGATTTACAATTCCTTCTTCAGAAAATATGTTATTTAATTTAATCTTCATGGTGTTGTCTTTGTAAATATTTTGTATGTTCTGCCGAAGTAAATTTGGTATATTTCTGTCTTCCAATATATTTAAGAGTTTTGATCTCTTGACTGTGTCGAATGCTTTTTCAAAATCTATGAAAGCAAAATGTGTTTCTAAGTTGAATTCTCTTCTTTTTTCAAGCAATAGTTATAACAAAAAATGCTGAATCAATACAAGATCGTCCTTTCCTAAATCCATTTTGACATTCCATATTTATTTCATTACTTCTATTAACTATTGCATGCGAACAGTAAGCCCGAATATATTAATTTCAATATTAAGTTTATACTTAAGTGATATGGCCACTGAATAAATCCCATCACAATCTTCTTGCAAAGCGATCCTGTTGTAGCATGAATAGAAGTTCACTAACAGGGGCACGTGAGGATTTAAAATATAGAAAGGTTTGTGCTACTTCTGGATAGTCTAAATAGTACAATTGGTTAGTGCGCCAGCCCGTAAGGCTGGAGATCAAGGATTCAAATCCTGGTTTACGCAGAAAATTTTCACTTTAGTTGTATTCTGCTGAAAATTTGATTATACTATTGACCGAATTTGATATCTTATTTATTTAAAGCATCTTTGGCTATTAACAACTGCCGTGAGATACAGTAATTATTATAAAATTGTGTGTTATAGGAGTAAACAGTGTTACTTTACAGATACATAACTAAGTTTGTATTCTATTCCAAATTCCTATATATTTAAATAAGCCTAGAATTTTAGTTGAAGCTGAATATCATTAAATATCTCAGTACAGTCTTCGGGGATTCCGTGGTATCTTCTTCTGTTGCAGCATTTAGTGCACTCAGTGAGTATGTGGTGGGTCTGAGTACTGTATTGTAATTATTAATTATTAATTGTGCTTGAGGTAAGCTAGGCTATAATCTTATACATGGAACTTCTGTACTGTATTCACCCTACATAGAGCGAGCGCTGCAGTCGTAAGTTGAACTTGTTTGGTATGACAAAGCGATTGACTGGAGAAGTATCCATCCATAGTAATTCTGCCCGAAGGCAGGTCCTTCACTGCAATCATAGCATTTTCATGCTATGCTTGCAGCTTTACTAGAGAATTGTGTAGGTGTGGTAGCTTCCCGTTGCTTTCCACACCGGTGAAGGATGATGATGATGATAATGATAATGGTAAGGATGATGGCCATATGATTTCGGGGACCGTTTGGGCCTTAAAGTTTTCCTGACATTTGTCTTACAGGCGAGGAAAAACCCCGATAAAAACCTCACCCAGAAGAACTGCCCCGACCGGGGATCGAACCCGGGCCCACTGCGTGACAAGGCAGCACGCTACCTCGAGACCACAGCGGTGGACCTGGAGAAGTATAAACAGTGACAAACTGCAAATGGAGCATAATTCACTCGCTACGTTATTTCGTTTATGTATTATTAGCATTTTATAATAATAATAATAATAATAATAATAATAATAATAATAATAATAATAATAATAATAATAATAATAATAATAATAATGATAATAATAATAATAATAATGATAATAATAATAATGAGATATGTCAATATCGATAATTTAAAATATGCAAGTTGCAAATTACATAGCATTATTACGTATAATCCTGCGCCTTGCGACAAATGAACTGCCACTTGTAGACATACATACATACATATACAGTAAAACTTGCATAAGCGGAATCGCATGGGACCATTTTATTTCCACATTAGACAAAATTCCGTATTATAAAAAACTAAAACTTATTAATAATCTTAGATTATAGAGTACCGAAAACAGTCCCGTTTCGTCAGATTTAAAAATGTCTCTTAGGCGCGTATCCTGAAGTTAAATACGCAGTTTCGATTTCCGCTCACTAACTACACTTTTGTCCACATCCTTTGATTCCCCGCAAATTTCATTTCACCCTACATTGTGTCGTCTTTTAAAACTGTCCAGCCAACCTGAAGATGCCTTGAAATCGTTATTACCTAGGGATTTAACAACAGCTAGAGTTTGACTTTGGAGCATCGATTCGGAAATTTGGAGATTTATCTTCAATCACTTTTACTTTTTCCAAAATCACTCCTCGGAGGAAGACATATTGGATGTGCATTCATTGTCTATCTGTCTCTTGGCTGGTCTTCCTCTTGTTCTTCTCCCGTCCATTGGTCTATCTTCTTTAGCTCTTTTTGCAAGTTCCGTCTTTGATCCGAGGCTTGATCCTTGGGACTGCGAGTAATGTATAAGATACACATTGAAGTGGGTTGCTAGCCCGTTTTCATAGAGGGTTTATTATTCGGGGTTTCCTCCCTAGGCCGATTTCCTTCACCCAGCTCCAGAGCTCAACCTCCCCTTTTTATTTCAGAGTTGTCTCTCCTATATGGGTTGTCTTGCAGGACTAACGAACCCTATCCGCCCGTTCCATCGCAGTCTAAAAGGTTAAATGTTGTCAATTCGTCTGTTTCCCCATAACGATCATGCCTATAATAGCGTAACCTTTGTTAGAAGTTACTAGACTAAGTTAATTTATTTACGTTTATTTGTCCATATATGTCATGAATGGTATGCAGTCAACACACCAACCCAATGAGACATCTAGCAGGCAACTAAGGTATTTCTAGGTTGATGAGGCCTTTTATTGAGGCTTAAGGAACTTTTACGAGCCTCAAAATATTCAGACTCGGGACCCGCAGCTTAAAGTCCCAAACGGAGGGCTTGCTCCTCGGAGTTTTCCATTCTAAAAGAATCCATTGAATGAAGTCTCACAGGAACTAGAAGGAGACACTTTTAAAATTTATAAAACAATTACGGTTCCAACACTACTTTATGGATCGGAACACAGGGCCTTAACCAAAAATCAGGAATGAAGAATAGAAACGTCAGGAATGAGGTTTCTGAGGAGTGTGTCTGGATGTACAATAACAGATAGAAAACGAATGAAAATATACTAAGTGAACTAAATGTATTCAAACTATTAGATAGAATTGCACAATACACAGATGAATGGATGGACCACATCAATAAAATGGATAACAATAGAATTCCGAAGCAGATTCTTCATCACAAACTATTAAAGTAAAGTAAAGTAATCCCACAACAGGCCTCAGGAGGCCCTTGGGCTAGTAGGAGGTTAAGGCTCCTACCTTTTTTTCTAGACAATCGGCACTTTATGTCAGCCGGGTTGTCAGCCCTGCGTGACGGCCGCCTTTACCCCAGAACAAGCGTCTGGTACTCATTTTTGTAATATATATTGAAGTATATCATAATATATATTGAAGTATATCATAATATATATTGAAGTATATCATAATATATATATATTTTATAATATGAACATTCATTATAATGTATGACTGTCCTAAATTAACACAATTATTGACCTAATTGATCTTTTTGTTAAAATATGCTGAAGAATGATTTTAAAGAATTCTGTCATGAATATTTAAATAGGTATTACCTTTGTAGTTATTTGGAAAAGTCATGCAGTATAAGGGATTGTTACACAATAGGTAGTCTTACCTAATGATGACTTAGCTTTTAAAAGGTCATAGGTTAAGCGCATTCAATATGCTTTTCAGAAAGGGAGAATCTGGTTACATGTACAATACAACCAAATTGATTCTCACGTATACATTGTAACTACGTCATTACTCAACTGGTATATATGTATGAAACTTATGATTGTAAGTTAGACAGTTTTTTTTCATCGGTGTTACCGATACCCTGTCTCACGTTTTTTGTATTAAAGTCTGTTTGTTTCTCACTACTGCTCCGCTGTGTCTTCTTATAGTTAGGTTTAATCCTATCTACTAACCACATTTCCGAAGAATTCCTGGGGTTGATTCCTAATCTATAAATTTACAGATATCTACTAGAACTTCAAGACGATCTTCACCTCCTGACACAACTCTTACTTATTTTGATTATTATTTATACTTTAAAAATAATCCTTATAATTATAGAAGGAATCGACCACCCAGATATTACATGGTGGCAGCGCATCGGGATTGGAAAACCAGCGAGCAGTGAGACATCCGAAGGTGCGAACGAGCTGGAGAGACTCTTCAATTAGTCCCAGATAATTCAGAGCCTATCTCGAGGGATCAACGCTCCAGAGTAATCCACAGGCGCCGTGGTACCCGTAAACGCACCAGAGGAAAGCAGACAGTGGTCCTGAGGCCAACACCAGCAGCCACCGACGCGCTCGAGGGACGTCCTTGGTGTTCAGCCGTTGGCAGCCTGCACCGCGAGAGGAGTCGCACCCCTGAGGGGAGCTGAAAGGCCATCACTACGACTCTGAACTGTGCATCTCAGACCACCCTACATCTTTCTTTAGGTGAGTCCAATTCCATTATGGCTAGCGAGGGCGATATTGATATTAGCGAGGAAAGCTATATCCCTGTAGTTCAAGCAGTTAAGTTGATACCCCGAACATTCGATGGAAACCCCAAACATTTAAGAGAATTTATAGAAGGAGTAGAAGCTGCGGTTCAGGTAGTCCATCCAACCAAACAACCCTTATTGTTAAGATTTATAGAATCCAAAATTTCAGGAGACGCTAAAGATAGACTTTTAGCTAGGACAGAGAGAGAAACTTGGATTCAAGTTAAAGCAATATTGGAGGAGAACTTTTCTGTAAGGAGAACGCTAGAATATTATGCAGGAATACTCTTTAATTCAAAACAAAGTACAAATGAAACAGTTGCACAGTGGGGTTCAAGATTAGATGGAATAGCCATGGATTTAAGAAGAGAAAGTCAGAAATAGATTGGAGAGGTTAGAAAGACGCGATAATTCGAGATATGTAGAAGGAGGCCTACAGCTGATAGGAGAATTTTTAAAAGGTACTTTCCGTAGCAGGGTTAAAGGACGATAAGATTAAGTATATAGTAAAGGCTAAGGGTGAAGAAGAATCATTAGCGCAACTAATCGAAACCGCATTACAGGAAGAAAGCGAGGTAAAGTCCACGAGATTTAGGGGTAATCAAAATGGACAAGGACATCCAATCACAGGGGCAGTAAAAAGGGAATTTAGAAGACCGTACGGATCAGAGATAAAGAGAGAGGTTAACCTGGCCACAAAAGAAATAAGGTGTTTTAATTTGTAATGAGATAGGGCACATTAGTAGAGAATGTGGTAAGAGACCGCAACCCCGTAGGCATGGAGGACGGGACAGAGCAGCTCTGGGAGGCCGCCAGGGAAACGAGAATTCGGGTTACCTGAGCAGTCGCAGGTAATCCTCCCGTCTGACTGCGCGCCAGGACTCATGGAGTGCCTGAGGGATCATACTAGGGTAAATATGGAAGGGGAATTACCTGAACTAGTTGATCAGAAGTTTAAGGATAGGATAGATAAAGCCGCTAAAATAGTTTAGTGACGCAAACGAATCCCCAGATGACAGTGTTTGTTGGGCAGTGTCGCAAGGCGAACTGCATAAGTTGACTAGAACGCCAATAAATGGGTTCTGTGGACTGTGGGCCTAGCGTGGTTGGGGAACGCCAAGAGACTGTAGGCTCGAAACAGTGGAATAATAGAGAGAAACGCCAAGAGACTGTAGGCTCGAAACAGTGGAATAATAGAGAGAAACGCCAAGAGATTGTAGGCTCGAAACAGTGGAATAATAGAGAGAAACGCCAAGAGATTGTAGGCTCGAAACAGTGGAATAATAGAGGGAAACGCTACGAGTCGTCCACAAGGGATAGAACTTGGGATAGTGGATTTAAGGAAAAATCCAAGGACACCAAACCTACCTCAATGGAGACAGCGTGTTGTGAGATCGAAGTAGGGACTCTTAATGCTATTAATCAGTGGGACGCCTCTGGTTATGAACCGAGACCCTGGGAGATGTATATCCTAAGTGAACAATTAAAAAATGGCCTAGGTTTAGTATTGATAGATACTGGTGCACAAATATCATTAGTTAAAGAAACATCACTAAAGAGAAACGTTATAAAGGATAACTGTAATATGAAAATACAAGGTATTAGTGGGAACTCTATAAAAGTAAATGGGATAACTCAATTAGTATTGAATAATTGTGAAAATCATACAGTTGTTAATTGTCATATAGTAGATAAATTACCCAGAGATTTAGATATAATTTTAGGCCAAGACTGGCTCATGGAACAAGGTTATATGTTAAATAAAAAGATGATTATTCCTCCGTATAGTGAAAATTTAATGGAATTTCCTACGAACGAAAGAGGGAACAGATTCATAGAACGGCAAATTTTACAGCCAGGGCTAATTTGCGCTAACGGGATAACAAAATGTGATAAGACATTCACATGCCTAGTAATTAATTTAACAGCTGACGCACAGATAATAAAGAAAATACCAGAACTAGTTAAACCGCCCACTCAAATAAGTAAGGAACAGGAAGTATCAGTTGAAAATTTCGTACCTCAAAGATTAGATTTATTAAATAAAAATCTGAGACTTGAACACGTGAAAGAAGGAGCCCATAGTATACGAAACATTTGCACAGAATACGCGGACATATTTAAGCTTCCGGGAGATAGACTAACAAGCACAACAGCTGCTACACATTCCATACCCACACCTTCAATTCCTAAAGGAAGAGCTATAACTTTGAAGAATTATAGGTTAGCAGAGGCTCATCAAGAGGAGATTGACAAACAAGTTACACAAATGTTAGAAGACGGTATTATCGCACATAGTAAGAGCGAATGGAATTTTCCACTAATAGTAATACCTAAAAAGGAAGATGCTTCTGGAAAGAAAAAGTGGCGAATTTGTATAGATTTTAGAAAGTTAAACGAAGTAACCGTAGGAGACAGCTATCCTCTTCCTAATATACAAGATATATTAGACAAAATAGGAAAGGCTAGATATTTTTCAGCAGTAGATTGCGCAAGTGGATACCTTCAGGTGCCGATCGCTGAGGAAGACCAATGTAAAACCGCTTTTAGCACCCCTAACGGACATTTCGAGTACAAGAAAATGCCTTTTGGAGTTAGGTCGGGACCAGCTACATTCCAAAGGATGATGAACTCGGTACTCCAAGACTCAATAGGCAATAGATGCTTTGTGTACATGGACGATATATTAGTAATGGGCGAAACCTTAGAAGAACATAATAAAAAATTACGGGAAGTGTTTAATCAGTTACGGAAACACAATTTAAAAATCGAACCTGATAAATGTGAATTTTTGAGAGAAGAATTAAAATATCTAGGACACGTGGTTACCGCTCAAGGTGTCAAACCCGATCCGAATAAGATACAGGCAGTTACCGAATTTCCAACTCCAAAGACACCTAAAGACATAAAATCATTCTTAGGTTTGGCAGGATATTACAGAAAATTTATAGAAGAATTTAGTGCGATTGCAAAACCTCTGACTGAATTGTTAAAGAAAGATAAAAAATGGAAGTGGGAAGATACGGAACAGAATAGCTTCAATAAATTGAAAGATAAATTAACGACAGCTCCGTTGTTACAGTATCCAGATTTCACACAAACCTTTTATAGTAACGACAGACGCGAGTGGATACGCTTTAGGCGCAATTCTTAGTCAAGGAACGTTAGGAGATGATAAACCCATTGCTTACGCTAGCAGGACTTTAAATCAAGCCGAATCGCATTACAGCACTGTAGAAAAGGAACTATTAGCAATAGTATGGGCATGCAGACATTTTAGACCTTATTTACTTAGGACGTAAATTTCAAGTAGTGACAGATCACAAAGGATTGGTCTGGCTATTTAAAGTGAAAGACCCTAGTTCGAGATTAATACGTTGGAAACTTCAACTTTCAGAATTTGAATTCGAAATTCATTATAGGGCAGGTAAAAGACACGTAAACGCAGATAGTTTGAGTAGACACCCTGTAGAATGTTGCACCTTGGATAATACGCACTTAACTGAGGATCGTAAGAAGGAAATAATCAAGGAATTTCACAGCTGTCCAATTGGAGGACATCTTGGAATCAATAAAACTACCGATCGAATTAAATTATACATAACTTGGCCGGGAGTAGAGAAAGACGTAACCAATTACATTAAAACTTGTAAGATTTGTCAATTTAATAAAGACGAGAAGCAGAAAGTAAAACAACCTTTAGAGGTCACGGACACACAAAAGGAACCTTGGATAAAAATTTATTTAGATGTAGTGGGACCACTTCCGCTAACCGAGAGAGGTCATAAATATATATTAACTTGTCAAGATAACTTAAGTAAATATTTAATAGTCATACCCTTAAAGACACAAACAGCTGAAGAAGTGACAGAAGCTTTCGTAAACAATGTTATTTTAATTTATGGGATTCCTGATATCATATTAACTGATCAAGGAACAAATTTTATGTCAGATTTATTTAAAAGAATATGTAAACTATTTAAGATTCAGAAACTAAGCACTACTGCTTATCACCCTGAAAGTAATGGAGCTCTAGAAAGAACTCATAAGACCTTAGTAAACTACTTACGTTGTTTTTGCAATCCTAGAGGAGCCGATTGGGACAAATGGTTACCTTTCGCCCAGTTTTACGTACAACACTACCCCCCATAGTATTACTAAATACTCTCCTTATGAATTATTGTATGGAAGAAAATGTAATATCCCAGGAATTTTACAAACTAAATCACAACCTTTATATAATTACGACGATTTAATTCTAAATGTACGGAATAAATTGCAAAGTTGTCATGAGATAGCTAGAGAAAGGCTTATTAAGTTTAAGGAACTACAACGATCGCGTGTGAAAAGCAATTATGTTGAATTCAAGAAGGATGATCTAGTACTTCTCAGAGTAGAAAATAGGAATAAATTAGATCCAATATGGAAAGGTCCATATGAGGTTAAGACTACTGAAGGTCACAACGTGATAATACAAAAGTTAGGTAAACGCAAATATGAGACGGTACATTCAAATAGATTAAAGCCATATTTTCCTTTGCAGGGAAAAGAAAATGAAACTTCATAACACATGGGTAATACTAAAAATGTTAATACCATTTTGGTTGGGGAAGCTTACAGACGCTCAAGAAGTAAAAGCTCTGGATTCGAAGACCGGTGTGTACTTTGACGAGATAGGAATTATACAATTTTACCCTATACAATGGAAAGTGGTAAGTTATATAAACTTGGAACCAACTAGAGATCTTTGGAAACAGACAAAAAATCATTTACGGTTGATAACTGATTATTGTGATAAGATAAAGGGAGAAAAGTGGTATCATTTGACAGATTGTGGGAGTTTAAATCACTTTGTAAAACCAAAAGTCAGGTATGTTGAAAATTTAAAAGAATTAGTCACAGAATATTTAAAAACACCTAATGAACAGAATACTAGAAGAGCAAGAGAGGCGTTTTTAAATTTTATGGGAGATATTGCTAAGATATTATTCGGTACTCTGACTCAATCTGATGCAGAGGAATATAATAAGCACATTTCACAGTTAGAGAAGGAACAGGCAGAATTTTTGCATATTCTAAAGGATGAAATTACAGTGATTAAATCAACCATTAATTCAGTTAACTTAACTATAGCAAGGGTGAACCGGAATGAAAATATTTTAAAAAATGGTTTAATAAAATTAAATAATTATACCACTAATAGGATTAACGCACTGCAGAAGGAAATAGAAGGTATTAGTTTAGCCAATGAACAAATAAGGATTTCTCTTAGAGGTGTGGAAGAATGCCAGCATTCTTTTGAGCTTCTTATAGACGCATTTGTACACGCAGAGCAAGGAACTCTTCAACCTCAATTAATTACGGTGGAAAGAATTAAGAATGTTATGAAAGCCCAAACGCTACCAACTGGTCTGGACTACCCTAATTTTTCTTTTTCAGAACTTCAAAATTTAATTACACCTCACACCTATTCTTATAAACAATATCTAGTATATGTATTACAAATACCCCTTCTCTCTCCTACTCCGTATCACTTGTATAAAACACTTCCTTTTCCTGTCAAGAAGGAAGGTAATATTTACATTTTTCTAAGCGCAAACAAAGAATATATTTTCAGTGACCCGTTGAGACAACATTACGGAAAAATGACAACTAATGAACTAACAGGATGTTTTCGTCCTAATCTTTTGCATTATGTATGTAAAGAAAATATACCGATTTATTTGTACACCCCTGAAGCTGATTGTGAAGCTTCACTTCTTCATCCATCCACCACTAAAGTTCCAAAAAGTTGCGAGACTAGAATTTTCACATTGAACAAATCCTACTGGATTCCCTTATATTTATCTAATGAATGGTTATTTGTCACCCCAAAACCAGATCGTATGACTGTGTTATGTGGCGACAAATCAACACAACTCAATATTGAAAAGGAAGGTAAATTATCGCTAGGACAGAATTGCAAGGCTTTTAATGCCCACGTAACCTTACATGCCATGAGTAATTTGGTAAGTAACTTAACCATAGATTTTATACCGACAGCACCTCTTGACTTCGACTGTTGCTTTGATATGGATAAAACTAACGACTACGAGAAATTACAATTGGACATGCCTATGTCTAACCTAATGTCATCGGTAGATGATTTGAGAATGGCCAGTATGAAGGCCGATGATTTAGGTAAGTTAATAAAACAGCAAGAAGAAAATGATTATTCGAAGTGGTATATACATATAACCACATGGAGTTCTGTAATGGGTACGATCATATTCGTAACCTTGACTTGTTGTTGTTGCATTTGCTGTTGTAAGAGCTACAGAACTTTAATATTTTGGTTATGGGATAAATGGACTCCAAGAAAATGCTGGAAGGAGACGACGAGAGGCTGTGTGTTAACATACATAATTACTCTGGGCATGATCGTGTAGTATACACTAAAACTACAGGTAATGATGAGAGTTCACCTGTCGTGTCCCTCAAGTCATCACCGCTTATCGGAGAAAGAATTAGAGACCCCAGTTGTCCACAGAATGTATCCCCAAAAGATGAAGAAGATAAAGATAGTATTGCGCATAGAACTAGAAATAAAAATAAAACATTTCGTTAGTAAAGTTTCGAATTATGTAATTCAAAACTTTCTATAGGGGGAAGAGTGTAATATATATTGAAGTATATCATAATATATATTGAAGTATATCATAATATATATATATTTTATAATATGAACATTCATTATAATGTATGACTGTCCTAAATTAACACAATTATTGACCTAATTGATCTTTTTGTTAAAATATGCTGAAGAATGATTTTAAAGAATTCTGTCATGAATATTTAAATAGGTATTACCTTTGTAGTTATTTGGAAAAGTCATGCAGTATAAGGGATTGTTACACAATAGGTAGTCTTACCTAATGATGACTTAGCTTTTAAAAGGTCATAGGTTAAGCGCATTCAATATGCTTTTCAGAAAGGGAGAATCTGGTTACATGTACAATACAACCAAATTGATTCTCACGTATACATTGTAACTACGTCATTACTCAACTGGTATATATGTATGAAACTTATGATTGTAAGTTAGACAGTTTTTTTTCATCGGTGTTACCGATACCCTGTCTCACGTTTTTTGTATTAAAGTCTGTTTGTTTCTCACTACTGCTCCGCTGTGTCTTCTTATAGTTAGGTTTAATCCTATCTACTAACCACATTTCCGAAGAATTCCTGGGGTTGATTCCTAATCTATAAATTTACAGATATCTACTAGAACTTCAAGACGATCTTCACCTCCTGACACAACTCTTACTTATTTTGATTATTATTTATACTTTAAAAATAATCCTTATAATTATAGAAGGAATCGACCACCCAGATATTACATTTTCGTTAGAGGCTGAGTCGACCGCAGGACCATAGTGCCGCCTGAGGGTTTGGGTCAGTTTAAAAATCCTGACCCCAACGGGACTTGAACCCTCGACCCTCCGGCTTGTAGCTCAGTGCCTTAACCACTACGCTACGGCGTGCCCCATTATAAACTATTAGGACGAAGAAATGTAAGAAGACCCACTAAAAGATTGACAGACCAATTCTAGCATGAGATCGAAACAGACCTTAAAGTCTAATCCTTGATGCTGCTGATGATGCTCCATCGACCCCGGCCGGTTTAGAACCCGCGACTCTCGGGACCAGAGCCCGATATTAAGATCACATAGACTAATTAAAATCCTATCCGAAACGTAGTGGCCCTGTAAGGTTCCGGTGACGTGAGACATGTAACAGTACATACAAAGGGAGAGATAAAACTAAGGCGAAGAAAAGAAATAATATAGCTATGTCCATGCACTAATGATGTAACATTAAGATGCAACACTTCCGCGTGATGAACGTAAGGTGCAAGAAAACTGGTCATTAAGGCGTGAATCATGTCATAATTTTGTTTTGACAGTTGCAAAGTTTGCTTATACTAACATATTTACTCCTTACTATCATATACACAAGCATTAACTTCCTAGTTAGTGAAACTTCCGTCGGGAGATTCCCCCTCCCTTTAATAACGTCTAATATAAACACTTGACTTGACTCTTGAGTTATGATCAACTCAATTTCATGCTTATCAGACCTGAGTTCAAATCTTGACAAGCAATCGCTTTACAATGGTGAGAACAAAGTGCATACAAATAATTACAGGTTTTTTATTTACAGCCTTTTATTAAACTGTCAAATTCTATCATTATTTAATTTGCATATTTATTATTTGTAGTAACACCAAAATGTAATAGATTTCACCAGACAACTTTCTGATGTCATCATTTCCTATTGGATAAAATAATAGCAAGTATTGCAACTTACTTCCTTTATGTCGTTGATCAATTTTTGTACTGGGAAAAAATTGTTTGTGTATTGCCGAATTGTCTACAGATTTCAAACGTGCTGGTAAAAGTGTGTCTTTATTTTCATTAATGACGCGCTTTAACAGCTAAGGTCATTAGCTCCCGAGACTGAGATACAAGGTTATAATCCTGGCAGTTCCAGGAGGGGTATTACTAATGTGTCTTACTGGGATTATTCGAGTTTTTCTCGGGTTCTCCCGTTTACCAAATTTTATCCTAGCAACACTCTCCATTCTCCCTACCCTACATGTCATTTAATTTCTCATTAATTAATTTCAAATCACCCTTGACTGCATATTAGGAAAAAATAATTTGGTTAACACCCACATGTGTTGAATATATGCGATTGCGGGGATCTGGTCGGAAGTCCGCCAGGGTTCTTGCTCATGGCTCTGAGCCTGAACAATGAAAAAGGGCAGAAGGGACCAACGGGAGGATTGTAGTTCTTCCTCGCAGTCAAGGGTACAACCCAGAAATGGATGTTTGGGCCATGAGAGGAGAATGTGTGCCAGACCCAGAAGACGACATAAAACTCACATAACACCGTAGAGTAGACTTCATTACATTCATCCATAATATACTGGGATAGGGCAGTAGATTTTTCAGTCGTGGTGCTCTGGGCAGTCTAACCACCCAGTCCGAATAAAGAAATAAGTAACACTAGCGTTGTAATTCAAACCTCTGAGTGAAAAGTTCGACATTTTTTTTCAGATGCCTCATTTGCGTAGCCTACTTAAATCTACGAGACAGGGTCACTCGGCTTTAGTTATATTCCGAATGATCCCATTATATTATGTAAATATTATGTATATTAATATAATCGTATCAATAATGATCACATATAGTAATAAACCAATATGACTCCCTAGTAGTTATTTATCAAACACGGATTCTTAATTTAAGAGAGAGAAAAATACTAAAGTATTTGACAATAAAGTTTTTAGGAAAAATTTTGGACCAAAGAGAAACGAACAGACAGATGATGGAGAAGGCTACTAAGAACAATTAAGTCTCGTAGGTTACGATGGGCAGACATATGGCACGAATGGGGAGCGAAAGAAGGGCATCGAAAATTATTGTAGGAAAAGCAGAGGGAATCCGCCACTATGTAGACCAAGAATGAGGTGGGAGAATAACATAAAACATGATTTAAGTTAGGTAAATTATATAGGGGATGATCGGAAAACATTAGCTCAGGATAGGGATATATGGAGAGCTTATATCCGCGCGGTCATCAACCTTCGGGTTTGATAATTCCAGTGAGTTAGTTAGTATTTACCGGCATTCGTCAGAAATCTTTGGATACTTTATAATGGGAGATGAGTCTATAATTCCAACACTGCACTGACTTAAATTTTTTATCGTAGACATGATTTATTTCAACAAAAATATTTGATTTAATTTAAATAAAGACGTTAACATGGTATATAGTGGCTTACGTAGGTTCAGGTACGGAAACGTCTTGTACGAAAACAAGAGGGAAAGCGCCCAGTAGGTATGGCAAGAATGAGGTGGACAAATAACATTAACATTGATTTAAGAGAGGTAAATTATACAAGGATGATTGGAAAGCTTTAACTGAAGTTAGGGATGTCCGCGCGGCCATGATCCTCTGGGTTCGATAGTGCCAGAGAATTATTTTGTTAGTAATTTGTAAGTTTATGTTTATAGAAGGTGAAATTTACATGGATGATTATGGCGTGCATATGGTGTTCATAAACATATTGGGCCTTATTTTTTTTTATTTCACTTAGAGGTGAAGAAAACCCCGAAAAACCAACCTCTCTCAGGAAACTTGTCCCGATCGGGGATCAACTTCGGCCCTTCTATGTCTGAGGTAACGACACTAGCCCTAGACTACAACGGTTGACAATAAACTACATTCACCTATATTTGAGCTTGGATTTGTAATTGAAAGGTTGACTGAACATTTTTTTGACTAGAATACATTATATGTTTACGAACATATTAGGATATCGGACAAATAAACCTGGAAAGTAGTACTACTACTACTACTACTTTAAAGATAGTCCTTGAACTAAAAGGTTACAAACCACATTTGCATCAGTAAGTTAGGTTCTCATGCAGACCTCATAACATTTTCTTGTATCTAACCTCTACATTTATCTAGAAAAAAAAGTGTGTGAGCGCATCTCGCGTGTGTTATTTCTTAATGCATAATATTGAGGATTATAGAGAACATTTGTCACTTTTCAACTTCATGCTGAGAGAAAAAGGGACTCAAATTCGATTAAAGTTCCATATCAGAGCGTTCTGCTTTGATAATAATTCAATGACAGATTTCACTGGCAAGATTATCATATTTTAGGCTTAGAACACTTGGTATTCCTTGTAAGGTATTGAAAATCATGAATAATTCAACACTATCTTTGAAGAAAATTCATTTTAATTTACTGATCTATATCTTTACCGTTTTATACATTTTTTAAATGTTTATTTAAATTGGATATGTTTTGATTTTATAGTATTATTTACCAATTTGTTTGTGGCTTTTTCAAAAGAATACTATTTTTCCTTCATGGTTACGTACAGACGGTTTGGCTTTTAAGGTCATACCGTGTGTAGAATACATGGGTATTCTGTGATCTTCCATGCGATGAACATGTATCCATCTTGACTTATAATCAGAAATTTTGTTTTCTAAAGATTCCATGTGTAATTCTTCTAAGATGTTTTCATTTTTTTTGTGATCTAGATTTGTTTGTATCCAGTAGTTTGTATATGTATATTAAATTGTGCTTATTCGTGTGTTTTTGCAGAAGATTAATGATTTTATTTATTTATTTTTTAAATGTATAGGTTAGATTAATAAAGATAGTTCCTAGTTTTAACACATGAAACTTATTTTAGGTTCATTATAATATCCATCTTTACTTTATGGAATGAATGAGGTGAAAATCTACTCTATGGTGATAAGTGGTATGTTGTGGTGTTCCTAGTTCGATACACGTCAAGCATTCGCACGCATAGCTTACACCGCCATTTATTTGGGCAGAGCCCAAGGCTTCGAGGAGGGGCTACAAGCCTCCATTTGGAACTATTCTGCCCTAAGTTGTCATACAGGCTCGGAATCATGAGGAAGTACATGACTGTGACCCCATTAGATCACCACAACTACATATTTTAAACACCTGTGGTTTGCTAAACCAGACTATTTTTTTACCTAACCCGAGACGAGGCGGAAAAGTGATATTAAATGAATGAATAGATACGAAATAACATCATGGGTGAGAGAAGAGGAGTGATATGATGAAATTCTGGTAACAGATGAATCGCCAGAAAACCCCGAAAAATGTAGGTGTGGCCCAACACCAATACCCCTCCGAACTGCCAGGATTTTTAACTTTTATATGCGTCTATCTGTGATCTAAATGCAGCGGGCTGGGTTCGATCTCCAATCGGGACAGGTTTCCGGATATAGGTTTTTTCGGGGTTTTTCTTCACCTGTAAGACAAATGTCAGGCAACGTTAAGGCTCAATTGGTCCTCGAATACCATCTGGCCATCAGAATTATCCATATCACATTCACCTTGATTAGTATAAATATGTAAGTGAACAGTGTCTCTAGTTTGAAATGCTCGTTTTTGTCTCGGAGGTGGCATCTTCCGGGGAGGCCCTCCGTGTTTTGTGAGATCAAAAAAGTATGTGTATGGGCCAGAGTTTAAAATTCTCTCTCGATAGGTCGTGTCCCCATATGGCCCGATGTAAAAAGTACCGACAAGAGTATAGGTTAAACTAAGTTAAATAAATAAATTATATTGTAAAATAGGATTGTGCTGTACGAGTTCTGATAATGAAGTTCAAATATATATTTTTCCTTTACTACTATGGAAATCCAGAAATACCTTTGGTCGGTACTGGATATTGTATTTCTGATTACATTCCATGAGTTTCTGGGTTTGATTTTCTTTCAGGCCACAATAATTATTCCTTAAAGAAGTAGCTCCTGGTCTGGAATTTAGGTTAATTTTATATTTAAGGACTCTCCTGGCGATTAGTTTATCATCGAATTGCGGGGAAATAGTACGGAAATAGTATGTTTACATTCTTACAAGAACTGTGCGACTTACCTGTAGACTGAAGTAGAGGAAGTACGGAAATTAAGTCATAGTATCTCAGTTAAAGTAGCAAACGTAACTATACATTTCAGAGCTAAACAAGTGAAAAATTAATACAGTTATGAACATGTAAGTTTCAGTATTTATCAGTTGTCAGAGTAAGCAGAATATACTAAGTACACAGAGTAATAGGCATCACTAGCTAATGTCGTATGTTCACAAATTCACATATCGGTACTATTTCCCCGGAGTCTGATTATCATTTATCTGATTATGATGACATGGGAAACGAAACTCCCCCTTCCTGACGTCCCAACCTACGAAGGGGGGTTCAATTCTGCCAATATCTGGAGAGAAGGTATCAGAAAAATTGGCAAGAGGAATGTGGCATAGGATAAAAAATTAACCCTTAAATTGGCAAGACACTAACTTTTCGTTTCAGTTATTTAAATGTGACGGGCCTCAGTGAAAATTTAATCATATATATACAGTGAGTCCACCGCTGTGGTCTCGAGGTAGCGTGCTGTCTTGTCATGCAGCGGACCCTGGTTCGATTCCCGGTCGGGACAGGCTCCTGGGTGAAGTTTTTTCGGGGTTTTCCTCACCTGTAAGACAAATGTCAGGAAGCGTAGGGTCCAACGGTCACCGAAAGTCATCCGGCCATTATCATCATCATCATCCTTATCATTATCATCATCATCCTTCACCGGTGTGGAAAGCAACGGGGAAGCTACCACACCTATAATTCCCTAATAACGCTGCAAAGCATAGTATGAAAATGCTATGATTGGAGTGAAAGACCTTCCCTAGGGCTGAATCACTATGGATGGATATGAAGCTTGGTTGGTTAAGGCAATAAGCTACAAACCGGAAGAAATCTATCACTGTAATATCATTTATATTTTATAATTCGATGATCTCTTGACTACTTCTATCTAGGGTTCGAGTCCCGGTGGTCAGGATTTTAAAATTTCTCCAAACCTTCTGGCAGCACCGTGGCCCTAGGGTAAACTCTGCCTCTAACTGAAATGCGCACTCTTGTTAATCGAGGTAAGACGGCCGTCACGCAGGGATCATAACCTGGCTGACATCAAGAGCCAATTGTCTAGAAAATTGGGAGTCTTAACCTCCTACTACCCCAAGGGCCTCCTAAGGCCTGAAGTGGAATCCCTTTACCTTTATCTTTATTTTTGATATGCTACTGTTAAATAAGTCAAAGGAACGGAAAATGAAGAATGAAAAATATAGAGAAGAATACATTATCTATTAAAAATCCCGTAAGGTTGATATTGTTTATATTTAATTATAGATACATTTTAATATTACTCTACGATGAACTGTATTCACTTTATTAGCAGCGCAAGAGACATATGATGTTAAATCGATCTACAAAAGGATGTTTGGAAATTAGATGCCTATGGCAGGTTCTTATGTATTGCTGAAATAAATATGAATGGTTAATCCAGTTGCAAAGTAAAATGAACCAAATACATTTAAATAACTTAATAATATTATTGCTTCTTAAAATCTTATTCTAAATAAATATGTTTCTAACGGCATATTAGTTGGTTTGGTTAAGAAATACGCTACAAGACGGAAGGTCGAGGGTTCGAATTCATTAACCCTTAAATTGGCAAACACCAATTTTCTCGAGTCATTTATATAAGTGTGACAGACGCCGTGAAAACGAAATCACGCACAACCGTTATTATTAGATAGCCTATCTTGTGTAACTCGACACAAATTTAAATAATTTTTACTCGTTTGTTTTCTTAAAAATGTTAAATAAATTATATTAATTTATGTAGTTTAATGGTTTCCTCTCTCTATAGTGTTCTGCCCGATGGCAGATCCTTCACTGCAATCATAACATTTTCATGTTATGCTTTGTAGTTTTACTAGAGAATTACGTGTGTGGTAGCTTCCCGTAGCTTTCCACACCAGTGTAATGATAAGGATGGTAATGATAATGTCCGATGGATTTTCGGGGACCGTTGACCATAGGCTTCCTGACATTTGTCTTACAGGTGAGGAAAACCCCGAAAAAACTTCACCCAGGAGCCTGTCCCGAAAGGGAATCGAACCCGGGCCCGCTGCGTGACAAGGCAGCACGCTACCTCCAGATCACAGCGGTGGACTTAAGGGTTCATTTTATAATAATACATTAATGATTATTTATTTTATATTATAATTACAAATCTATAGGCTAGTAAGATGTTTCTTTAGGACTATGTTCAATTATTATTTTACTTATTTATTTAGCCTGGTGGAATTAAGGAAGTTCTGGCCTTCTCTTCCGTTCACCAGGATAAACATTTGTTACATTAGAATATAACCATCACAATTAACTCTAATATTAAATACTAATTGAAGATTTGATAAATGAGATAATTAAAATAAAAGTATCCCTTGGGGTAGTGGGAGGTTAAGGCTCCCACTTTTTCTGGACAGTCGGCACTTGATGTCAGCCGGGTTGTCAGCACTGCGTGACGGCCGCCTTTACCCGCAGAAACAAGCGCCTGGTACTCATTTCCGTTAGAGGCTGAGTCGACCCCAGGGCCATGGTGCCGCCAGAGGGTTTGGATCAGTTTAAAAATCCTGACCCCACCGGGACTCGAACCCTCGACCTTCTGGCTTGTAGCGCAGTGCCTTAACCACTACGCTATGGCGTGTCCCAATGAGATAATTATAAAAGATTATGATCTATAATATAATAATGTTATGGGCAGAATATGTGGTACGAATGGGGAATGAAAGAGATGCAAGGAAGCTTCTTGTAGAAAACCAAAGGGAAAACGCCCAGTAGGTAGACCAAGAATGAGGTGGGAGAATAACATTAATCATGATTTGAGATAAATAGATTATACCGTGGATGATTGGAAAATGTTGGCAGAGTAAAGGGATGTGTGATGGACTTATGTCCGCGCGGCCATTAACCTACGGGTTCAATGGAGCCAGTGAGTTAGTTATTTTAACATAATAATGTTCATAGTAATTAAAATTAAATACAATATTTAAAGCAAACAGATTAAAATGTTTGTTAATCTTAATACTATTTTCTTAAATAAATAGCATTATTAATTGCTAAACAATACAATAAGTGAAGTGTATAATTTGATTTGCTACTAAATAAATCTTCAGTTTGTTTTGAATAATGTTGTAGTTTGGGTCAGCATTTTGGCCTGGCCTAAACCTTCTAGCGGCACAATGTCCATGGATAGCCCGAGTCTCTAATCGAAATGAGTACCAGACATGTTATATGGATGAAGACGACCGTCACGGATTGCTGTGACAACCGGCTGATATCGGTATCTCTCTTGCCAATCATCTAGAAATATGGGAGCCTCAACCTCATACTACCCTAAGGGCCTCTTGTGTCTTTTTATTAGAATAGCTTTTTATTAGTTATTGTAGCTAGACTACTGTATAATATTACAGAGCAGTATTTTGAAAAGTAGCAGCAAGATAACAATAACTGACATTTGATCTTCTGGGTAGATCATGCACGTGATCTGTTTTTGGAAGAAATAACATGGAATTACAAATCTTTGGTCCTGAAGTTGGAATCGTGACCTTTGAGTGGAGCGATTATCGGACTCGACCTGAAGCAAAATATAGCTTTAAGAGCTGTTCTTGTGGGTTTGCCACAGATTGTGATCTGGAAGAATGAACCTGATTGCAAGTATTGCTAGAGGGCTGAATAATTTTCGGTAGCTATATAGAAAAATAATGTGTTCAGTGAGATAAAAGATTGCTTCCGCATTTGTAATACTTCTGGAATGTAGGATTGTAATTTGATCTGATCAAATTATTGGGTGTCGGAGTTCTTCGTAATAAAATTGGGTTTCAGAGTCGGTGAAATGCTTTCACTTTCGATGACCGCATGTTTTATAAAACATGCTTAGCAATATTCATCAACTCTTTTCTTTTCTCTATGAATTTTAAAAACAAAATAATAATAATAATAATAATAATAATAATAATAATAATAATAATAATATAATAATAATAATAATAATAATAATAATAATTTTATATTTTCATTCATTGAGAATTTTCCTCATCATTGAGTTTTTTCTCCAACTAATCTTAACAATTAACATGAGTTTAAAAAAGTATATAAATGACTACGGGCTTATAGATTATCAATTTGTATTACACACTCCCAAATTTGCCTTAATTAAAGTTCCCTATCGTTCTTTGTCCTCTGTGTATTGATCCGTTCACACCAAATTTCCTCATTGAATGTTGAATATTATTCTTCCAGGTTTTAATAATGGTAGCAATAATAATAATAATAATAATAATAATAATAATAATAATAATAATAATAATAATATCAATAATAATGATAATAATAAAATAATAATAATAGCAATAATAATAATAATAATAACAATAATAATAAATTGTTACATTTTGAATGCTTAGACGGTATAATCGAACCGTGATTTTGTTAGGATGAATTGAAGATGCAAGAACTGGACTAATCTTTTTGCAACAAATTCAAGAAATTGTGACAAGTTAGATGGTATATGAATCTTAAACAAAGAAGATGAGGGGAGTTAGAAAAGTTAGCCACATGTTGATGTTTAATAATAATAATAATAATAATAATAATAATAATAATAATAATAATAATAATAATAATACTTTTATATTTTTATTCATTGAGCATTTTCCTTATCATAGAGATTTTTCTCCAACCAATTTTAATAATTAACATGAGTTTAAAAAGAAATACATAAATGTCAATGGTCTTATAGATTATCAGTTTGTAATACACATTCACAAATTTCCCTTAATTAAAGTTCCCCGTCGTTCTCTGTCCTCCGTGTATTGATCCGTTACACCAAATTTCCTCATTGAATGTTGAATATTATTCTTCCAGGTTATAATAATGGTAGCAATAATAATAATAATAAGTAATAATAATAATAATAATAATAATAATAATAATATATAATAATCATAATAATAATAATAATTAATAATAATAATAATAATAATAATAATAATAATAATAATAATAATAATAATAATAATACTATTAGTAATACTATTAGTAATAATACTATTAATAATAATACTATTAATAATAATAATAATAATAATAATAATAATAATAAATATAATAATATAATATAAATATAATAATAATAGCGTGTTAAATTAGAAATAGAAGGAAAAAGTATAGAACAAGTCATGAAATTTAAATGTTTAGGAGTAGAAATTAATAGCAGCAACAGAATAACAGATAAAATACTCCATCAAGCAAATAATGCAAACAAAATATCTGGATGTTTAAACAATACTGTTTGGAAAAATAAAAATTTAAGAATAGATACAAAAGTAAGAATTTACAAATCTGTCATAAGAACAGTTCTAACATATGGTTGTGAATGCCGAACAGAAACTCAAAAAAAAAAAACAAATCAATGAAACAACCGAAATGAAAGTTTTAAGGAAAATCGCTGAGAGAGAAAATTCGCAGCTCGTTATTAGAGAAGAATGTGAAATTGAACCTATAAACCTTTGGATAAATGATAGAAGATTAAATTAGAACGATCACATAGATAGAATGGAGAACAGTAGATTAGTGAAGAAAGTACGTGACTGGACACCTCAGCAGAAAAGGCCATTAGGAAGTCCACAACTACGATGGAAGGATGTCACCATACCCCGGACCTGTAGTGAATATACACGCAACAAGCTTCCAGCTTTCATGCGTAGAGGAAGAAGAAGAAGAAGAAATTGTCACATTTTGAATGCTTAGACGGATAATCGAATCATGATTTTGTTATAGTTGAATTCATTTTCTGATTGAGTCTAGGATGAATTGAAGTTGCAAGAACTGGGCTGATCTTCTTGCAACAAATTCAAGAAATTGGGACAAGTTACATGGTATATAAATCGTAACAAAGAAGATAAGGGAAGATTCAGGACATCACGAGAACAGTTAGCTGCGCGCGTTGATGTTTAATAATAATAATAATAATAATAATAATAATAATAATAATAATAATAATAATAATAATAGTAATCCATCCATAGTAATTCTGCCTTAAGGCAGGTCCTTCACTGCAATCATAGCATTTTCATGCTATGCTTGCAGCTTTACCAGGGAATTGTGTAGGTGTGGTAGCTTCCCGTTGCTTTCCACACCGGTGAAGGATGATGATGATAATGATAATGGTAAGGATGATAATGATAAGGATGATGGCCATATGATTTCGGGGACCGTTTGGGCCTTAAAGTTTTCCTGACATTTGTCTTACAGGTGAGGAAAAACCCCGATAAAAACCTCACCCAGAAAAACTGCCCCGACCCGGGCCCGCTACCTCGAGACCACAGCGGTGGACAATAATAGTAATAGTAACTCCATGGATCTACAGGCCTAGAAGGTCCTTGGGCTACCTGCCGGCTGCTGGCCTCACATTCACATGTGTCAATAAAATAAATAGGCGATTATTCAGGGAGTATGGGGGATATATGTGATCAACATGTTGGGTCCCCCAACCGCTAAAGATGATTTTCTCAACCTTGAACGCTACTTGTTGTAGCTACCTAAATTAAGATGCTGTGTGAACACCGATCCCATATTAGCCGAAATTAATGAGAGAATTTCTTCCTTCGTGGGGACTCGAAACAGCGCACATTCCATAGTTTGCGCCAAGGCATTGATGGCTCAGACAGATAAACTACGGCGCGGACAGTAACAGTAGTATCAGTAATAATATAATAATAATAGTGATAATGATAAATTAATAACGATATGGATAAATCAAGTATCAGTTGTTCCTTTAAAAATTTTCAGTGAGATAGCCAAATGCCTCGTTATTTAATAGTGAAAAGCATGAATGGATTGACGAGATTCCTTCCGTCCCTATCTACTATCTAGTGAGATAATTACTAAAAATCATTACTTGTTTTTCAAATCTTAGAAATCTGTACGATACAATTCTAAACATTTAAATGTTCTACTGATCTGAAGTTACATTAAATAAAATATAACATATTAGGTTATTATGCACATTACGTGGGCATCCGAATTATGATATTGACAGTGGCATTTATACTAAACTTATTCCGTTTTAGCGTTATTTAGTATATAATTTGTATATAAATAAGATTATAAATAAGAATGAGGAGGCATACAACATACTGCACGTCCAAGCGATAAGATGTTTCGCGAGAAGAGTGATACATATTTTGTTTTGATGTTGGTATGTACACATAATGTATTGAATATAGTGACGTAGAAACCCGTAGTTCACCAACTCGCCATTCCGTCTTATTGCTTGTACGCTCGGTACACTAGTTGTCTCTTCAGTGATTGCGAGTAAACAGTGATGCCAGATACAAGAAGTTTTAAAGCCCAAAATATTCAAGGTATGCACAGCGATTTCAATTCTATTTTAAGAAGACATTGGTTTTCTTAAATTAATTATAGTTTATATCATTTGTAAATCAGTGCTTTTATAATTCATGGTAAACGCCATTGAAGGTATTGATTAAAATGTTAAAATTCGTACATGATTATCGTCGTCCTCAACTGAAACAAGCTTCTGTTTTGGAAAAAAAAATTATCAAACATTAAACAATGTAGACCTTCCAGTAAACAATGTTCCATTGGTACCATTTTAAATTATGATGATGATTTAACGTTGCTTTCTGAAAGGCCTGCATTGTTTAATGTTTGACGAAGTTTTTTCTAACAAAGTTTGTATTAGTTGAGGACGACTGATACATCTGGTACGGATTTTAAATTTTTAAACACAGTTTTAATATGTTGTAAATAGTCATCATCATCATCCAGAGATTAAGCTGTTGGCTCGTTCCGGTTTCATGAAAGCTAGAATTGTTCAGGCCATCTACTGTGTGGGCTTCCAACATTTCTCCTTCCGTGCGGTTTATAATTTAGCAATAATTTTGGAAATCTTCCTTCTGACATTCTATCAATATGTTCATTTCAGTCGCTCCTATATTTAATTATTCGGTCTGTAAGTTTGAAAATATTTAATTCCTTTCTTATATCTTTATTTCCTTTCTTATCCAGCAGAGTATATCATGTTATATTTCTTAAAAATCTCAGCTGCTTCCAATCTTTGTTCTTGTCTTTTACTGATCGTCCAACATTCTGATCCATACAACAATACAGGAACAGCCATTACTTAAAAAAATTATTGTTATAAATAGTGTCAATTAAAAATACTAAATGATAGAACTCCTGTTAAAACATAGATTTGTGTACCGAAGTTTCAAAACCACTAGGTCGTTATTATGATTACTTCGTGTTATGTAGGCCTAATCATCTAATGTATAAAAATTCAGCCTGTGCATGTTCGTGCTCGTAAAACTCGATAAGTAGTTGGTCTATTGTTATGAACATTTGTTTAGTCGCTATCTATTATTACGTAAAACAATTAGACGTAGGAGTTCACCTGAAACGAAAATTTAAAAATCTCTCTATATCGATCGCAATTTTTTTTCACAAGGAAACTCAGTATATGCTATTCAAATAAACCGAGGTAGATATTGTCCAAAAATCGGCGAAATCCGATCTTTAGTAGTGGAGGTTTAGGCCTACCTGAAACCGTAAATTTAAAATTAACTCTAGCAGCCGCCATGTTGGTCGTCGCTGTGTATATCGTACGATTTAATTAACCCGTCATTTTCTTTTAACCAATTCAATTAAACATATGTACACATGCTGTATTTCACTCATTTAGGCGTAACAGCGCACCACCGGGTATTCGCTAGAGTTTTATATTTTTCAATCAATCGTTTCAGTAATTGCCTTCATTAAGTGTAGTTCGCAGTAAAATTGTTATTAATAATAAAATATTAGAACAAACCAACACATTTAACTATCTCGGATACCAAGTTACATACGAAGAAGAAAAAGATTTTAGTCAAAAAATTATAAAATTTAACAGAGTAACAGGAATTATAAATAATATTTTCAAGCCAAACACAGTACACAAGCAACACACACGAACTAGAATTTATAAAACACTGGCCAGACCCATATTATGTTACGGCAGTGAGGCCTGGAAATTTATGAGGCGTACTGCGGGCTACTCAAGAACAGACCATAAAAGGAATTCTGAGATTCTCAAAGAATTACACACAGAATCAGTCATGGAATATGTACAAAAGTACAGAAACAACTGGAAATCTCACGTACGAAGAATGAGCAGAACAAGAATACCACGTCAGATCTTAAATTACCAGCCACCAGGCAAGAGATCTTTGGGCAGACCCTTCAAACGTTGGATTGAGACCGTAACAGACCACTAGGTCTATCACATGAAAGGAAGAAGAAGAAGAAGAAGTGCATATTTCTATGACTTAGAGGGTTTACGATTTCAAAACAAAGATACAGTACGTGAATTAGGTATTACAGCTATTGAGCTAAGAACTATGAATTTGCTTGTTATTGTCTATACCATCTATTGAGCATATAGTTACGCTTCATGAAACTGTTTGTGGATGTTCTGCATTTCCCTGTGTGGCAAACATCTCTCAATGGAATATTATATAACTTATTTATAAACAGGTTTACAGTGTAATACAACATCTTAATGTGCCCAAAGTTTTTTAATTTTTTATCTCCTTTCTCTGTCCTTCTCTATCTTCCCATTCCAATTCTTCCAGATCTATCTCCCCCAAACATGTTCTTATATCATTCATCCATTTAAATCTCCTTCCTTTCCCAGGTGGAATCCATTACAAAGCTTGTCTAGGTAAACTTCTCTCTGGCATCCTACGTAGCCTATATGGCCATACCATTCTAGTTATCTGTATCTCACAAAATCTAATATTGGAATTTGGACTTTCATTTGTTGTCTGATGAATGTATTTCTGACTTTTTCCAATTAAGAATGTCTAGTTGAGCGTCTAAAACAATTCATTTCAGTATACATAAGTGTAATATCAAATGTTTATTCAACTGTCAAGTTTCTGCACCTGCTTCCAATTATGGATTTATAAATTTGTAATTTGGTATCTATTCTTATGTTCTTATCCCACAAAACTCCGTTTAGCATTGATATTACCGACCTACCTTTTCGAATTATCTATTTGATGCAATTTTCTTGATTACAATTTGAGTTAATTTAGATCCCCAAGTAATTACATTCTTCATATTCTTTGATATATCCCATTCCATCTTCGAAAACTAAATCTTTCTTATCATCCCCATAAGTTAAATAAAATGATGTATTCAAATTTATAATATATTATTTATTTATTTATGTCTGATACTTTATCTGAGAAAATGTTCAGATTGGTGTGGTATTTACTAGTAGCGTTGAAATTAATTACGGTATGATTCGATGAACATTAACGCACCTAACCACGAAACACGATATGTTAGAGAAGGTGTAATTAACCTTATGAGCGATGTGAGACACGCTGAATCACGAGGGAGATACCTGTCCTTATGTTCGACGCAAATGTCCTCATTGTAATTAGCATTAAACTCTTGATTCCATTTTGTTGGTTGAGAAAAAAACATCCTAACTGCTCTTTTGAATATCTCTGTCGCTCATTCCATGAATTTATTTTATTACTTAGCAGGTAAATAATTATATAATTTAGTACTGTTAATGCTACGTAGTATTTTACAATAGATATTAACAACAATTTACTGTTTCTCTGATACTGGATAGAGTATTTACTTTTTTGTATTAGGTATTATTCGATTGTTTTCATTGCAAAATAAATAAGATATTTTCACTTTGATAAATTAATTATTTTCCTTTATAAAATTATTAGGCCTACATGATACACGTCTTTCCGAAACTATAAACTATGTCTTACATTGCTTGAACAATGAATTCTTCTTCTTTTTTAAACAACTCCCATCGTTTGCGTCTAATATTACAAGCAGATCTCTAGCCATCTCTGTCCTCCCTTGTTTCAGTTGTCCGTGTTCTCCCATATTTTCAATATCTTCTTCAATCTGTCTGTAATGTAGTTTTTAATTTTCTCATCTGATATCTGTGTTTCTAATTTTGTTTTGTTTTTTTGCTTTTTTTTTACTTAAATTTTTTTGAAAATTTTCATTTATGTAACTTGAAATGTACTATCCTCTTGTTCGTTGTCTATAATTCTTCTCCATATAAGGAAATTCTTGTAAAATATATTTTACTGATGCCAACTTTAGATATATTTTTAAAATCGTGTTTTCTTAATATGTTTGTGACTAAATAGTAAATATTTTAAAGATTTGAAGATGTTTTAATTAAACAATGTATATGTAAAATACTTAGGCTTATAGCAATATAACATTTACTCTGATACTAGACAAAATATTGCTCAGATCAGTTAGTATGTTATATAACAATGCTCTTATGAACCGTAGTCACCATTGTCGAAATTCAAAGAAGGGCGTAAAAGGGTCAACAAATTCTGCTCAGAGGACATTTATTCTAGGCTTGAAGTTCTTTTACATGCCGTAAAACCACGACTCTAATTCATCATTTACTTCTCTTGCGATGATAGATATATCCAGGATTTTACATCCTTTAAAAATACGAATATTAAACTCCAGCCGGTTTTGAACCCGCGAATATCAGTAACCGTTTTTCCGGCTAATGCGATCAATCACATACTTTTAATACCAAAACCACTGATTACATTAGTTTATAAAATATATTGGAACTTTATCTTAATTTAAGCCACAAATATGTGACTGCTTTAGGGAATTTTTATCGGGATGCAGACATATCACTTGCGTTTCGTCTCAGGTAATGATGACAATAAATCATCCTACAAAAATAGGCGCCCAGAATGGTATTAAAGAACGGAAAATATTAGAAAATTATCGGCGGCTTCATTTAGAGTATAGGGCCAACTTGTATGATAAACTAATACATTTGGCTTGAAAAAGTTCTTTGCCTTTATCTTTAAACTGTTTATTATTTTTTAATTCCGTTTATATTCCTTATATATGTATGCAGTTTATTATAAAAATACATTTTCATAATAAAAAAATTATATTTAATCATGTCCCGCGCCGTAGCCGAGCGGTTAAGGTAGGAAGCCTTGGCGCAGAGCTACGGGACTTGCGCTGGTTCGAGTCTCCATGGGGGAAGAAATTTTCTCATGGTATTTCGGCCAGTATGGGACCGGTGCCCACCCAGCAGCGTGAGGCAATTGGGTAGCTACAATAAGTAGCGGCTCCAGGTTGAGGAACCAGCTATAACGGCTGGGGGACTCGACATGCTAACCACATGTCACCCTTACACTGGCTGTTGATCATCTACCTCTGTGATTGACACATGTGGATGTGAAGGGCCAGCAGCCGGCTGGTAAAAGGGCAACCGCTGAAAAAGTGGAAAGACCCTCAACCAATCGGAATATTTAATCATACATTTATTATAGACTAATTATTACATTAGGATAAAGTGATCCTAGTCTCTGGGAGTTCCTTGGGTATTAGGAGGTTAAGGTGTCCTCCTTTCTAGACAATCGGCACAATATGTCAGCCGAGTTGTCCGCCCTCCATGACGGCTCCCTATATGCATATAAAATGCATTGGTATTCATTTCAATTAGAGGCAACGTCGACCTTTGGGCAATGGTGCAGCCATAAGGTTTAGGCTAGTTGAAATATCCTGACTCTGTCAGTTCTCGAACCCCTGACTTTTAAACTTGTAGCGTATTGCTACAAGTCTACTATTAAACCAACTGCACTATAGTGTACCCTATATATTATATAACTAACCGTTTTTAACTAAGGCCTAAACATCTTATATTACTTTTCTTGTTGAAAAAACTTCAGAAAGTATTTGATGAAATCATAAAAAGGTAGGCAATGTAATTTATTTTTATTATTAATTATTTATTGTAGCTATATCAAATGTTAAATTAAATTGTATATCGTTACATAATTATATAGGTTTTTAATGCGATTTATTTCATACTGCATGCTCATTTACAAAGTAATACTACCATGCAGTGCGAACTTCTATGTTCAAATGTTTGTAAAGGGAGTCGTATCTGTTTTATTGTAGAGCATTGAAATGTATTTATATTATGAATTCTGCAAGTGTTTTTAAATGATTTCTTAGAAGACCTGTTTAGCTGCTGGCCACGTCCCTCCGGATAGTCCAACTCTGTCCGTGAGGCAATGTATATTGGAGCGGTGATCAACTCATGCTCTTTCTGCAAGAACATTCTTCCCTACACGTGTGCACGACGGAAGAGCAGAGCGCTCAAAGACACAATAAAGAAGAAATGAAACGGAGGGAGGTTTGCGACGCGGCGGCACGTTAACAATGCGGCATTGCAATCTAAACTAACGTCCACAGTTTGCTAGTAAAATCTCGGTGTAATCATGCCAGACCATGCGCAGATTTGAAACAGAGTTCGTCATCCCAAATTGTTTATTTTAATCGGCAATGGGAATATGTATACTTATTTACTGAATATGAAGGAAAGGAAAATGTTTAGCGTGTCTGAGAATATAAATAAAAATGTGCAACACAGTTTTGACTTAACTTAACAATTTTTGGCTTCTCATGAAACTTTAATAAAATGGGCATGTTGAGTTAAAAAAAAACTCAAATTTACTGATTAAAATTTTATATATAACTGTTATCAGTTAAAGCGACTATAAACAGTGACTCATATAAAAGAAAACGTATTAAGACACTGATTAATATTACCTTTGGACCCTATAACAATCGATGAGTGGTTTACAGTAAACTGTAATAGGTTACAATATAGGTTACTGTAGAAGAAAAATGTTGTTTTTTTGTTAAGCTTATGCCTGTATTACTTACTCCTCCTGGGTAAGGCCCTGGACCTGGTCTGGGAGGACTAGGTGGTGCGGGTCTGCCTGGACCCGGCTGAGGTCCCGGCGACGTGGGGAACGGTACGCTCGGTCTGTTGTATTCATATCCAGTTTGCTCTGGTGGAAGGTAAGTGTTGGCTGGCCCACCTTGTGGTTCACTCACTGCTACTCCCACTACTCCAAGCATTAGCAATACTTTCTGCAAATAGTAAATAAACAAAGTGACAATCCTTTCCTTACATAGTAACTGCATGTTAAGTAATGACATAAAAACTGTAAAAACACAAGGTCACCAAGCCAATGTTAGTTTAATAATAATAATAATAATAATAATAATAATAATAATAATAATAATAATAATAATAATAATTAATTACGACACATGAAGTCTTACTTTAAGGGAGGAAAGGAGATTAAGAATATTAGAGAATAAAGTTATTAGGAATTTTTTTGGATCGAAGAAAGTTAAACAGACAGGTGAATGAAGAACAATATTAATAGTGAGCTACATGGTTTTTATAGGAAGTCAGATTTACAAGAACAGTTAAGTCTCGTAGACTGCGATGGGAAGGTCATTGACACGGATGGGGAATGAAAGAGGTGCATGGAAGCTTCTTGTAGTAAAACCAGAGGGAAAATGACCAGGTGGTAGACCAAAAATGAGATGGGAGAATAACATGAACCATGATTTGAGGAAAGGAAATTATATAGGGGATGATTGGAAAACAGTAGCTTAGGATAGGGATGTACGGATAACTTATGTCGGCGCAATCATGAACCTATGGGTTGGATAGAGCCAGTTAATGAGTTAATAATAATAATAAGTAATGTTGTTATTATTATAATAATAATAATTATTATTATTATTAGTATTCCAACTCATGTACAATATGTATTAAAATATAAAACCTGAACAAACTAAGATACTGTAAAAATATAAACAGCCTTTCTACTCATAATTTATACATTCAAAATAGTATTACTATCACCACCAATAATATAATAATAATAATAATAATAATAATAATAATAATAATAATAATAATAATAATAATAATCTCTGGCGACACATCACTTTGGGTTGAAGGAGAAACACTGTATTGCGGAATATTCACAAATAATAAAAATAATAACAATAAAATTATATAGGAATTAGCGATTAATACACCCATTATGTTGATAAAAGAACAAATAATATTTATACCATAGTTAACCCTTAAATTGGTAATTTATTCTGTAACAAACATTGATTTAATTTTTTTTAATATTGTCTATAAAACAATAGAAAAACAAAGAAGAATAAAATACTTAAATTTGTGATTAATTACATAATAATGTACTATAACTACTTACACTTTTGCATAATTTTGTTTTCATTGCAGTTAGAAACATTTAAATAAATGCCATGAGGAATTACTGTTTCGCCAATTTAAGGGTCAAACCAGTGGCGATGGTAGTTTTGCAAGCTTGGGATTGTATGACAGCACTTTTTAATAGAAATCCAATTGTAGACAAAGAATAATTATTCTGTTTATTAAGAACGCAGCAATTCATCATTTAAATATAAATAATTTTATGTGAATTAATGAAAATGAGTATCTAAAATTAGAAATAAGTGTGAATAAAATCTATTGAATGAAGATGATAAGCCTAAGGAATGCAGGCTGAAAGTTTGGTGTAAAAATGTTGCTCCTGACCGGTAGCTCGTGAAGATATTAAACTTTATCAATGCCGAGAAATGTTTAAATCTTATGTAACTAAAACGGATAATCTCTATATGCGTTCAGTTGTTCGTAGTTTTTAATAATGCATTATAGTATATTCGTAAACAATTATGGTAAATTGCTTTATTAGTAACTCCCCTAATACCTTCTCCAGTTTAAGTAATTTTTTATTAACTCATCTCAGATTCTTATTCTTCTTCTTAGACTAGTTTCGGGATCTTCCTCGGTTCTATCCTTAGTTTTTTGACGACCATGAAATTAGTCTAGGAAGAATATGAAGTGATGTGATAAAATTTTATATAAATAAATAATACCCCATAGTGTTAACTCCTAAAAAGCTAAATCTTCTCTTGATTTACGGTATATTTGTAGGAACTTCCTTATGGTTAATGTAAGCTGTGTTTAGGTCTCCGGAATAAGTTTTTAGATCCTATAGTACTTTAATACATACACAGAAAGGTCCTGAAGTGTTCTAATTACATAGTTCCCCTTGAACTATAGAGATAGGTCGCCAGGCACGCCAGTTTAGTATCGAGAAGACATAATGAATTGCTGAACGTGTCTTCAAAGACATACTTCTACCTGTCGTGCGAGACCACATTGTTAATGAGTCTCCTGACCTTCATGTCAATTTCTTCAACTCATCTGGAAATGCTAACAACCTCCAAGTTCAAAATGATTTATTTAAATATAATAGTTCTATAAATTTTAATGATCTTACACGCGATACATTAAGATCGATTTAACATTATGAAAGAGATGTCATAATAGACACCTTGGCGGAGAAACGATAAACATTCTGTGATCCAAGGTTGTTGATTCTGTTATTAGTTTAACGAGAAGCTACAAGAGAAAAACAGAAAGAATGGCGTAGGAATTTCAGGGATCAATTCCTGGCCTGGAGATTTTTTTTTATAAATGAATAACTTTCTTAGCCTTAAAAGTAAAAATAAGTATTTTACAGATTGTGAGCAGCATTAGGTTCAATAGTGATTTGAACAAATTATCTTCAGTTTTATAATTTTTGTCCTATACATTGTATATATACGACCGAGGAAAAACATAATCTCTCGAAATCTGCTATTTTGTACATTACCTTATATTGAATTTGAAATTCAGCAGTTTTAAAATTTAAAATCTGTATATTTTTAATTTATTCGACAATGTTAAGAAGGAGAATGTTAATAGAGTTTTATGTTATATCATATGTTCAATATTTGAATATAGAACACTTGCATTAAATTATTCCTTATTTAATTCATAATCATTGAATTAATTATCCTTACTTACTCACTGGCACTATCGAACCCATAGGTTCATGGCCGCCACGGACATAAGCTCTCCATACATCCCTATCCTGAGCTAATGCTTTCCAATCATTCCCTGTATAATCTACTTCCCTCAAATCATAGTTAATGTTATTCTCTCTCACCTCATTCTTGGTCTACCAACTGGGCGTTTTCCCTCTGGCTTTCCTACAAGAAGCTTCCATGCAAGTCTCCCATTCCCCATACGTGCAACATGTCCTGCCCATCGCACTCTACGAGACTTAACTGTTCTTATTATATATGGCTTCCTATAAAGACCATGTAGTTCATTGTTAAGTAGTCTTCTCCATTCACCTGTCTGTTCATCTCTCTTTGGTCCAAAAATTTTCCTAAGAACTTTATTCTCAAATACTCGTAATCTCCTTTCCTCCCTTAAAGTAAGAGTCCATGTTTCGCACCCATATAATATAACTGGTAGAATAATAGTTTTATATATTTTCAGCTTAACGTTTTTTGAAAGGAGTTGGGACATCAAGAGTCTCTGCAATGCATAATAGCACGCATTTCCAGAATTGAGCCTATGTTTAATTTCCTTGTGCATCTCATTCCTACTTGTGATTATTGTTCCTAGGTATTTGAATTCAGCCACTTCCTCAAAATTTCCCTCATTTGTCATTAGCTGTCCATTTCCATTATATAATGTATTTCTACGTGTGACCATATATTTAGTTTTATTGATATTTACTTCCAGTCCTAATTTCTTAGTGTTACTCAATAGTGTGTGCGTGTTGGCCTTTAGTATCTCCTCGCTATCGCGCAATAGTACTACATCATCAGCATAAACTAACAGCTTATTAATACCATTGAGTTGTAGGCCTTCCTCATCCTCTAAAAATTTGATGGCATGCTCTAGTACAAAATTAAATAGTAGAGGAGATAGTGCATCTCCTTGCTTCAACCCATTCTGGATTTCAAAAGTGTCCGAAAACTGTTTGCCTACACGCACCCTACTCTTCGTGCCATTTAGACACATTCGTATAAGTCTAACTAACTTTTTAGGAATTCCGAACTCCAGCAGGATACTATATAACTTCTCCCTCTTAATTGAATCGTATGCTTTTTTGAAGTCTACATATAGTTGATGTACAGTACCATTATATTCCCATTTATTTTCTAAAATCTGTCTTATACTAAAAATCTGATCTGTTGTAGACCTGTTTCTTCTAAATGCACATTGATGATCTCCTAGAATCTCATCAATATAAGGAGTAAGCCTGCTTACTAATATATTTGTTAGAATTTTATATGAGTTGAAAGTAATGAGATGCCCCAATAGTTGTTGCAATCAGTTTTATCTCCTTTCTTATGAATTAGTATGATAATCGATTATTTCCATTCATCTGGAAGAGCTTCTTTATCCCAAATAATATTAAGGAACTGGCGTATCTTGTCCATCAATTTTTGTCCCCCTGATTTTATCTGTTCTGCTGGGATCTTATCTGAACCTGATGCTTTATACATCTTCAATTTTTCAATTGCCATTTCAACCTCTAATGCACTTGGCTCTGCGACTAGCATTTCTGCCGTCTGTAAATTATCCTCCACAATGTCCTGTTCTGTATGTACATTTAATAGCTGATTAAAGTAACTTTTCCATCTATTTAATATACTCCTAGAGTCTGCAATCATATCCCCATTTTCATTCCGAATTATGTTTGTTTCTGGCCTGAAACCCTTTCTTCTCTATACTAATTCCCTGATATAATTCTCTAATGTTCCTATTTTTTGCATTCATTTGAAGATCATTAATCTTCTCTCTCAAAAATTCCCTCTTTTTACTCTTAGTAACTTGGTGGTTTCCCATCTAACACTACTCCCCTAACACTACTACTAAATTTACCTCATTTGGCTCGTGTAACCATTTAATTTTTGCTAGCTTTCTGTCGGCACATTCCTCATCAAACCATTTCTTGTTTTGCCTCTTTTAAATAACAATGCTTTCTGATGCTGACAATTTAATAGTATCTCGTATAGCCTCACATTCTTTATTTATATTCAGTTTCTTTTTCTTCGCTTGCCACATTGTCATCTGAAAAGATTCCAGTACTTCAAATCTATATTGGCCATTTTGATTTGGTATTCCTGCCTGCATTTCATCATTTTTCAAGTTTTTTAAGTCACTACCTTTTACAGACTACAGCTTTAGCGTCTGGCGTTCCCATCATCAATCAAGCGATCACCGTTGTCCTGATTTCACACTCTGACCAGACATGATGACTCCCACGAATTGCAGTCTGTCCCTCTAACTGATCTACCATCAATGATGCTACTGTGCCACGCGACGATCCACTCAACTACTAATGATCTATCTGGTTCAGAGTTTCCTCCCCCACATCTGGGGACGTCCAGGTGTATTTATGAATATCCTTATGCTGAAGTGTTGTGCTCTTATTATCCATCCATAGTAATTCTGCCCGAGGGCAGGTCTTTCATTGCAATCATAGTATTTTCATGCTATGATTTGCAGCTCTTCTTCTTCTTCATCTTCCGCACTTCCTGGATTAGGCATTAGTTGCCTGTTCCGTCTTCACTAATGGATCTAAGACCATCTCTTCCGAGGACGTCCGCCGACATCTCTTCTTCCTCTCGGAAAATAATGTAAGATTTTATTTGGTAATCTACTTTCTTCAATTCTTTCTACATGTTCTTTCCACTGAATCTTGTTGTTAAATATCTTTTCTTGTATGGAGTAAATTTGTAGTTCTTCACGGATAACCTCGTTTCTTATCTGGTCCATTCTAGTGCATCCTTTTACTCATCTTTCTGCTGCTTGAATTTTACATTCTTGTTTGGTAGTGATAATCCAAGATTCGCTCCCATACAACAGGACAGGGACCGTCATTGTTTTATAAAAATTTAATTTTGTTTGTTTATGGGCTTTATTTTTCAATGTGCTTTAGTAAGGTGTAGTAGCTTCCCGTTGCTTTCCACATCGGTGAAGGATGATAAGCATGATGATGATGGCCGAATGATTTTCGGGGACCGATGGGCTCTAAGCTTCCTGACATTCGTCTTATAGGTGAGGAAAAAACCCGAAAAAATTTTACTCAGGAACCTGTCCCGACCGGAAATCGAACCCGGGCCCGCTGCGTGACAAGGCACAGCGGTAATTAATGATAATGATAATGATAACGATAATGATAATGATAATAATAATCATTAACTTGTTGCATGGATCTATCGGTTCATTCGCCTCCATTTTTCAAGTTTTTTTAATTCATATTTTACAGAATCATCTTTAGCGTTTGTTCCTCTCATAAGCGATAGCCGTTGTCTGATTTTCACTCTGACCAGATGATGATCCGAATTGCAGTCTGTCCCTCTAACTGATCTAACATCAATGATGCTACTGTGCCAGCGTTTATCCACTAATACATGATCTATCTGGTTCCGAGTTTCTCCATCTGGGGACGTCCAGGTGTATTTATGAATATCCTTATGCTGAAGTGTTGTGCTCTTATTATCCATCCATAGTAATTCTGCCCGAGGGCAGGTCTTTCATTTGCCTCCATCAAAGTCTTGATCGACTAACACTTGTTTTCTCTTTGGATAGTAGGCCTACTGAAAAGCTATTTTCGGGAAGCGAATTTCCTCCATTTAACCAAGGCAACCCATCCATTTCTCTTGATATCTCACACGTTAGTTTATATCATCTATTTGAAGTTCGTTTCATATCTTTCCATTTCTTCTATGTTTAAGTCATGAAGTTCAGGCTACTGAAGCAGAAATTTCCTTTTAGAGAATTCAAGCCGTCGTTTATTTTCTTTCGTTAATATCTAGATTTCTGCCTCATATAGGAGTATTGACAACGCCATTGATTAAATTTATAAAAGTTCAAATTTGAATAATATTACATATAGTAGGACCAAATTCATATAGTAGGCCCTCGATATACCAATAAGTAGAGCTTCCAAAAAAAACCCGTAATATTTGGTACAAACTATATAACCATTCGTTTATCAATTTAAAATTAAAGTTGTCAAATTTCACTCGGGTAAACTGAAGCGTCTATATGTCTATTATTTTTTTTATAGAAGATTGACAATTTTCGCTATGAAATCCAATGATATGGTGAATAAGATGTGCTGAAATTAATTGTGTGCAGAAAGTCTAGGAACTATTAAATCATCGAAAAAATTATTGTTATTGAAAATTTTGACATGCAGCTACCGGAAGAGAAGGGTGTCACATATGACATTTGGCTCTAACTGTATCCTGAAGCATTCTAACAATCTTCAGTATGTATTGTAGATTCATTATCATTCCAATGATTACGATTTGGGTGCCAAGAAAAATTATTTCCGTGCTTTTTCCAGATAATTACACGTCATAAAGTGTTTTAACTTGATGCTCGATTTGTAAAAAAAGTTAATGATATAAGGAATTAATTTCAGTACTACATAAATTATCACGAACTCTTTAATCCCATCGAAATGCAATAATTATTCCTTTGGATTTATCCAATTTATTAAATTGAGATATGTAGTTTTAGTAAAAATGCCTATATTTTCTGTTCATTTATGACTTCCTAAGGCTCATGTTGAGGCGCCGGTAAGAGGTTCAATAATTTTAGTTGGAATTTTAGCTTGAATTTTATTAGAGTAAAAAAATATGTTATTTACAAATTGATCGTACGTGCTTTGGCAGTCCATGTCAATAAATTAATTATTACTGATAATAATAAAATAAAAAGCAAAAGAATATATAACATTAAAAATACATAAGTTATTTTGTAGTAGTAATTATACTTTGTTTAGATATTTATTTATTCGTGAATCAGTGATATTACTTATTATTTTCTGCGTGCTATCCATAAATCTGCCCACGTTTATCCAATTTTCTGGTCTACATAATGTAAATCGATTCATAACATAGGCCTTAACATTGATTGAACAAACCAATGTGATAAAATACCAATACATCATTCATTCACGTTTAATATTCAAATTATACGGATAATGTCATCATTAATTTTACTTAAAGTTGCATTACTTTAACAATTTGTAATCGTATTATAAATTTACATTCGTATGCTCAATAACACTTTCTAATTATTGTATCTGATCTTTAAAGACATCGGACTACATTTTGAAGTCAGGAGGATGTCCTTGGGATGCTCCGTTAGAAAGTGAACCCAACCCATTATAAAAAATGAACCTAACCCAATCTGCCCTAACATGACCTAATCACCCCACATACAGTATCACGACTTATACATCTGAATATTTTGATACACGTTGTTAACATATCTGGAGTTACATCCGGTACACTATTATTATACAAAGCATACTAAATTATTACTAAATGACGTCATTTACAGTTCTGCAGTATCTTATTCCTATGTCCTATCCATTGTATTACAATACGTTATAAGTCCCAAAGTCGAGGGTTGGAGTTGCGGGGATAAACTTAATTTTTTTTTAACTGACCTAAACGTTCTGACGGTATGATGGCGCTGGAGGCTACTCAGCCTCTAATAAAATAAGTACTAGACTATGTTTTAAGGTAAAGGAGACCATCACGCAGAGCTGACAATCCGACTGATTTTTCGGCCGATTGTTTAGTAAGTGAGAGTCTAAACGTCTACCACCTCAAGGTCCTCCTAAGGATTAGTGGAATAACCATAAAGTTATACCGATTGTATTGGACAAAATGTGTATTTTAAGGAACTATAACCAAATTGTGCATTTAAGAATACTAATTTATTGCACATCACCTAACATAACCAAATCTCCAATTACTTAAGATTTTAGTCGATCCTGGTGGACCATACCCCTTCTTTTTCCAAGGTTCGTGGGTTCAAACTGGACCAGGGTCGATGGATTTTTTAAGGTCGTAAAATCCCAAGGATGGGTTCCTTCGGAAGGGCGCGAAAGGCGTGGTCTCGTGTTGTAAATTTACGGAACGTAAAAAAAAAACCTTAAAGGCTGAAAATAAAGGCTTCTGTGCAAAATTAATCGGTCTGTTCATGCCTAGATTAGAAATGCGACTTATTAATAACATTTAAAAAAATTAATTATATTTTATGATGTGATAAATAATTTAAATACTCAATCTTTACTTCAAACAAATGAAGAAAATGAGGGACACTAATAGTAAACAATAATAAAATACAGCATTTGGATGAGATGTAAACATGTTAGTAACTTCATCCATTATTACGTAAATTTATAAAATTTGTATTTGTATAAGTACCGTACTCATTAAATTATTTGATTTGGTTGTCTGAAATCATGAGAATGTTTTTTTTATATTATATAATTGTTGTTTAATGAAAGGAACAGAAATATTAAAAATTGAATTGATATATTTTATATTTTTAAAAAAGTTGTAGCAGTTCATACACACTTTTTAAGAAGTAATTAGACAACGATAGACTCAATTTGTATTCATTTGAAAGTAAGTGTTACATATCGTCACTGGTTACTGTTACTTATTATAAAATTCAAAGTCTTAATTTCACTCTGTAAATTAAGGTGTGTTTATGCAAATACATTTGAAGGGGATAAACGGGACTTTACATACTTTTGATCCCTTTCACTGCGTAAATTGTCCTGTAAATCGTGAAATGAGAACGTTGTCGACTTCACTATTTCAATTCATTGTCACTAACCTTTTGATGTTTGTGAAAGGGAAAGGTGGATCCCATACCTTCGACCTTGACAAATTAAAACTGTTTAATGGAATTCACGACCTATGAGATGGGAGTAATGTTATTTGCCAAACAACTGCATTTCTCCACGCTTAGAGACGGGTGTTAATATTCCAAGATTTTTAAACTTAACTTCTGCGGGTGGGGCGTACAAAACATTACTTCCACAGATAGGAATTGATCCTATAAATTATGACTAGGGACAGGAAATGTATAAATAATTTAACTTACTCGATATTTTCATAGCCTTTTCGAAACTCCAAATTTCCTTAATTTCTGCATCTTGTGCTACTATGCCAATATTACTTATTACATTCTTTAATTGTTAACATTCAGTTTTGCTTTCTATAATTTTACCAGTCTAACGGGCGAGTGGTCAAATCTCCTGACTACAGTTCATGAGGGTCCGGGTTCGATTCTCGGTCAGGCCATAGCAATTTTTTCTTAAAATAAATTATTCGTGTTACCTTTCATGGTCTGAATTTAGGTTTAAGGAATCTTCGGAACTTCATTATATTTAATCAATTTTCATATTATCCAGATAACATAACTCTGCTGTCTAAGTGCCCGAAATTAAGAAGTAGGATATAATTCCGCCATGTCAGGGAAGGTTACTAGAATGTCGTAAAACAATTTGGTGCATTGGTAATTTTTTTTTTCCATAATTTTCTTGTTAATTCTTGACATTAAATATTTTACACACTACATACAAATAATCTTGTTAGGTGTCAAAATCTGAACTTTTTTTAGATAACCTTAAATTGCTTGACTCGCCTAATAGGGCTAATTATGAATGAAAATGTTTAAAGACGAACACTCTTTTCTCGAGTCGTGGATTTAATAATAACAATCTTCTTGTAAGGCCTTGCTTCCTTCTACGAAATTTAGGCGCTCTCTCCCTACATGGAAGAAATTGAACTATACTAATTTAGTTACACTTTTTAAGTATAGATGTCATTGGAGTGGCCCTTGGTCAGCGTTCCGCTTCATACTGACATCTAGGAAACGAATATAGTACTAGGACGGAAAAATTCGGTAAAATTTTGCTTAGAGGCCTTTTTATTCAGGCTTAAGGATCTTTCACGAGCCTTAAAATCTTCAGACTCGGGACCCACGGCTTAAAATAATAAATAATAATCCTCTACTCGTATCCGACATAATACCAGATCAAGAGATAAAATGGATTGTAGCTCCCATTGGATCAGACAAAATGAAACGAAATTGACGACGTAAATATGGAAAATTGATGGAATGGAGGTGTTAGAAGAGCGAATACGGGAGAAACCATTATAAATACTTCAATTGTTCCGATTTGTTTACCACGAATCTCATATGGAATAACCAACAACAAAATTTGGGACTCAGAGATGAAGGGAATAATGAAATATAATTATTGATTTTTAAAAAAATGTTAAAATGAGTTTATGATATATTAGTCGTCATGCAATGAATTTTAAATCTAGAATTTTATTAAATTGAATTATTGAAGATTTTCAAATGAAACTCATTTCAATAGATACTAATCTCGTAAAATTGTATATTTTACAAGCAGATTCAAAATAAAGATTATAGGTTAGTTTGCAAATTAAAGGAGCTTTCATGACCTGAAAAAAAAATGGTTGTGTCCAAAAGCATGTTGCTAATAACTTATGCAACTAACTAACTCACTGGCTCTATCGAACCCATATGTTTTTGACCGTGCGAACATAATCTCTTCATTCATCCCTGAACTAATGTCTTCCAATCAACCGTGTATAATTTACTTCCCTCAAATCATAATTAATTTATTCTCCCACCACATTCTTAGCCTACCTACTGATTTTCCTACAAGGAACTTTCATGTCCCTCTAGTCTTCTCCATTCGCTTGTCTGTTCATCTCTCTTTGTTGTATATTTCCCGTATTAATATTTCTAGTGCACACTACTATTAATGTCCTAACATTCCATTTTCGTATGAACATGTCGAGCCTTTGGCATGGATTCCCTGAAGTAGTCCCCTCCTAGAGAACCGAATGGGGGACTCTTTTACCTCCGGAAAATTTTACCGCAGTAGACCCCATGTCCGCATTTCTTGACAGTTTTATTTTTTTACAGTAAAAGATAATCATTCTTTGGAACAAGGTACTTTTTTCGTCTCGTTTATCGCCTTCGACTGTCCGGCATGGGTAACCCTTTCGGCAGCAATGCTACAGCCGCCATAGCTCTCGGAATCGTTTAAACATGCAAGCCATTCCATCACGAAAAGATAAAGAAACATACCATGGAGGGACTGAAAATGTATATAATGTTGGACGATTTCTTGTTTAAGAAACTCTTTAAATTAAATTTATTTTAATTTTATTCGTCAGTGTTATTCAAAGATTATATTCTTAAGTTCATAAATTTTAACTTTTTCAGAGAACAAATCTTCGTGGGTGTTTTTTCTGGAATTGTGAGATGTAATTGCTTCATTACATTATTTAATTCATTACATAACATTTTTATACATCCCGCTGAGGAGCAGACAAGATTTATGCGTGGTATTGTTGATGTAGTCTAAGGAATGGATTAGAATTACAATGTATTTTGACCTAAGTAGGGTGTTAAAGGTCATATCTTGAGATGTAACAAAAGCTACTAAGACTTCCTGATTTTTCTAATAAGAGAGTTATTCTGTATTGAACTACCTGTTGGACTTCTTGTGCTGGCTTTTGTTCGGAAGTGAATTCTGCCACTTGCTCTGTGTAGAAGAAAGTAACGATTAAATGCAAATTAAATAACTTCTATGATGAAATATTAATATTATTACTCTCTCTTTAATTAAATAACTTTTATAATGAAATAATAATATTATTACTCTCTCTCGTATATAGTTTAACGTTCACTAATATCCATGCAATTAGTAATAATTCGTTTAATGTTTTAGCGTATACATCAAAGATACGCAACTTAGCCGAATGAGGGAAACACTTTAAATCCGTAATCTACCTCTATGACTTAATGAAACATTTGTTACGCATTCATTACTTGGCCGTTCTATGTTCCTGTTAGCCTGAAGAATATATATATATATATATATATATATATATATATGCATGGCTTCAGTCTCGGCTAAAAAGGATATTGCGTCATTTTAAAGTCATTCTTACAGCATTAATGTCAACATCGGCAACGTGGAGGGAGTCATCATGTCAGTGCTTCTGTGATACAGTGTGTCGCAGATGCACATTCATGATACACAATTTTAAATTATGCTGCAGAGTACTATAAGACTCCTTATATATATATATATATATATATATATATGGCGTAACTTTATAGCGTTACTGCTATAAAGTAAATATTCTCTTTAAATATGATCACTTGTTATTGTAGCCACTAGATGCAGTTGGACCAATATCCCGCTGTCTCTCGTGTAAATTGAGAATACTACATATGTATATATATATATATATATATATATATATATATATAATAAAAATAAAATGTTTGTGTTAGGATTACTGGGTAGCTCAGATGGTTAGAGCGCTAAACTCAGAGATTTTAGAAACTCGAGCTCAAATCCCGACCCAGGCATTTATTTTTATATTAATCTCATATATATATATATATATATATATATATAGAGAGAGAGAGAGAAGAGAGAGAGAGAGAGAGAGAGAGAGAGAAAGAAAGGTCTAATCGATAATGGATATTTTGAGTGATACAAGAGATCAAACAATCCAGTAAAACAATCAATATTGTGGCGCGTCGTAATAATGACGTTTGAATTTCGCGGGGAAAGGCTAGAATGTGGTCTCGCATTGGTAGAAATAGATTTGCGAGTCACCGACTCACGAGTTGAATTACCCGCGCAGACCATCGAAATGTCTAGACTCTCATTCCAGATATCTCTATCAGTCTCTGCTTCCTCTTTCGGGAAAGATTGATGGCCAGAAGATTCCATTTAAAAGTGTCTCGACCTAGGGTCTAGTAGTTTCCCTCCCCTGTCCTATATATCTTTGGCGAAGGCAGGAAGCGAGTCAGTCGTGCTTTTGACAGCGAAAAAATGATTGGAAAGAGAACAAATAAAGTGATTGTGAAATATTACATGATAATCTAAGTGATTATTTACGATAAAATCTACGTGAAGACGAACCTATGACTTATATTGACAATATATTGGACTGCAGAACTAAATACGACTGGAAAATCAGAAAAATTAAAGAACTCTTAATATACAAGAGCTTCAGATTGAAGATCTTCGTAGTAGAGAGTATGTAGACAGATTGATAAATGCTCGCGATTCATTGTTTCGCCATAGCTAAACAAGAACATCGATTCTTCTTTTACTTCATTGAATATCACAAAATAATAAATAAATAAATAAATATATATATATATATATATATATATATATATATATATATATATATATATATATATATAACCGGTTGTTAATTCGTTAATTTAGTATTCTCAGCGAAATAACGTATTGAATTTTCAATGTCTCATAAATATATAAGATCTGTTTAATTGCAGTATGTATCAAATTCTTGTACAAGTAATTATCTTAGTGACAGGAATCCATTCTAGACTCTCTGTTACTTGTGTATAAAAATGTAACGCAGATGGATAATCTATAAAACATTAAGTATGGCTGGTTATGTGATATATTCAATTTTTGTTAGGAAAAGATTTCTTAATTGTTGCTAAAGAAGTTTAACCCATATCCTCAAAGACGTAAACGTCGAAGGATATGTAAAAACAAATTCTGAGATTGTGTATATCAAGACGATTATGGAATTGTGAGCAAAGATCATTAGATATGCACCACATAAGGTGAATAATTCAATTTAAACATAAATTAGTTTGGTAGTTCATAAACACCACATGTACAGCTTAGCACTAAATAATTAAATACGTTATTCATGAATAAGAAAATGTAGAACTTTACATGTACATATTCATTCTCTGATTTACACTCAATCAATAACTTAGACAGCAAGCAGTGACGTTATTTAGGGCCTATGCATGTAACTTCGTTTTTAACTGAAATATGAACTTTATTTTATTTTTCAATGTTCTATTGTCATTTCGACATTTTTGGTGTTCTCTCCTGGCATTGGTGTAATTGTAACCCACTTCTGAGGTTGGGGCACCTGGAAGGCGGGGTTACAGTTGCCCCGATATGTTGGGTGATGATGATGATAATGCGCCAGGAGAGTCCTTAATCCTAAACTTAATCTAAGGCGAATATGAATGATGATGGCCGTGTGATGTTCGGGGACCGTTCGAACCTTAAAAGTTTCCTGAAATTTGACTTACAAGTGAGGAAAAAACTCCTAAAAATCTCATTCAGGACACTTATCCCGATCGGAAATCGAATCCGGGCCCACTGCGTGACAAGGCAGCCGCTACCTTGCGTTCACAGCGGTGGACGAAATGTAAACTTGACCGTGGTAGTAATAATTTTATCTCGTCACTTCAATCATGTGGTCATAAAGAAGTATTCTAGTGCACACTTTATACTTTATATTAACTATGTTTATACTCAGATTTGTAAATGTTTTCCTGCGTACGATATTGGGTCTATTCTAGGCCAGGAATACCCCTAACTGCCCTGTAAAAATATAAGGGTCTTCAAAAGGTCGCACTCCGATTCATGTTAGAAGAATGTTCTAAGTAAAGAACAAGTGACTACTAGTATCATGTTAGTCAACATAATGATACTAATTTTTGCTATCAGATTGCGGTTTTTTATATTTATGCACTCATTAATTAGTTCTTGTAACACACAATATTCTATTCCGGTACTCATTTTATTTCGTTAGTGGGAAAATCTTCAAGTTAGGGCGATGAAGTGGGAAGGATATTATACACCAGATTATCATCATCATCCAGGGATTGAGCCTGTTGACTCGTTCCGGTTTCATGAAAGTTAGAATTGTTAAAATTGTTCAGGCCATCTTCTGTTTGGGCGTCCAACATTTCTCCTTCTGTGCGGTTTATAATTTAGCAATACTTTTGGAAATCATTCTTCTGGAATTCTATCAATATGTTCTTTCCAGGCGTTCCTATATTTAATTATTCGGTCTGTAAGTTTGAAAATATTTAGTTCCTTTCTTATACCTCCATTTCTTTTTTTATCCAGCAGAGTATATCCTGCTATATTTCTTAAAAATCTCATCTCAGTTGCTTCCAATCTTTGTTCTTGTCTTTTAGTGATCTCCAACATTCTGATCTATCTATCTATCTTCGGGTTTTTACAGCTGCTGCCGTCTTCCCGTGCCAAACCTCCAAAGCCTACGGTCTTGGGCATCTTCGATGCTTAGCCCTCTAGCTTGCATTACTGTCTTCATGTTTTCCTTCCATGTTAACCTTGGTCTTCCTCTTTTCTTCTTTCTGTTAGGATGCCATTCATATAGTTGCTTCGGCCATCGCTCATCTTCCATTCTTAAAACATGTCCGAACCACTTTAATTCCTTTTCCTCAATTCTTTCAATTATGCTTTCTTCTGCTTCCATTATGTTTCTAATTTCCTTATTTGTGACCCGTTCTAATTTAGACTTTCTGGCACTTCTTCGTAAATAATCCATTTCTAGAGCTATTAGTCTATTCTTGTAGTACTTATTGATTGTCCATACCTCACTTCCGTACATTGCAACAGATTCCACCAATGTTTTACCAATATTCTCCTTCTGTGCGGTTTATAATTTAGCAATACTTTTGGAAATCATTCTTCTGGAATTCTATCAATATGTTCTTTCCAGGCGTTCCTATATTTAATTATTCGGTCTGTAAGTTTGAAAATATTTAGTTCCTTTCTTATACCTCCATTTCTTTTTTTATCCAGCAGAGTATATCCTGCTATATTTCTTAAAAATCTCATCTCAGTTGCTTCCAATCTTTGTTCTTGTCTTTTAGTGATCTCCAACATTCTGAACCATACATCAATACAGGAACGGCAATTACTTTATAAAATTTCATTTTTGTTTCATTTCTTGTGTTTTAAAGGTTCTTTTAATAGTGCCATATATTAGATTACATTTTTTATTTTGTCTTTAATATCTTCAATTTTAACATACGGTAAATTGAAACCTAGATATTTAAAACTGTTCACTTGCTCTGAAATTTTATTATCAATTACTATTTTTGTTCTTAAGGTATCATGTCTTTAAATGCTAAAATTTTAGTTTTATTCTTTAAAATTTTAAGATTGTAAAATTGTAATTGACACTTATTTTGTTGCAAATTATTAATAGCTCTTTGTAGATCATTGCAGCTTATTTGATAATTTAATACCCCCATAAGGATAAGTTGGCTATTCTGTTTGTAACAATGACTAATGAATGTTTTCGATTGTATATATAGCAACATTAGGTTTAATTAAATCTGCTTCTCATTCAATTTAAGATATTTACCGAATTTTGTTTTTAGAAAAAGTCAAATATATATTTTTCTCAGGTGATTATTCACATACTGCAACAATAATTTACGCATTTTTCGGTTTTTTATTTCAATTTAGGTGAGCGGATTCCTGTCATAGTATCCCCATTTTCTACGATATTGGTTTTCTTTTTTTATGTTAGTGGTGTTAATTTTTATTGTTACATCTTGAACCTTAATACACATTATTAAGATGAAATAAGATTTTAAATTATGTTTGGAGTATATATAATAATAATAATAATAATAATAATAATAATAATAATAATAATAATAATAATAATAATAATAATAATGTTATTATATCCATCCATCTATAGTAATTCTGTCCGAAGGCAGGTCCTTCACTGCAATCATAGCATTTTCATGCTAAGCTTGCAGCTTTACTAGGGAATTGTAGGTGTGGTAGCTTCCTGTTGCTTTCCACACCGGTGAAGGATGACGATGATGGCCATATGATTTCGGGGACCGTTTGGGCCTTACAGTTTTCCTGACATTTGTCTTACAGGTGAGGAAAACCCACAATAAAAATCTCACCCAGACCGGGGATCGAACCCGGGCCCGCTGCCTGACAAGGCAGCACGCTACCTCGAGACCACAGCGGTGGACATTATATATATATATATATATATATATATATATATATATATATATATATATAACAATTAGCATATTTTTTAAATGTGCACAACTGCGATGATACATTATATTCTTACCACTTAAATACAAATTGTTCCGGTATCTAGATAATATATTTTAAAATTAGGAAAATATATTAAATTTTGTACTTTCTAAAAAAAATATAATGTACAAATATTGCAACATTGTAAATTTTTACAAGGTTTTAATATATAATTCTTTATTTACAGGTACGAATCTCCTTTTAAGCTGTGGGTTATGAAAAAGGTAAGATCATTATATGAATTCTCAGTAATACGAGTAATTTTTGTATATTATTTTCTTTAATTAAGAGGTATAGATTATTAAGTCAAAATATAATTGAGTAAAGTAGACTAATTAATAAAACATATTTTAACTCTATTAGTGTTCAATTAAACCAATAATACGTGCAATGTTTTGAAAATTAAATCAATCATATGCAAGTTTTATTTGACATCTTGATTTTATTATTCGAAAATATACTATTTTCGCTCATGATGTTTCAATTGTTCATAAATTTTATTAAAATTGCAGACACATATTCAATGAAAGGAAACTGTTTTTACTGGTTAGGATTGCATATGTTTATCAAAGTTGTTGAGACATTAATTAGATCCAATAAAACTTACAATCATACGATTAGGAAAGTTGTTATTTAACCATAGTATAATCCGATGAAAAGGTTTTACATTTGTATGAATTGCATAAACAAATATTATCAAAACCGAATTATCGAATCATGAAACTAGGTGCTGTAATAAGTTCGGTTAACTTTCATACGTGATGCAATGTTGTCTCAATCGTTGATAGATGTCGTAAAACAAAATCGTGGTTACTATGTTGAGATGAAAGCAATACGAATCATAATACGTGTTTTTTTTATTTGCAAGTAGTTCTCTTGAATTAATGAACTTCATACTTCTTTAATACATGTAATTATTCGAATGAAAAAAAAAACATTTTCTTTATTCATATGTAATTATTTAAAGTTTATATTTTCTTTTAAGGTTGGAGCTTATGCAAGTCTGATTCTAAATGTGTAACAAAATTTAACCATGTTTTCCTATGTCTCTTTCTTATTTCCCTCTTAACAATAGCTCTAAAGCGTTTGAATTATATTCCATTTCCTACATTCTACAGCAAAAAACCAAAATTATGGCATTTCAAGGTGTAGATCCTGTCAGAAGTAAAATTGTACTTGAAAATAAAATTTTGGAGCAGGTGAATAATTTTACATATCTAGGATGCAATATCTCATATGAAGAAGAAATGGATGTAAATGCAAAAATATCTAAATGTTTAAGAATTTTAGGGTTAATAAATTCTATCTTCAAGCTACAGTTAGTCCAAAAGCATTCAAGACTAAAAGTGTATAAAACACTGGCTCTTCCAACTATTTTGTATGGTAGCGAAGTATGGACGTTGAAACAGAAGGATATACAGATACTTAGATCTGCTGAAATGAGATACCTTCGGAGAACTGCAGGATACACACTACTAGATCACAAAAAAAAATGAAGACGTCTTAGAAGAATTACACATGGAACCTTTAGAAAACAAAATTTCTGATTATAAGTCAAGATGGATGCAACATGTTCATCGAATGGAAGATCACAGAGTACCCAAACGAATGTTAAGATATCAACCTGCAGGAAGAAGAAGACCAGGACGTCCACTGAAAAGACTTTTGGATGGTGTTTCTCTTGAGGCCGAAATAGGTCAACAAATGGCCTAAATTCTTGAATGTACTATGATGATGATGATGATGATGATTTTCTTTTAACAGTGGGATTTGACGAAACTATACTTAATTTATCAATTAAATATTGTCTTTTCACTGACTCAATTAAAAATTTTATTGAACTGTCTAAAAATCATTCCGAAGATTTTAACTACAAAAGAACTTAAAAAAAAGTTTAGTAAATACTCACTTATAAGTTATGATACTACAAAAAATATCGAAATTGTAAATAAAGTAAAGAAGTAATTATATTAATACGTTATATCGAACTATGGTAGTCAATAGGCCTATATATTAAATTTTTATTGGGAAGTTGAGAGAATACACTTAGAACCTAGGGAACTGAAGATATTTCAAAATGGTGCACAGTAAATTAAAACTTGAAATTATTCTGAAACATAATGTATGTAATAACTATTTTTTTTACAAATATTGGGTTTAATTATTTTTACCAAAGAAGTCACTTCAACAAGTATATCCATATGTACAAAACACATATCAAATTAAAGAAAATATTGAGATTTAGAAACTGGCTTAGGAGAACATGATGAAGTGACGAGCGATGGGAGTGACTTGGGTAAATATATTAATGAAGACCTATAGTGCGTTTGGTCTAGTGATGGACTCTGGCCGCCGAAAGTTTGAAATTTCCCCTTCAAGGAAGGGGTTGGACAGCAGGTAAAACCCCTACAGTACCGTCGTAGGACGACACAGAATCACTTATCCTACTGTGTAAACCGTCAGTCCTTCTCCCATTTCGTATAATGCTCTGGCGGTGTAAAAATATAAGTGCGCCAATAAGTGTCAATGTAATCTTTAATACAGAAGTTTATTAAATTCAGGTAGGGCTTATATGTAGGCTACAAAATGTGATAAAATGGACATGCTAATTGCAGTGATTTTTTTTGTTTTCTTTAATTCTCATTGTTTGATTGCTTGGAACCAGGGATAAACCATTGCATTCGGCTACAAAATTATTAATGTATAACTGTAGGCTTTCACGGCCGGCGTCTTGATCCCTATTAGGTTCGTCTTCCGGGCATATAGGCCGTGGTCCAGTCGTTCTTCTACTCGACGTTTCGTCTACTGCTGCGGTAGACATCTTCAGGAGATACTGCGTGCTCTCTGTGAACTCCTCAACAGTCGGCTGCAGACTGGCTGGTCGTTGGAAACTCCCTCCCTATTTATAGGCACGCCCCTGGTGGAGAGGCGGTTTTCTGCGCGGTCCGTGTTGCGTGCTGTTTTGTCCAGGCTGTCGCTAGCAGAAGTCATAGGCTTCGTTGTCGTATTGTGCAGTGCCGGGATCCAGATTTTATCTTCATGGTTTCTTCTTTTTTGTTACAAAAAATTATTAATGTTTCGCATCCATGCGTATTTTGAAAATGAATGCGAAGACGCTAAATGTGATAAACCGCTTATTTCTGTAACCAATGAGTGGGGGGAAAAAAACAACGAAAGCCACTGGATTATGTAGGAGTGTAATAAGAAATATTTAACATGACTATTTAACTCATGCCCCAAATGGGAGCCAATGATCAATCATATCAATCACATTTCAATGATTTTTTATTTACAACCAATCACAGTCGCGCTTTGCCTAGGATTTACCAACTAAAGTTTATCATAATAAAGAAAGCCCCTCCTTTTTAATATTCTCAACAGGTCATAGCATTATTTTGCAGTGATTGACTCTCTAAGAAATACGGCTACCAGATTGTATATAGGCCTATAGTGCACGAATTTCAGCTCATAGCGCATGTGGGAGTTAATATAAAAACATTTGTAGCAAAAAAAGAAACCACTGTTTGCACTTTCTTAAATGTATTTTTTCCCAGGTAATAATCCAGAAAAATATAATTGTCATATTTATATCATACGGCATCAGAAATTAATTAATATACAGTTTGATGTTTCATTTTTTCTCCACTAGAGTGCATTATTACAACATTGCGTTTCTTTGGCAATAAATAATATGATCTGGTTGCAGTGATGAACAAAAGAAGCAAATGAAGCATACCAATCGTTTCTCATTTGTTTGCAAACATCGCCGTTTACATTAAATATATAAATATTTTAAAATAACTCTATTTAAATAATGATTTATGAGTAAACAGCTTAATTTTATTTGTTAAATAGTCCTAACAAATGCCACCCTTGATTTCCAAATTCTCTAGATAATTTGGAAATCACTCCTGACATTACTTACGATAAACCAACACATGCAATCTTAGGAAGCCCCGTTAAGAAGATAATTCGTGATAGCACAAAAACTAAAATTGACAATTTTGATCGAGAATCATTGCGGCCGATAGTGTTAAGTTTGTATAAGGAGGGCTTTATTCCCAGTTTGAAGGACATTCTCGATGCCATGAAGAAGAATAAAGTATTGTGCAGCAGCTTTGTTAGTGTATTGTTATATTATATAAAACTATTATTCTACCAGTTATATGGATGCGAAACATGGACTCTTACTTTAAGGGAGGAAAGAAGATTACTAGGATTTGAGAATAAAGTTCTTAGGAAAATGTTTGGACCAAAGATAGATAAACAGACAGATGAATGGAGTGAACTACATGGTCTTTATAGGTAGCCAGATGTAATAAGATCAGTTAAGTCTCGTAGACTACGATAGGCAGGACATGTGGCACGAAAGACGTGCATGGAAGCTTCTTCTAGGAAAACCAGAGGGAAAACTCCCAGTTGGTAGATGAAGAATGAGGTGGGATAATAATATTAACTATGATTTGAGGGAAGTAGATTATACAGGGGATGATTAGAAAATATTAGCTCAGGATAGGGATCTATGGAGAGCTTATGTCCGAGCTGCCATGAACGCGTTTGATAGTGCTAGTGAGTGAGTTAGTTAATTATTATTAGGCCTATTATTAGTTTAGTAAGCATGTATATTGTGGATAAACATCTAATGAAAAATTATTGCATTCGCATTGTTAAAGTAATTTTGACTATTTACAGAATTTCGTAATGCTTTGTACATGGGTCTTCGATGGGGGAAAAAAAAAAGTTCACGTTAAAAACTTCATAAGGATAATGGATGGGGTGAAGTTGTTTGTTGCTCACAGGTATACTGTAGGCCATATGACAATTTCTTCTTCTTCTTCTTCCTCTACGCATGAAAGCTGGCAGCTTGTTGCGTGTTCGTTCACTACAGGCCCGGGGTTTGGTGACATCTTTCCATCGTAGTTCTGGTCTTCCTAAAGGCCTTTTCTGCTGAGGTGTCCAGTCACGTACTTTTTTTACTAATCTACTGTTCTCCATTCTATTTATGTGATCGTTCCAATTTAATCTTCTATCATTTATCCAAAGGTTTATAGGTTCAATTTCATATTCTTCTCTAATAATAGAGCTGCGAATTTTCTCTCTCAGCGATTTTCCTACGATTTTCCTTGAAACTTTCATTTCGGTTGTTTCATTGATTTGTTTTGTTTTTTGAGTTTCTGTTCGGAATTCACAACCATATGTTAAAACTGGTCTTATGACAGATTTGTAAATTCTTACAACAAATTCTGACAATAACGAAGCCATTTAATTGCAGTAGCCCATAAATATTCCCAGAAATACACACATTTCAACTGTAGCCATAAAAGATAGGCGAGTGGATTCTCTTTGCTCAGAGTTGTCATAATTTAGAAACACCGGGGTGGATCTTCTCCCTCCAGTACCGCATCACGTGATTACGGTTTAAAATTTGACGCGGGCTTAGTCCATCACTAGACCAAACGCACTATATTATCCTCAGTAAAGTGCAGTAGAAGGAAAATTAACGTACATTATAATTATTTTATAAATATGACAACACATTTAGATATAAAATATGTTAAGAATTATCATCATCAATCATCATCATCTTCAAGGTATGTGCCTGTTGGCCCGTTCCGCTCCCCGGTGCACTATACGCTTGCAGGTGCAGGTCGTCTTTCCAACGACGTTTTGGTCTTCCTACATTTCTTCGGCCTAGAGACATATAACGAAGCAGCTGTTTTGATAAACGATTATTTGTCATTCTTTGTATATGTTCAAACCAATTACGTTTATTTCTGTGTATTCTCTCGTTTATATTATATATTTTTAATTCATGGTCGTCGTCGTTCGATCTGTCGGAATATTGCTTTGGGAGTTAGTTTTTTTATTTAGTTTTAAGAATAATAAGAAAACATAATTACAATGAAGTTAGTTACTTGAACATTTTATGCTCAGATTGTAAATAGAAAGAAAATATTATATGCCAGTATAAAACAAAATGAATATTCAATTGATAACTAATACTTCAAAACGTGTTTTAAAGACTTTAAGAAATAAAATATGAAGACAAATGTCCGATAACAACAATGTTTCTATTGTCTTAGTATATCTTTAAATTGTTGTGAACTTAAGTAAATGACAGCGAGTCACGCTAATTTGACATTACTAATTATCTTCTCAGCTGAGATAAAACATTGACTTGCTACTTGATGTTTCATCTCCAGCATACTTCCTACCACTACTGTATCTATATCAATAGCCCTTAAAACATTCTATAGAGCTCCTGTTTCTTTTCATTTTGAATATCACGTGTAAACAATTTCATGGTTGCTCGCTTCCGAACAGCACAACCGTCAATAACAGTATATAAAAAAGAAAAGTCAAGAATTCCATTATAACAGATTATTGTGTTATATAATGAATGATGTGTAAGTATAGTTTATTTTGTACAGACACTCTCATGATGATAGATGTTCTAATGGATTTGTAAAGAGGGAGAGAGAAAAAAAGTATGTCGTAGGTGGAACATCTGCCAGCTGTGGATGGCCCACACGTGAACTGCTTACATGTACATTCTTATCTTTTATCCATTAAGGAATACGTGGTTTAATCCAACTATTAAAGTTGTGTCTTTGAACTATTACAATCCACTTTCACACAAAAACTTTGAATCCAATTTACATAAGCGAGAATCAATTCTGTTATATTATTTTGAATGTTCTAAAGCTTATTGTAATCCCTCTCACTGGTTCATGCGCTATAAATAACGTCTAACTATACTTTTACCAACAAGTTCATACTATTATTAATGGAACACGATGTATATATATATATATATATATATATATATATATATATATATTCTTAATGATAAAAATATTTAAATTAATTTAACGAAAGCCACACATACCAAAACACTAATTCACTTTAAACAGCTAAATTGGAATCAATACGCTACTAACTGATTACCTGTAAATTGTCGAATTCAGATGAGAAGTTCGTTCCTTGTTTAGATTTTCATTTGGATATGAAAGAGGACAACAGATAGACAACTGCGAATAGATTGAGATCCTAAAGGATGAAAAATTGTTATATATGGTGACATGAATATAGGTTTAATAAAGAGTATATAGGTCTTCCTTCTACTGGTACAATCCTTTGTAGAAAAATGGGAAATATCATTGACCAATCATGTAGTATTGGTAACTATAGTTTATTTCAATATCCTTACGTTCACATATTCAGTTAAACCTCTATTTCATATATCATCGGCTACTATTTCTGATATATTGAAAGGTGTTGAACTATTTAAGACGATATATCTGCTTGTGTGATAGTTTGGAATTATTTAAAAAAAAAGTGTTGATATTTATTGGAAATATTACAATTTTTTATTAAGGAGATTCTTATTGCCACGACTTGCTCGTAATCAGAGCGAGGGAAGAAGTGGCGTCCTACAGATGCGGTGGGTAGCAGAGGGAGAATAATCATAAACAGTCTATGCACGTAGTCTGCTAGCTCGGGATTATAAAAAAAAACATAATTTAAAAGAAATAATTTTGAATTAAATCTGTGAAGAAGAGGAATTATTTGAGGGTAATAAATACTGGATTATAAACTGTATGAATGTAGGTATAAATGTTAAGTCCTTTAACATTAAACGGCTTTGATTGCAGACTGAGTAATTGTTTTGAAATAGCTATCATCAATAAAATTAATTTCACCTAATATGAAAGAAAAATAAAGCTTTTTACCGATAATAAGAAATTAATTCCTTTGGAGAGAAATGAAGGTCACCACATCTGTTGTTAAGAGGATTGAAAATCAAATGCTTAAATAGTATGGCCATGTACAAAGAATGGAAAATGAAAGATGGCCAAAAAATATATGCCAATGGTCACCCCCCTGGAAGAAACAAACGTGGTAGACCAAGATGGAAATGGAAAACCTACGTCAGAACAATAATGGAGGATAGGAATTTGGAAGAGGGAGATTGGAATGATAGAGATGAATGGAAACTGAAGACGGCAAATCTATAAGTGGGGGAAAGCCGAAGAAGAAGAAGAATACCTATAATAAGAACTAATATATTGCAATATATAGGTGAATAAACTACATACATATTTTCTATGCGCCATGGGTAGATGTATAACCGACCATATGATAAGTTGAGAAGACTTAAAAGAAGACATTTCCAATCTTAATAAAAATAAGTTAAAATAAGCTATATAATTTGTAATTACTGGCCGCGGTGGTCTAATGTTAATGTTCGTTGCCTCTAGTCCCCGGGTCGATAGATTTTTAAAATTACAAGATCCAAGGGACAAGTACATTAAGTCGCGGATCCCGATCTAAAGATTTTCGGGCTCGTAAAATAAACTCAAGCCTAAATTAATTCCTTTGAGCGAAATTTAACCGATATTCCTCATGCACATAATACATTAGTTGCCTATTAAGTGTCTCATTGAAGGGAAGTACTGACCACTTGTCCCTCATTGACATTTGTAGGGAAATAAACGAAAATACAATTAAGCTAGGTCAAGAAATTCCCCGCTAGGGGAGCATCCATGTCTCCATGTAGGAACGCATGGGATATATACACACATATACTTAAAGGCTAGAAAAATGTTGAATTGTTTGAAAAACTCAGTGAAGACATGTTTGGAAAATAAGTAAAATGCCATTTCAGCACACTCACCATGATTATGCGCTAGTTTTATTGTGTGTACGTTAAAGTGCAAATATTATTATCCAATGTTACTTGTTATTACTTGAATCAAAGTGTCGGTTCGTTGCTGAGAGATACTCTACACTTGGCTCTCGGGCAGTTCGTGTAGAATAATGGATAATAGAAGATTTAAAAAAAAATGTGGTCGCCCTGACATACTGTTAATCAATCCTCCAAGGAAGCCCGCTACTTTGTAACTATCTAATTTTAGTATTTTAGTTCAGAGCTCTTGCTCCCCTACATCTAAGCGCTTTCAATTTTATTAACTTTATTTCTTAGTAGTGAGATATAATTTAAAAATATCTATTTACTTTCAGAATTATATATATATATATATATATATATATATATATATATGTGTGTGTGTGTGTGTGTGTGTGTGTGTGTCCACCGCTGAGGTCTCGAGGTAGCGTGCTGCTTTGTCACGCAGCGGGCCCGGATTCGATTCCCGGTCGGGACAGACTCCTGGGTGAGGATTTTTTCGGGGTTTTTCCTCACCTGTAAGATAAATGTCAGGAAACTTAGGGCTCAACGGTCCCCGAAAATCATTCGGCCATCATTATCATCCTTATCATTATCATCATCATCATCATCATCATCATTCACCGGTGTGGAAAGCAAAGTGAAGCTACCATACCTATAATTCCCTAGTAAAGCTGCAAAGCATAGCATAAAAATGCTATGATTGCAGTGAAAGACCTGCCCTCGGGCAGAATTACTATACATATATATGGCATATTTTTAACAATTCCTTTATCTTTCATGTGATTAAAATCTTGTATAGCAGAAAATAATATAGCCTACTTCTTTTGTTAGTCTCATACATTGAAAGTCTTACAAAAACGAGGCGGTTAAATAAAATTAAAAAAACAAATGTCAGTTTTATTACACAGTTAACGCAAGACTTGTGTGGGAATGTATTTTGTGCTGAAAGCTGACATAAATAGTTAGTTTCAATTATAGTCATTAATCAGATTATTTGAAATTGATAGTATGAAAGCATAATTGTGAAAATGAAGATGAAACCGGCTCTAGTTAAATCATGAAAATCATATTATACAAGAATACATATTATAATTGTGTATGAATTTAAAAAGAATAGCACATTTATTTGTAGAGAATTAATGCGGACTCTCATTGCACGTGCTGGTCATTGTGTTGTATACGGAGCTATCCAAGCAGTGACCACTCATTTCTTTACAAAATAGCTATATTTTGAGACTGTCAGATTTTACATAGTGCCACTTGTATGAATGCTGCCATAGAACTCACAAGATAATACGTGGGTGTAAAGTATATACTTTATGTTCAAGATAAAATAACTCAATGCCTATGTCATTGCCATTATTTTAAATTCACTATATCAAGATCTTATTTGTATAAGGATATTTCCATTTTACTTGGTTTTCCGCAAGTCACCTCTGTTCTTTATTTCTTTCTTTCTTTTTTATTTCTCTCTCTTCCTCTCCTCAAACTTTCATGATTAATCCAATGTCCCACTTCCAAATGTCTCCCTTCCATACATCTATTTTATTTTTCTATCTTATCTTCTATATTATTTCTTTTATATGTGCCCAAACTCTATATTAATGATATTCTTCATAATTTGTCTGCTATTTGTCTCAAATGTCCATCCAATATGTTAAATGTCTTCAATTTCTTGTGATACGTTCTTTTGAATCCTGGCTGCTGTTCCTCTGAAATCCATTTTGGTGGCGAATAATGTTATCCTATGATTCCAATTTAGTAGGTCTAGCTCACGTTTTTGAGCCATTAGTTAGACTTTTTTTTCACTTTTTTTTTCACTTTTGTTCATTAAAGAATTTTTTACGAAATGAGCTGTTTGCCCCACTAAAATGAATTTACGATAAACATTATGGCGGTACTCACTAAGATCCTCTTCGACAAAGTTTAAACTTTCTAGTATTGATCTATAGATTGTGGTGAGGTAATTTACACTCAGATAAACTAGCTTCTTTCTTATCTCTTCCAAAATATACCTCGATTTTTTGTCTTTGCTATTTTTCGCTTCTCTTTATTTTTTTAATCTGTTAAGAGACTTTGGTTACACTAATTGAACTTAAAATAAACGAACTGTTGTCTCTAATACAGATTACTTCATGCTGTATTTAAAATATTTTCCTTCGCATGCTTATCCTCATGGAACAGTATTATGTTTAGAAAGGTTCGTCCTTATATTTTAATTCAAAATACAGTTTACTTTGAACAACTTTATTAGCGTTCTGACTCCATTCCACTGTTAAATTATGAATCTACTTAATTTTATAATATTTCGGTAAAATCAAAATATTTGGTATCAAATACAAAATTAATTTTTGCATATTTATATTTATATTTATATTTATATAATATTTATATTTAATTACTTTCCTCATTCTTGTCGCATAAAATTGACAACTGTATTAAACATTTAGATACAATTAAAGTTGAAATACTTTGAATATTAAAATATAATATTATTTCGTTCCAACCGTTTGATCTACTGGTAACATAGTTGATTCAAACGCAATGAGCTCGGATTCGTTCCCCGGTCGTGACAGGTTTGCAAATTGAGTTATTTGTCCTCACCTGAAATAAATATTTTGGGAATCCTTAAGCCCAAAATTAGTTCCAGAACACCACCTGGCTATCATAATTATCCATATCATATTCGCCTTGTTTAGTACGAATATATGAGTGAATGCTGTATTAAATATTTGTATTGTCTCGGAAATGGCATTGAACAGATCACTTATCCGGGTGGTTCCTGCATGCCCTTGTGTGGTCAAAAAGGTATGTATGTGATCCAGAATTTAAATAACTTCACCTGACAAGTCGTGTCCATGCAAGGCCCATATAGGCTTACATACAAAGGAAGAGGTTAAATTAAGGGGAACAAAATTCGAAATGACATTTGAATAATTTGATTACTTCTTCGCTAAATTATAGATCATTTTATAGTAAGTTCAGTAGCATATGTAGAGAAATATTATATACACCTATTTGTCTATTTTGACTTACTTCCTTGTATTTACTTATTCATTTATATCCTATACAACATTTAAGACGCAATTTCATATTTGAAAAAATATATAAGCAGTGTGTGGGGCACGCCGTAGCGTAGTGGTTAAGGCACTGAGCTACAAACCGGAGGGTCGAGGGTTCAAGTCCCGTTGGAGTCAGGATTTTTAAACTGACCCAAACCCTCTGGCGGCACTATGGCCCTGGGGTCGACTCAGCCTCTAACGGAAATGAGTACCCCTTGTTCTGAGGTAAAGGCGGCCGTCACGCAGGGCTGACAACCCGGCTGACATCAAGTGCCGATTGTCTAGAAAAAGTGGGAGCCTTAACCTCCTACTACCCCAAGGGCCTCCTGAGGCCTGTTGTGGGATCACTTTACTTATATAAGCAGTGTGTCCATATGTATTCTAATTAAAAATGTATTTGTCAAAATCGAAAATATTCTTTAAATTAAACTGAAGTATACGCATTATACTAGTTAACGTATTAGAATGGTTTTATCAGATGAAAATATATAATTGACAAATTTTATTTATTTATTAAATGTTCTAGGTAGGGCTCCTTTTTATGTTTTCTATTCTATTGATACTAGGAAGGCAAACTACTCGAGCACTGCAACCTGAAAGATCTATTCACTTTTCCCCTCTATGGAATTAAATCTACTCTGTGTTATGTAGTCTGCTATGGTTTCAACACATCAAGTATGGCTCATCGTCATATTATTGGGCCACAAGACTCCCTTTGAGCCTATTCTGGCCTAGCTAGACGTTCAAGCTCGGAGTCAAGGGTAAGTACACAAGTGTGTCCCATTACATCACCACAACCACATATTTTAAACACCTGTGGTTGCTAAAACAAACTATTTTTACCTAACACGAGATGAGATGAAAGGTGATATGAAATTAATGGGGAGCTAATATGACATGGGGGAGGGAAGAGGAGTGGAGAGTGTTGGTGGGATGAAATTCAGAAAACGGATGGAAAATCCCGAAGAATCCCGGTAGGACCCACCAACAATACCCCTCCGGAACCGCCAGAATTCGAATCTGGGATTTTAGATGGGGCAACCGCGCTCGCAACCATGTGTCCACCGGGACATCTTCTAAGGTACCTATTCTGTGATCATTTACCTTCTGACATGCCAATATAAATCCTCTACATTCTTGAAATTATGCTTGTTAATTTCACTGCATTATAGTATCTGATCTCAGTCAATTACTGAATATTATGTGCGGCACTACACATGTCGCATGATGCAGATTGAGGTGCCAAACAGTCGTGCGGTAAACATTCTGACAGTTACGACTACTTATTTTTTTTCGAAGGTTATGTAATTTTGGTTCAAAATGAGCATATTTTAATCAATCATCATAATTCCGATTTTATACAAATGCTTTAGAAAATTTCGATCAACATGTTTCGAAACTTACATAACAGATATGTAGAAATCATTTATACAATTTTTAGTGTCGATATTTTTTTTAAATAATCGTCCGAACTTTAAAATTTAACCTTATGCTGCCAGTAATTTACGGATGTTTAATATTTTTCTTCTTCCATTGACTATTTCAATTTTAAAATTTGTACCTTATAAAACAGTCGTCCCCAACTATAATAAACTGTTATAAACGTCGTCACACTATTAAAAGCCTTTCAAAGACATTCTTCATCCCCAGCAATTCTTATGGTAGTGAAATTATTTATTTCATACAGAGGGCTTTGGTTGTTGGGTGTGTCCTCATTTAGCATATTTTTATTTTCTGCTTCCTTCATAATTTCGATCTGTTCCAGCATATCGATTTTTTGTCTGTTGTTCTCTTTGTGGATTATTGGCATTGCTTTATCTATTTTGTTAAATTGATAACCGGTTTATGAAATGTGTTCAGCAAAACTTGATCTTCCTTCTCTTTATAAATGATTATTAAACGTATAGATTTTATTTACTAACCATAAATCACAAACCGTAAATGTTTATATTGTTCAAGATTTTGTTTTATGTTATGTTTTTCGGTCAGAAAGTTCATTTACTGCACGAGGAAAAAAGATTGTGCAATTCGTGCTGTTATTTACGAAACAAATTATGTCCACAATCAGAAGTTATTAAAGACATGCTTTGTTCTTCATGCGAAAAATGTATTCTAGAAGAGTGAAATGCCACGAGAAGATTAAGAAACCATTTCCCACCTCCAAGTTGCATTAATCTTACAAAACGAAACGGTTCCTCGTGCTTTTTTCATTTAAAATTTATCAATGTTTTAAGAATCACTGAACAACTTGCGTAACTACATTACATCAGTACCGTTCTAGGGCGAGAATTTACATACAATTAAATGAAACAAATTTGTAGAAACATCCTCTAAATTTTTATTCTTAAGAATGACATTATGCATTTAAGCGCAGCGAACAATGTTGCAATTGTATGTTCGTGTTACGTGAACCATGGGTAGGTCATTTCAAGATTTCTCTGAGTAAACTTCCATTTTCAGAAACATTGGAAACATTGCTTTGCTTTAGAGAATAGTATATTACGATGTGAGGTTGGGAAGTGGTTTTTAAAGAAGCGAGGAAATGTTTAAAACCGAGCAATAGCGAGGTTTTTAATTTCCGAGATTCTTTCAAACACTTCACAAATGTGCGTTGTACATTATTTTTTGTGCGATGGTGTTTTCAAAATAATAAATAACAATAAAATATTTGTTGGAAATATTTGCGTTCATTATAAACAGCTGACTAACGTTAACAGTGTGGGCAATGTTTATTAGCTGAGACTTACAGCAGGCCGTGACACCAATCAATGATAAAATGGCGGAAAGTACGTATTTATTGTTTTATATTGTTTCAAATAAAGTTCAGTTCATTTAAAGTGCAATAATTTATTTCGTATAATGTATATTAACACTACCGTTTGGATATAATTTTGTGTGTGTGTATATATATATATATATATATATATATATATTATATATAGCCTATATAAACAGCTGACTAACGTTAACAGTGCATATATATATATATATATATATATATATATATATATATATATATATTGTACGTAGTATACATAAAGGGCAGTGGTTTTACTTCCCGCACAAGGTTTGTAATATGTGATATTAAGGTATACTTATTTAGGTTGGCAATCCCGAAATGTAGGAAGTTGAACTTTCAATCATGGTCGCCATTGCTGTAAATACGACAAAACACACTATCGCGCAAAAAAATAAAATCATATTCTCTATTCCCTTTATCTGGTTCATGGAATCAAATAGATTTGTTACTGCTGGAATGAGGCCTAGATCTCTACCTAACAAAACACCTATTGAACCTACTTTTCTCTCTGCATTAGTTTAATCTCCTTTCTAGGTAATTTATTTTTACTTGTCCTTCGCCTGTAGGCATTATATGGAGAAAAATTACCGGGTGAGAATTTTTAACTCTGGGTCACATAGACCTGCATATATTATTGACGTGGAGTTCTTCCCTGGAGAGTGATCAACTTATCGGGGCTACCTCCGAGACATCACGAACATTTAAGACAGGACCCAGTATGACTCATACATTCATATTAAACAAGACGGATATCATATTGGTTATTATGATCCCTTTATGGTTTTCGGATATTATTTGGGCTTTTAACATTTCCTCTCATATCTATCTTATAGGGGAGGTAAACTACGAAAATTCACCCAGGAAACATGTCCCCACCGCGAATTAAACCATACCCTCTACATCAGAGTAAAAGACTTCCCCTTATATCAGGATAGGCGACTCAATAAAAGTGACACAAGACACTAGAAAGTTTTTTTTCTTTTGTTTTAACCTTTATATTTTAGTTTACAGAAAATGGTTAAAAAATGAATAGCCTACATATCACGTATTTCGTAAAACTTTATATAATTTATTTTATTTTATTTGAGTTAAAGTTGATGGTGAAAAGAATGAAAATCAGTCGAGTGACTTTGATACTATAATAATCTGAAGAGGAAGATTTTTTCCGGAAATATTTGTGTATATTTAAAAAATGAAGTGGAATTGCATTTGGTTAAATAAAATAGCTTCTTTTAGACGTTTTTCGATTGTTGGAATCTGCAATTAATTAACCATAAATGTTAAGCATAAAATTCTGTAAATCATGTATAAATATTCATATTATGAATAAGAAAACATAGTTATCCCACTACAGGCCTTAGGAGGATGTTGGAGTTAGTGTGAGGTTAAGGCTCCCATTTTCTGGACAATCGGCATTTGATATCAGACAGGTTGTCAACCCTTCGTGACGGCCGCCTTTGTCGGCCAACGAGAGTCTGGAACTGATTTCAGTTAGCGGCTGAGTTTTCTCCAGGGCCATATAATATTAATAAAATATGGAAAATTTGATTAAAAAGAAATCTAATCTTAAGAATATTTAATTGTACAATTGCCTCATTGTATAGCAAAGAACCTCTTTAAATTTAAACAAATTGTTTTTTATCACTCTTACTCTTCGATCATAACTCTATGCCCGCATGCTATAGATTTTTAAAGCTCATATATCATCGTCTATTTTTAATTATTACGTCATTCCAAGTTGTTATAGTTTTTCCAAATTGTTCAATCATAATATTTGTTGGGTGATACTCGAATATTGTGGTTAGGATTTTATTACCTCCAATTTACTAACAAATCATATTTAATAATCATAAAATTTGTTGCATGAAATATTTGACTAAATGTCGTCCTCATTTTCGTATGATTTTCCACATGAAGGCCTTAATTCGCGTACGTGAATTACGATCGTTTTCTACGAGCATATCTATCATAGTAGTATTTGAAGTTATTCAAAATTTATAACTGATTATCAATATTTTTAATGTATTTCTTTTTTTTTTCCAAATATAGTTTATAAAACATACAAACATGCAAAGTCATTCACATATTCAAAAATAAAGATAAAAGATGAAACTAGTTACAGTGCAGAAATTTGAAGAAATGAAACTACAATTCCTAAGAATCATACAACGTTAGTGAAGGTTAAGGGGTAGATGTTATTTCACGACTGCATGTTCTTCGTGTTCGAGTTTCCAGATAATTCACTTTAGCGTGTCGTAACAACTATGGATCAAATATAATTTGATGTACTGCATTCCAGTATTGTTATGCACTCGTAAACAATTCTGCTAAACGCTGAGGTACTTTTAGTAAATAATTATTTCTTAGGTTTCAAATCAGAAGTAAAAATTGCTATTAAAACAGCTACGTACATTCCATATAATTTAATATTTTTATAATAATATTAATAATAACTACATTTCAATAACACACCACATATGTACAATTTGCTTGCCACACGCCACGCTAGCCTTACAGTGGAGGTACCTGTCGAGAAAGGGATTTTAAACTATAAATTAAACACATATTTTCTTGACCTTGTAAGGACAAGGAGGGCCTCCCTGAATAAGATCAGTTCAATCTCAGGGCCTCCTCCGAGACAATACAACATTAGATAAAACACATATTTCACACACACACATTCGTACTGAACATGGCGAACATGGTAATGATGATTATGATGGTCACATGATGTTCGGGGACCGTTTGGGCTTTACTGTCTCCTGACAGTTATCTTAAAGGTATGGAAGAACCTCGAAAAACTTCATCACCCAGTAAATTTGATTCGACCAGGGATCGATATCGGGTCCGCTGCGTACGAGGAAGCGATGCTACCCTGGTGGCCATATTGATGATGATAATAATAATAATAATCGTTTTATTTAATCTGGCAGAGTTAAGGTCTTCCGCTCAACCAGGAAACTACGAATTACAAAATTCATTATACACTATGAGTATACATAAATCCAGAAACGTTAATCTTCAAATCCACCATCTCCAAGTCTTACGGCATTTTCACATACACCGGTAAAACCGGAGCCTCTGACAGCGACGGACCGGATGGGATGTAAATAAATGAGATATGACACACTCCGGTACGGCAAATTTACCGACCCGGCAGCCGACACTACCAAATGTAGTTGGTGTTAAACTCGACATTTCGGATTCCAGACCGACCTCCTACCTGTCCACGTCCACACGTTATGCACACGTGTCCAAACAGGTATAGACTTGACGCTGCAGGAGATGTGTTTGTGTCCCATAGTCTTCTGTCACTGGCTCCGGTCTTCTTCTTCTTCTTCTTCTTCTTCCGAATGCAGTATTGGGTGATGATGCCCGTTCTGCGACTACAAAAACTGATCTTTCCATCGGTTGAAGGGTCTTCCGAGGTCTCTTTTGACGTTAGGGTTGAGGTGGTAAATCATCTTTGCTAAACGGGAATTTGACATTCTCTGGACGTGTTGGAACCATTTAATCTGATAATTTTGTATATGTTCAACCATTTCCCTACTATTCCACTGCATCCTTATCTCATCACTTTTCATTCTATCCCTTAATGTTACTCCAGTTAGTGATCGGAGGAATCTCATTTGTGAACTATTAATGCGGGATTTATCTTTTGCTCGAAGTGTCCAGCATTCACTTCTGTCACTGGCTCCGGTTTTGTATGAAAATGTGCCTTGGCCGGCGCCTACAACGGCACTATCACCGGCTTTGGTTTTGCCGGTGTGTGTGAAAATGCCAAGACTGGAATGGCGATTTGAAGGTTTATGTTTCTGGATTAATGTATACGAAGTCTTTCCAGTATTTATACCAGCTCTCCCATCGTTCATTCAGAGCGGGTTGTACGTAACTGTAAAGGCTATGGCGTCTTATTATAGCCGGTGCTGTGCATGGGTCATCATCATCATCTTCTTCAAGGTATGGACCTGTTGGCCCGTTCCGCTCACCGCTGCACAATGTGCTCTAGGTCTTCCTTCCAACGTCGTTTTGGTCTTCCTACATTTGTTCGGCCTTCAGGTTTATAATGAAGCATCTGTTTTGATAAACGATTATTTGGCATTCTTTGTACATGTTAAAACCAATTACATATACTTCTGTATATTCTATCATTTATATTATATATTTATAATTCATCTCTGATATCATGACTTCTCATTTGATTTCCTAAAGATACACCTGCAACGGATCTTAGAAATCTCATTTCTATTGTCTCAATTTTATGTGTATTAGAGATGGTTAAAGGCCAAATCTCAGACCCGTATGTTAACGCTGGAACGGCTACTGGTATGTACAATTTCAGCTGAATTTCCCTTGTGGTCTTATTTCTCAAATATCTTCTTATTGAACCACACATCTGCTGAAATTTCTCTAATTTCTTATTCATATCCAAATTTTTGCAGGTACGATATCATGCATCGCCAGATAATTAAAACAAGTTAGGCCTGTTCAATGATGATGATGCTCCAATTACAATTTTTATCCTTTTTGTCCTGTGCATGGATATTGGTAATAAACGAGCCGTACTCTTCCAACTGTTGTTAACATTACGATGATCGATGACGAAATCCATCACTCTCTTCCAAGAAACGGATTTTTTTTAACCTTAATATATAATTGTGTCTACTTATATTATATATAGACATTGTGTTTTTATTATGCTTTTTATTGATTGTGTCTATATTGAGTTTCTTTCTTTAAAATACATTGAAAGAATAAAATATACATGGGCGACGATAAAAATGTTTACTCCCAAAATATTAATTTCAACATCAAATTATAACCCAATTTGGTCCAAAAAATTACATCCCTTGCCATAAGAGCTTTATGTAAATGGTATTCTTTTTATTAAAATTAATAATTTTTGATTGGTTAATTATTTACAATTTTATGCTATATTTAACACATACAGAAAATAACAGGCAATTCAATGTTTCCACGAACCCTGGAAAACGAATTTTTAATGGTACAACTTACTTTCTTTTACCGGTATGACAAAACTTAGAAAAAAAAACATGACTAAACTATTTCTATTAATGTTTCGCACTTATAAAAGATTGTCATGGATAATTTAATGGTTCCTTAAACTCCATCTAAAAAATGACTTACCTGACTTTTTTTCCTGCGTCATTCATTTGTATATTACGTAAAGAAAGTTCATCAACATTTTAAAGCATTTAATGCATTTTGAGATCTTAAATAATATACTACTCGCGAATCACAGTTTGAAAACACATGCAGTAAAATATCTTAATTGTTTTATTTCGTTGCAGACGAAAGATACCGCTAAATGTTTAACATGACACGCACCTCACTTGACCTTGGTCCTTACTCAGCGGAAAGAAAAAGCAAAGATGCTTCAACATCCGCAGACATGATTTCAAACCAATACTAATTAAAAGGATAGACGTTTCAATGCACTTGACTTCTTCTTATGTACTAGAATGTAGATACCGACATTGATAAAGATTTGAAGATTTATTTTGTATGAAAATTTGACAATGTTATTGTTAACGAGTATAAAATAAAATATGAAAGTCTTCAACTGTTGTCAATATAAGAACACAACGATATTGAGGGAAATTATAAACGTTTGAATGCAAAAAAGAAATAGGAAACGCATTTATTTCACAAATATGAATATAATATGAACGGCTGACTCCCAAAAATTTCTATATCAATTTAATGTGGGCACCATTTACTGCACTCAATTTCATGCCAGATTGGTGCCAGTGTAACCTGATTATTATCTGAGTTAACCGCGCCGACAATCTGCTACATTAGCTGCTGTAAGTACTACGTAAACGGGGATATGTACAGCATGTCCAATACATGCCCAAAATAAAAATAAGTTCCGTCACGCAGAAAATTGCAAACTAAGCGAGGTCCTCAGCAAATCGAATTTGTGTTTCGGTTTTACTTGTTCACGAAATGCAGGTTATATTTTAATTAAATTGTATGGTATACAGTTATATTGCGTTAAAGTGAAGATGGTGTCTGCTAGAAAGATTTTTAAATTTTGGGTTTCAGATAGGTCTATATCTCCACTTGTAACAACCGGATTTCGTTGACTGTCTTTTAAATCGCTCTTAGATCAATTTTTAACTTACTAGTTTCAGACGAACACCTACTCCTAATAGATCCATTTTCGTGGTTAACGAACTCGACCTAACTTTTTTTTTTGTGTATGCCGAGTTTGATTCCGAGAAAAAATAAAAGCGAGAGCTAAAGTGTTAGCAGATATATATATAATGAAATGAAAATAAATGTTCTTCCTTTATTAATGTTTTCATGGCCAATTAATGTTTTAAACTCTTTGTGAAGAGTACTTAAGATTGAATTTCATAGAATAAAATTTCGTGAAGGAATAAGTCAAAATATATATATATATATATATATATATATATGCCATAAGAAAAATAAATGCTTGGAAGGGAATTTGAGCCCGGATCTGGGTTGATACTCCGGTGCGCTGCCGATTACGCAACCCAAGCAAATCTAGTACAGACATTTGTTTTTCTTAATATATATATATATATATATATATATATATATATATTCTCTAATACGAGAGGTAGCGGAACCTCATTTTCCGCTGCCACCCAGTAGCTTCTATAACAAGTAAGAATATATATATATATATATATATATACTTTCCTCATTGTCATTTTCGGCGTCTCCTAGGTTGGATTGATAGAGATATGTAAGTATATTTCAATAATCTTTTCATGAGAGCAATCTCAATAGCTTCATTTCTTCGGAAATCGCTAAAATCGCACGGTTAAAGATCGGTGACCTATGAAGACAAAACAAACAATGACAGATAATTTAACCCAGCACGGCCAATCCATGATCGGTGAGGTGATCACTTACGTTTATTAGGGGTACACATTTTGTTTCTAGTCGCAACGTGGAGAATTAATTATTTTTGGATTAAAAATGTTACATTAAATTTGAAATAAATTCATTACATTAATCACAGGAATGTTTTCTTTTGTAACTATAATTTATAATTGCGCTGTGTATCAGCGTAAATTAATAGTGATTTATGAAATGAACCAAACATTGCAGAAAATACAAGTTACGTTAGACCTATATGTTTTAATTTAACTAGAGTACAGTGGCATTATATGTAAGCTTCTGTCTAATATCTATACAAAGAACCGACACAATCATTATCTTTATGTTAATATATATAGTGTACTATGAAATTGTAACTATTTGGAATATTGGAAGCGCCAGTTGTTTCTGGAAAACTAGTTAAATGTGGGCACGATTTCTGAACAAGACCTGAAAAACAAGAACCTTAATTTGTGGATAAATAAATGTATAAACAAAGTAGAACTGGTTATTACTATTCAATAATTCTACTACTTGGACCAATTGTTTAATTTGCAACGTAATTGTAATGTTATCTATTGTTTTGGTTTGTTTTATATTATTACTGTTCACTGATACATATATTGATATGGATTTTCAAAAGCACGGATGACTTCCTGCCAGATAAGTCCAAGTTTGTCCCTTATCAATCCTAAGAGGAAGAGGTGGGAAGGTGTGAAAAATAAAATTAAAAAAGAACTGAGAATACTGTTGAATCTACATTTTTCGGGGTCGCTTTGCTAACTTCGCTGATTGTATACATTATGATCTCGTGTAAAAATCTTCTGTATTTAATAATATTCGCCGCTTGACTGAAGAGAAGGTTTCATGACCTAAACTGTGCTAGTTTAAATAAATAATTATATATATATATATATATATATATCATGGTTGTTTTCCTCTACTAACAAGGGAACTATCAATCATTGCATGCTGAAACCTAGCTTGATATTTCTCCCAGAGAACCTTTGTGATGTGCTTAGGCCGTATCCAAAAAAGTAACTGACATTTTTAAATGGAAGGCACAGAATCTACGCTAGAATCCAGAAAAAGCAACCCACTATACAGAGCAGATGTACATCCCTGCATGAGTTAAGAGCGAAGTGAAGTGAGGCGGGAAGCGAGGATTATCCAGTATGCCAATACAGAAGATGTATTACTTCCCTGCAGTTTAAATGTGAGATTTAGTCCTGGATTTTAGTGCCTTTCAGATACTTTATGGACACTGCCTTCGTACATCAGAACACTTCTCTGGAAGACATTTTGAGGTCGATTTCGGCATGCAATGTTTGACAGTTCCCTTGTAAGTAGAATCGATGAAGATTTGTACTGTTTTTTATGAAAACCTCAATAGTTACATTCTTAGGGAATTCACTAATATATTAGCCTGAACTCCACTAGTTTTCGATCTGGATAAGCAGATGGTTTATTGTATTGACTTAGGCTTTCACGGCCGGCGTTGCTATGATGATCTTGAAGAAGATTTCCGGCTGTAAGCCGTGGCCTTGAGGCTTGAAGTTCCCCGACGTTTCGGCAGAGACTGCGTCTGGCATCCTCAAGGGTTGTCTCAAGACAAACCTTGAGGATGCCAGGCGCAGTTTCTGGCGAAACGTCGGGGAACTTCAAGCCTCAAGACAAGACAACCCATGAGGATGCCAGACGCAGTCTGTGGCGAAACGTCGGGGGGAACTTCAAGCGTCAAGACCACGGCCTTACAGCCCAGAACTTTTCTTCAAGATCATCATAGATGTTTTTTTTTTTTTTTTTCACTTAAAACCAATATATTAATATTACTGGAAAATATTTAAATTCCATATTCATTAGATAATATTTTCACGATTACACTTCTATTGAAAACTTGGACAACAATTTATTGTAAGTATTAAGATACCGAATGTGTAAGTTGTATTATTTTATTATTTACTTAATGCATTTCATGGTATATAGTTTCGCGTCACGATACGGGAAACTTTCCAATTATATGCGACATGTTATTTTACATAATTTGCATATTATATTCAAGAAATGCTGGAGATGATCTCCGTAAAATTTCTGTTTAAAATCCGAATCATACGAACCCTGAGGCTGTACTGCGGTTCAGGGAACTCTGAAAAATGGAATATGCATGAAACATGAACATGATTCTAGTAAATTCTAGTAAATTGAAAAACTGCACGCGGCTAGCATATTTGCTGATTTAAATCACGTTTCTGATAAATATCTGATCATTTTATTAACTCCATTTATATACGTCATTGCCAATCGTGCAGCTAATGTCAAGGTCATTTAAACTTGAATTATTTCTATATTCAGACCTTAATATTATATCAATTTTCTGAATCAATACTGAAAAAAATACACACAATTTGTTTAATTATACAGGGCAAGTCAAAATGTTGTGCAGGTTTTCAGAAATTTATTATGTGAAATGTAATGAACATATAATATTGTGAGACATATTGTATGAAAGGTAAACTCTCAAAGTTTTTTTTAAATATTCACAGATGTTCTATGTGAGCGCCTTTTGTTACACGACAGATGTCAAGCCGATATTCAATCTCCTGCCAAACTTTCTGTAGCAGTCCGCGGTCGATATCAGCAATGGCTGCTGTGATGCGGTCACGCAGTTCATGCAGTGTTGTTGGAAGTGGTGGTACGTAAACATGATCCTTTACAAGACCCCACATGAAGAAATCACACGGGGTTAGATCTGGTGAACGAGGTGGCCAATGAATGAGTTGTTGATCACCCTGAGATGCACGGCCTATCCAGCGTTGTGGTAAAGCCGTATTCAAATGGTCTCGAACACTGCCATGGTAATGTGGAGGGGCACCATCCAACTGCAGAATGAAATCTGGACTATCCGCTTCAAGCTGCGGAAGGAGCCATTGTTGTAGCATATCAAGGAAAACATGTCCGTTCACAGTACGTTCATGAAAGAAAAAGGGCCCATAAACCTTTGCATGGGAAATGGCACAAAAGACATTCACTTTCGTCGGAGAATCGCGTTGATGTTCCAGAGTTGCATGGGGGTTACCAGTTCCCCAAATCCTTACATTGTGTCTATTCACTTTTCCTGAAAGGTGGAAAGTCGCTTCATCACTGTAAACTACCCTCTCATGGAACTCATTCTCTTCCATTAATGCGAGAAAATCAACACAGAAGGACGCTCGCAAAGCATAATCGGCGGGTTTTTAAGGCTTGAACCAGTTGCAAGTGGTAGGGTTTCATCTGTAAACGTTTCCGGAGAATCCGCCATACAGTTTTTTGTGGTAGTTGAAGTTCTGTCGCTCCCCGGTAGGTGGATTTCTGTGGACTCCGCACGAAGCATGTGCGAACGCGTTCGACTGTCTCTTCACTCGTCGACGGACGGCCAGTCGATTTTCGTTTACAGATACAGCCTGAATCCCTAAATTGTGTGTACCACTTACGAATGGATCTCCCATCCGGCGGGTCTTTATCGTATCTGGTACGGAAATGTCGTTGAACACTAGTCACAGAGTTGTTTACATGGTAATCAAGCACACAGAAAGACTTCTGATCCCCAGTCAACGCCATTTTCCTTTACTGCTCTGCTGTTGACATCTTGCGGGTGAACGCGGAACTTTAGAAGTGGACAACTAAACTTTGAGAGTTTACCTTTCATACAATATGTCTCACGATATTATATGTTCATTACATTTCACATAATAAATTTCTGAAAACCTGCACAACATTTTGACTTGCCCTGTATTACTTATATGGTTCTTTGTAATTCAGTATAAGCTTATGCAAAGAGCTTGACATAATTTAAGTGATTCTGGATGTTAAATTATTAGTTGTAATTTTCTAATTTTAAACCACTAGTAGATTTGCTCATGTCTTCCATTACTGTTTTAATCTCGGGCTGACCGACTAATCGAATTAGATGTTTTAGTGATTTCCGCGTAGGTGGGTCAAGAGGGAAGTGGGGAAATAACATTATCCAGGATTTGAAGGAGGTAAATAATACAGACGATGTGATTTTTAGAAAATATTAGCTATGTATAGGGATGTATGGAGAGCTTATTACCTTGTTCGATAGTGCCAAGTGAGTTGGCGGTTTCCGACTATTTCTTAAAAGAATACTGGCTTGAACACGGCTTGATTTCCACCTTCTTTTTTTCACACATGCACATATAAACACACACACACACATTTAAGTATATAAGTTATAGCTACGTGTAGCTGTCATGGGAATTCGAGTTGGGAAAATATTGTACAGTTGAAGGACCAGTTCTGTACTTTGTACAATCTGACTTTGCAACTTGTGGAGTCTATTGGAAAACAGTTCCCATTGGTAGAAAAAAAAACTTGATAGGCAACTCAGGCATAAGATTAATGGCAAATGTCAGTTGCTCAAACAAGATCTACATGGGAATCAGCAACTCAAAGTAATATTCTTGAAAGAGCTTGTTTTTAATATAATTATTTTGTAGTATACCATGATGAGGTCAAAATACAGGTATCCATGAAGACAATAGAATAGAAGTATTTAATCATGGAATTTGTAATGAATTAAAGTAATAAAATTTCTGTCTTTTAACCATTATTTAACCCACTCATCTCTGTCATTACTTACTGCTTGTAATGTCCCGTAGTCCTACTCCGTTATAATATTCCACTCCTTTTGTAATGATCTTAAAAGTTTCTTTTAAATTTTTAATACGTTTCATCAAACGTCATTTAATATTTTACAATATGCGTGGGAGGAAAACGACGGACACATCTTAATATTGTTTAACTTAGTTCTGACCATATTCTATAATTGCGTTAATGCAAATAAGTGCTCAGTTGTTTGTTTTAATTATGGAGAGCTGCAAGACACTCTTATAGTTCTAAAAATATATACTGATTTCGAAATAATCATCGTACTTTAGTCCAATGCTCGTCTCTAAAATACAAAAATCTCAAGATTGTGTACAGTTAGTGTAATGTGTGCAGATTCTCGTGCAAGATCCATTGTGTAGAAAGTGCTTTAGTTTACAGGAATAATAATTGTTATAATTACTGCAAAATACAATAAGCGCATTCAACTTGGAGATGACGATGCAATAGCAAAATATACTCTACATGTTGTTATTTAGTATGTGTATCAATTCTCAAACCGAACTAACAAGGAAAATGTCAAAACCTAACTTCAATTTCTCCCAGAGAAGCGTTGTGATGTACAAATGCCGTATCCAAAAAAAATATTTGCCTTTTTAACTGCAAGACACAAAAATCGAAACCAGAATCCAGCAATGGAAACCCATTTTTCGGAGCAGATGGACTCCTTGCTTAAGTAAGAGCGGTGTGGAATGAGGCGCGACGCGGCGCAGACGGCAGGTAATGAGAGCTATCCAGTCTACTGAATCACGAATTGTATTAGTTCACTATAGTCTAAATGAGAGGTTTGGCGCTGGAGTTTAGTGCCTTACAGTTAAATCGCAAGTAGTCAACTAAAACAGTTGTCCAAATAAAGTATGTCTTCGCATTCCGCATTATGTAATTTGGTCTTTTTCCACCATGGAATCTTTGTATTAGTATTCTATCAATGGATAAGTTATAATCATTTATTTACTTTTTATCACCATTTAATACTTCCATATACAACAGAGTGTGAAAGAAACACGAACAAGTGGTATTATTCGTTGTGTAACACTGAACATTCGAATCACAGATGAGAATGTTTTGAATACTAATCAGCATTGGATATTCCTAGAACTTTAATTACAAATACAGTTTTTTTTAAATCTTTATATTTTCTTAATTTATATGAACATAAACTATTATAGCCATTGTATTATATAGCTAATATACAGACTTGCGATTAACCTGTTTAACACGGAACAAATATTAGCCGGATATACAAAAAAATCGAATAGGCCTACTGTACATAACTGCCTAGATATAATCTAAATCGATTTTTGATTTGAAAGTGGGTAGCGGATGAGAACCCTCTATGAGGCAGTCTCATCAAAGGGTCTAGCGTCCCTTCCCTCGCGAGCTTCAGGTCACACTGGCCCGGTGCGTAGTAACTGATCGAAGGGTCCCTTGTACTGGGTAACGTGTGAAGGCCTCAAAGGACAGAAATAAATGTGCGGAGGAGGCACCCATTTTCCAGGGAAAAATGTGGAGACCCATTCCCGGGGTAACAAGGGAGAAGTCCTCAACGGTCCTAAGGAGCGGAAGAGGCAGCCCTCTATTTGGGGTTCATACAACTGGGGGCTATGATGTCTAGCCTTAAGATGGCAATCCCATCGTACATCTCTCTCTGCGGAACGCCAGTAACGTACCCAGACGAAATACTTTATTACTAAAAGTCTCATAGATAATGGAGAATCTATGAGACCGGAACAAGCCACATGGGCTTAATCCGTGATTGTTGATGTTGATGATGATGATTTGAAATAAACTTGTGCAAACTAAAGGAAATAAGAAATGGGGAGAAATTCCATGAATAGCACATATCTTCGATGCTAGTGTTTTTTTATTTTATGTAATGGCATTCGAACATTGAGATAACATCATTTGTTCATCTGATTCATAATCATAGTTCTGGCTTCCCAATAATATCGATGATACTGTAGTTGATATGATCTCTTTGGTGATGGGAAGATGATTTGATTCAGTGTCCGTGAAAAGATTCCATAAAACAGTACTTTTTCTAAAAAAATTGAAGGATATAGTTATAATAAGTAATATACAAATCTGTTAAATGAATAAAATGTCTCTTCTCAAGATAAACTACCTCCCTTCTACTTAATAGACTTATGATCTTAAAATCTTATTGTTGAGAAACAATTAAGTATTTCTACCTTCTTATTCTTCACCCATACAAGTCTTAGGTCTAGAGGCTTGTTACGATTTCACTGACGAATTTCGAATCCCAACGCTTCCTTGGACGTCCCAGAGCTTGGCTTTGTGAATACTATCTGAACCCATTCGTCGCAAATGATTCATCCAGTTGTTCTGGCATTCTCAGATGTACTTAATGACTGGTTGTAAGCGTAATATTTTTATAACTGATGGAGGTAAGATACTTGCTTTATTAATATGTCGGATAATTTGGATTTTTTCCAACATTTGTCCAAGTTATAAAATAGAGTACTGGAAATACAATAACGCAAAGTCTGCTTTTTCCAGGTAGAATAATATTATAGATATTTATGTATGTTGGATATTATGATAACAATTATGACTGAAGGCGATAGGATGAAAAATCCGAAGACCTCTGGGCCGAGGATTTTTAAATTGTTCGAACGTACAATAATTAGTAATATCCGGACACATAAGAAACTTAATGGCGGGGTAGTCTGTTACAAAAATAAATAACAAATTCAATAACCTAATATTTTAGATTGAATCAAGTAAATCTGAATGGCCGTCAGATTTAATAGGCGACTATAAAGGAGAATGTAAGGTTTTAATAAACAACTATCAATAAACAAGATAACTTTTTAACCATGATAATTTTTATACCCGCGCGGACGTTGTCTTACAGAGATATTGCCAACAATTGGAAGCAGAAACCAACCTTGAAATTTCTTCCAGAGAAGCGTTGTGATGTACCAAGAGCGTATTAAAAAAAATGCCTTTTTAACAGTAAGTCGCTAAACTCCAGCGCCAAACTTCTCATTTAGACTATAGGGAAATAATACAACTCATGACTCGGTAGACTAGATAACCCTCACTATCTGCGGTCTGCGCCGCGTCCCGACTCACTCCACACTGCTCTTATTCAAGCAGGGATTCCATCTGCTCCATAAACTGGGTTTCCATTGCTGGATTCTGGTTTCAATTTTTGTGTCTTGGAGTTAAAAAGGCAGATGATTTTTTGGACACGGCTTTTGTTCATCACAATGCTTCACTGGGAGAAATTTCAAGTTAGGTTTTGACATGTAGTGGTTGACTGTTCCCTTGTTAGATCGGTTTAAGAATTCATATGCATACTAAATAACAATATAAAACATAATGTTAGAAGATTCCGGGTTATGTGGCCGTGGTCTAAAACAGGTATTTCTTCCAGACCTTTCTCCCTCAACTGCGGAGGGCATCTTCAGTGGCGAGTACTACTAGGTGATGTTACCTTGTCGTAGACTCGGCTGTAAGTGAGTCTACGACAGGGTAACACCGCCTAGAGGCACTCGCCACTGAATATGCCCTCCGCAGTTATGGGAGAAACGTCTGGAAAAAATACCGGTTATAGACCACGGCCACATAACCCGGAATCTTCTAACATTCTGATTACCGGCCGTGAAAGCCTTCATTCCACAATATTAAGCATATTTTGCTATTACATTATCATTTAGAAGATGAACATACTAATTGTATTTAGCAGTAATGATAATTATTATTCCAGTAAAAGAAAAAATACTTACTACACACACACTCTTGCATGAGAATCTGCACACATTATATTATCTATAAACAACTTTCAGATGTTTGTATTTAAAAGACTCAGGAATTAAAGTACGATGATTACTTCGTAACTAGTACATGTTTTTAAAACTGTAAAAGTGTCTTGCAGCTTTCCATAATTAAACCTATCAGCCGATCATTTAAAAATATAAATTCAATTATAAGCTGTGGTCAGAACTAAGTTCAACAATATTAATTAAAATGTGGGTGTTTAAGTTTTGCCTTGTTACATCGCGTTACCACTAGAGTTGTCAAGCTGTAGTAGATCCATAACAGTAGATTTTTCTAAAGTTCTTTTGAGCAAATAACATTAATATTTTGTCAATGCTTATTGGTAAAGAAATTACTCTTTATATGGATTGTTTATTAGGATCTTACTGTTATTTCGTTACAGATGTTAAGATGTAGGTTAATTGAAATCGTGGTTTAGGGTTTAAGAGAATTTGCATATAAATGGATCACGCATTCATTCCCACTTCCGTAATTTGTAAGGTTTTAATGTGAGGTAAATATTTTGCATCAAATACGGAAACACAGCGCATTAATCTACACTCTCAGTGTTAATATGAAAGTGAATCTGCGAATCATGATCGTGATGTTTTAGTTAAGTCATGGAAGCAGGTTACAATGGATTAAGAACTCCGCAATGTTATGACCACAAGCTATTTAAAATGCAAACCGGTTAAAGAAAGGAGTTCAACCGCGAAATCATCGGAAGTAGTTACATCGTACAATATCACATTTTCTTAGTGTGTATAAAGATGCAAATTAGATGTAATATCTTTCTTTGCAGGAGTTTGACCGCATTTCTCAACAAGTAGTCTTTGTTTCTATAGGTAATCATGGAGAATCGTCCTGCATGAATCATTTTACATAATATCAAACAGTATTTGAAATACTGTATGATATGAAGCCGATCTATTTAGGGGTGCATTGGTTCAAGTCTACATGGGGAAGAAACATTATCTTCTGTCAGTCTTGGTACGGTACTTGTATCCATCATCGTGAAAAATCTGCGTAGCTACGATAAGCAGAAGTTCCAGGTTGAGAATACCAGCTATTTTTTGATAATTTGTTTTATTATAAATTAATTAGTTTATTTTATTGAATGGGAAGTTCTGACGATTAATTCATATATAGGCCTACATATAATTCTTATGTATGTGTGTTTGTCACTGAACTTCTCCTAAACGACTGGACCTATTTTGATGAATTTCTTTGTGCGTGTCAGATTGGGTCCCTCAATGGTTTAGATTCATAATTGGGCTCTCTAAAACCATTAACTGTAGTTCACCTGAAGTGAAAAATCGCTCTAGCGATGACAATTTTCGATGTTTCAAAACAAAACTCAGTATATTTTATTACAATACCGAGGTAGGTATTATCCAAAAAACTGATCGAAATCCGGCAATTAGAAGTGAAGGTTTCCTTGAAATCTGAAATTAACAACTGCCTAAACGACTGGAACGATTTTGATGAAATTTTTTGTGTGTGTTTGTGTGTGTTTGAGTGGGTCTCTGGATGGTTTAGATTCATAATTGGACCCGATAGGTGGCGCTGCGATCGGGTTATAGGAATTTTTTATGTCAGATGTGTAGTCATCTGTATTAGCGACATATTACGCATGACAACAATGTGACACCATCATGCATGCTTCTTGAGTCACAACAGATGGCAGTGACGAATTTTCTTGCGAACTAATTTAATAATATTCAATTACGTCTTAATTAGTGAATTTTATGGTACAAAAGTAACTTAATTTTTATCGTTCGGCCATAACACGAGAATTAAACGTTCGGGCAGGACAGCGTCTTCCGGGATCGCTAGCATTGCAATAACTGTTTTATTTGTTTGAATATATTAATATTTATGGAATTTGTATATTTTATGTCTTCTTTAACGTCTGGTACGGATGGGGGACCGACAAGATGATACCATATGAACCCTATGATCGTCCACCTATGTGATAAAACATTTGTCGATATGTTGCTGGTAAGCGAAATGCCTTGTAGGTCTATCGCGCTATGGAGTTATTTTTTAAGTGTGATAATATGTAGATCATTACTTTAAAAAGTAATTTATAAGCTTTTATTTTAAAGTATTTTTTTTTAAATTTTCTGTTGAAAGTTAAAGATCGCAATCACACGAACCATATGTTATCTCAACAATTAATAATATTTTACTTTACAGCTATGATATTTGGTGTAAAGGATATTAGGGGGTTTTCATATTTTAGTATAAAATAAAGGAGAACTATTTACTCAGGACATGTTTAATATAATCTTAAATCTCACAAAAATGATGGAGATAAAATAGTATAAATACAGTAGAGAATGTGAATATTGCCGTACATCATAACCATGTATTTTATTTTGGTTAAAGATTTTCCTGCATGTCTTTAGAATATGGTCTTCTTTAGAAGTCCACCGCTGTGGTCTCGAGGTAGCGTGCTGCCTTGTCACGCAGCGGGCCCGGGTTCGATCCCCGGTCGGGACACTTTTTCTGGGTGAGGTTTTTATCAGAGTTTTTCCTCACCTGTAAGACAAATGTCAGGAAAACTTTAAGGCCCAAACGGTCCCCGAAATAATATGGCCATCGCAATCATCATCATTCATATCCATCTTAGATTAAGCTTAGGATTAGGGGCTCTCCTGGCGCACCACTATCATTATGATCACCCATCATATCATCGGGGCAACGTAACCCCGCCTTCCAGGCGCCCCAACCTCAAAAGTGGGTTACAAGTACGCAGAGAACACCAGGAATGTCGAAAGACAACCTGGGACATTTGAAAAAAATGACCTTCTTTAGAATATGGTCACATAATATTTTCACTCATTAAGCGGAATCAGAAGAATAAAGAGAGGAATTATATGTTTCGTATCCTAGTAAGATAAACTGACTTATGAGACCCTTGTTTTAGTAGATGATTAAGATTTCCAGTTTCTGAAGGAAATCGGCACGAGATGTCAGCAGAATTGTCCGCCCCGCGTGTCGACTGTTTTATCCCCAGAATGTAGAACTCATATCATATAAATGCCAGGGTCTTGTTGCCATCAGAATATTAAGTCAGTTTTAAAATTCCGATAATTGAGAATCAAACTCGCGAAATTTATGTTATCAGCGTAGTGCCTTAACCCACTACAGAAGGTTGTGGTTACTTCCCCTTAAAATTCTGATATATATATATATATATATATATATACATTTTCATACTGAGAATTTGCTGATATTTTAAATGTTCTTATATAGACCTACTTACTGCTTTGTTTTAAAGTCTTTATCTTAATATTCTTCTTAATATTTATTTTATGTACGTGGAAATTTGTGGAGACTTTATAATGCAGTTGGAATTGATTTGAGATCTAAGCGCGATATCACTTAATTATTTAATAACACCAACCTTCTTCTCAAGGCAGAGGATATCAGTGACTTAAACAATGAAGGCTGAGATAAAAATCTTCAGAATTAGTTAGGATAATGGATAGCGCAGTGTTTTTTTCTAGCTAACATGTATGCGAGAAATAACTAAGCTGCAACTTCCCGGAGGCATATAGTTATATAGATTACTAGAGCTGTTCCGGGATTTCACTTGCACTCAGGCACTCGGAGTCATGTCTTCATATGCAGTTAATGACCCTTGTTTTTCTTTTTTCTTCTCTTTCTATTGCGAAAAATGTCAGAAGAAAGCATAATTACAGTATGTTGTAATACGTGTTCAATCTTAGATAATCAAATTAACTTCTTACTCATAATACTAAGATTATTAGCACGTCATAGCATAGACAGTTATGATGTATGCTGGAAAGACGAGGGTTCGACTCCGGATGGAGAAGGAATTTAAAATTGGTCTAAACAGCCTCTAATGGAAATGAGTACCAGACGAATGTTCTGTGGGTGAAGACGGTCGGCACTTAGGACTGACAACTGTAGAGATTGCTTATGAAGGAGGGAGCCTTTTCCGCCTATTACCAGAAGAATCTATTTACTCATAAGACCATTTTATATATTTAATTTTGTCGTATACGTAAATACACCATTTGGTTTTATTTAGCTTATTAATGATTAACATATTTTGGGGATGAAATAATAGTTTACAATAGATGCATTCTCATGAAAAGTTTAATATAACTGTAGCCTATTAATTTTAACCTCAATGTCGGTCCCGGTTTCGAAGTTCGTACATAAACCGATTTCACAAGCGTAAAAATGCATATTATGGTTTAATTTGAAATACGAATAAAGCTATGGACACTATGTCATAGATTTATGCTAGTTGAAAACCTCAAGTCTGAAATGAAAAGCGTCTGAAAAAAAAGTCCTCTTTTACACCCAAATTTGAACTCGGATGCTGTAGATGTGAATTGTTAAAGAACGTCATTAAAAAATAGGCCTACTCATTCAGATCCTTATATCATGACTTAACTTCTAAAACTTGGTACTACCTTTGTGGTTTTGGATTAGCTCTTCCAGCACAGGATCTGTTCGGTTAAATCCACGTTATTTGTAGTGATTTGAATGAATAAAACTCTTGGATTCAGCTTGCGTTGAATGGAAGTTAAAAGCTGTCGTATTGCGTACAATATAAGTGTGTGGCATTTTAAGAACTCTTCGATATGAAGAAAAAAATAATAGCAGGTAAAATTCCTAGATTTGCTCATCCTCGGAGTGGTAATTAACCTCACAGTAGAAACTGCTTACCCCATGACGCAACAACACTAGAATACCCTTGGCCAACCTGTCTCACACCCACTTGTATTAATCACAGAAGTGAACCACTAGAGGGTGACATGTCGTCAGCATATCGAAACCGCAGTCGTTATAGCTGGTTTTCTCAACCTGGAGCTGCTATTTATTTTAGATACTCAAATTTCTCACGATGGTGAGCGGGAACCGGTTCCATGAGAAAATTTCTTTCCACATAGGAACTCGAACTAACCCAAGATCCGTAGTTCTGCCACAAAGCATCAAGTTTGAAACTGTTCGCCTAGGCTCGGGGTCATAGCTAAAATAAGTGGCGTTAATTCCACGAAGCAAATATAAACTTGATCTTTAGGAAGATACTTTTGATGCTCTCTTGGTTTAATAAATTAAAAACTCACATATTTGGGCTGGATTTGATCTCGCGACTTTCAGGTTCATTGGCCAACGCATTGCTATTCGTAGGTCAGCATCGGTACTTTGTTCAACTAACAGATTATTTCAAGAGTTACTCAACAATGTGTTTCCAATGAATTATTAAGCTCTTGTAGAATGAAAGATAAACATGGAAGCTTCTTGTTGGAAAACATCCAGTTGGTAGACATCGAATGAAGTGGGAGAATAACATTAACTATGATATGATGGAAGCAGAATATACAGGGGATGGTTGGAAACATTCTTTCAGGATAGCGATGTGTGGAGAGCTTATTCCGCGTGGCCATGAACCTACGGATTGTTTGATAGTGCCAGCGAGTTAGTTATTTGCCTTGATCGTCTCATTCCATTAATTGTTCTGTGTATTTTCGTGATAGGCTACGATATATGACAATTATTGTTATTAGAATAGAATAGATTTAGAATAGATTTATTTAGCCTGGTGGAGTTAAGGCCATGTGGCCTTCTCTTCCACTCACCAGAACAAGCATATGTTACATATGAATACAAAAAAAAATACAATAATAGTCATATAAAACAGGACAAACATATGTTACACATGAATACAAAAAAAAATTACAATAGTAGTCATATTAGACAGGACAAACATGTTACATATGAATACAAAAAATAGTTACAATAATAGTCATTGAACAATTAATTATCTGTCATATTGAATAATAATGAATTAATGTCTAATAATAGAATGAAACTAAATACAATTAAAATTAAATTAATGATACAATGAATAAAAAAAGGAATAATAGCTCGAATCTACTATGCATAAAAAGAAGAGAAAAAAAAATACACTACAATGAATTAATCTACGCTTTTTATACAAGGCATTAGGTAAATATATTAACAAATCCTAAGTCTATTTTTATTAAATAATGCAAAAACGCATTATTAATTCTTAAAAAGTAGTATTAGTGAGTTGTTTCTGTTAGTGATTTTATTTTCAATTTATTTCTGAAAGATGGTAAAGTTTGGCAGTCTCTGACATAGGGTGGAAGTGAATTCCATGTTCTAGCAAGAGAAACTGTAAAAGATTTCGAATAATAGGTAGTATGATGAGGAGGGATATAGAGGACACTGTGCTCAAGGGATCGGGTATCTAAGTTATGTGTATCAGAGAGTTTAGTGAAACGGTGTGATAAATAATAAGGTAAAGATGTGTGTAATATGTTATAGAGTAGGCATAGGGAATGGATGGTTCTACGATCTTGAAGACGAAGCCATGACAATTGTTCCAGGGATGGTGTAACGTGATCAAATCTACGTATACCACAAATAAAACGTATGCAAGAATTGTGAACACGTTGAAGTCTTTGGGTAAGAACAGTATTTAGGTCAGTAAAAAGAGTATCACAATAATCATATTTGATAATAATTATAATTATTAAAAAGAACTGAAATGGTCGAGCATTCAGAACGCTGTAATTTTTCTTAACGCATAGGCCTATATATGTTTATTTTGTTCTGAACAATTCCTGTAAGAGCTGTATGTAACTGCTAACGAAGAGATCAAATATAAAAAATTAACAAAAGTATAGGGGTAAAATTGAGGAGATATAATCTCAGGTGTTCATTAATTGAATATGTAAGTAGCCTATAACATATAATGTTAACATTGTAGTGTGAACAGTTTACTTTTTTGTTGGTATAAAATGTTACTAAACTAACTGCAATATTTCATCTTCTGTAAACAGCCACCATTATGACAAAAATTCGCACTCTTCTAGTCCACTAACAGATTATCTAAATAATTGTAACCATATGCATACCTTATTGAAAATAAACCAATGGCAGTTGAATTTATTTGCATTTTGTTTTATACAAATAGCCTACATATGTTGACAACGAAGTGCAATTCGTGCCTATTTGGTGGTTTGTGTTTATTCCTATTGCACGATTGAAAAATAATGTAGGCCTCTAAAATGACTCGTCTACATTTTAACGTACATAGGCCTATCTGCATATCTCTAGAAAATGGTGGAAATTAATATGCGGATCAATTTGATCATGAGACAAATATAAGAACTAATTTGATATAGTTAACGAAAAAAATGATCATTTGGTTATTTTATAAATAGGGACCGAATAATGATCTGAAAAATTTGTGATCCGCAGTGAAAGTGTTACCAAATATCAAAGCTAGTTATTTTCTGAAGAAAGGAGCAAGATCGGTCATTTATCGTGCTGTTATATAATCAATAATGTAAAATTGTGATTTAAACCGTCTACTCGTGTCCGGAATAATACCAGGTAGAGGGAAAATATGAAATGAAGCCGCTATTATTGCTGGTGTTTGATATACACGGATGCCGACTGACCAGACCTGAAGCACCATCACACGGCCAGATGAAATTAAATGAAAAGAAACGGAAGAGAAGAGTGAGAAATAGAGGAACTACTTATTGACAGCATGAAATTGGATGAACCCTCCGAAAAACTTGCCGTAACTCCAATTTTTCCATCACGAACCCACATGAAGTGGACGAGACGTGAATTCGGGACTCAGATTTGACAGACGAAAACGCCATGGAGAATGCAGAAAATACTGATATGCATTTAATTTTTTTTAACGCATGAATATTTTATGTCCTAAGGTGACCAGAGCCTTTACATTGATTGTACTTACCGATTTGTTTAAATTTTAATTAACAATGAGACTGGTTACTATTAAATGATACATTGGATTAAAATCCATTATATTATTAACGATTGAGAAATCCACGAAAACTTTACAGTTATTTTGACCGAACACGGAATTTGAACCCACGACGTTCATAATATAGGTCTATCATGCTATCTTCTGAGTAAGTTAGCTAGATTGTGTATAGTATTGATATAAAATACAACGTGGTAAAACAGTTTCTAACGCAGAATCACATTAACTTCAGTTTTCACTAAGTTTGTTGTAATTGTAAAATATATTATCTTTAAAATGATTATGTTTATAGTTTAAAAGCGAGAGAACAAGCTGTAAAAACAAATACAAATAAAACAAACTATAAGATAAACGAGCAATCTCGTTTAGAACGTGACAGGAACTGGAAGCGGCGTGCACAAGGAATTTGTAGGTAAGAGTGAGTTAGGAACACGTGGTTCAGGAATGCAACTTACACCTGACCAGCACATTAAATACTTAATATCATACGATGAGAGTATTAAAGATCCTGTTTATCCCAACTTTCAGCAGAATTTGCTTAGTGGTAAAATATTTAGGCCTATTTTCCTTTTTCATCTCCAATTAAAAAAAATATGGATGTAGTAAAATCCATTTTTTTATCACTCGACCTAGAATTAGATATTTACAAGGTTTTTAAACATTATATTTTAACATAGTAGTTGACTCTTAAATGTTAAGTTATTGTAAATCCGAAATTTTCTATTTATTATTTAAACAAATCTCTTTTACTACATTCGATTTAAGAGTTTTTAATTAGCATTTGCTCAGAGATCTAGAAATATGCTTTATCAGTAAAATTGTGCTATTGAAAATGATAATTTATTTAGTTCAAAATCAATTACTGTGAATTATTTTTTCATATAATTTAATTTCATTAGATTATTAATAAGAAATATACTTCGGTAAACTAAATATGTTTTCTATTAATTTTATTTTTGATATAAATTATTTTCTAAATATCTTCTAAATTGAAGAAATATAGTTTTATTTACTATTTCAATGAGAAAAAAAAAGGATAGTAATTTCATTTGAAATTTAAAAGAAGTGAAACAAGTTTCTTATGAATACAGTTTAAATACTCATATGTAAAGCTGAAAATAGTAACTAAAAATTACATTTTCTTTCGTGAGTCACTGATTTTTCCTTCCTTACTAGCCTAAAATTAATAAATATATTAGAGTTTAAATAATACCTCCCTTTTCTTTACGATATATCAGAATTTATCATTACAAAATAATTTCTTCTAATAAAAAGACTACATGAATTTGGCAAAACATTCTGTGCTTTGGTTTTTCCTCTTAAATATTTTATATTTTAATGCACCAAAAGTTATTTTAATAAAATTTACGTTTCCTTAAATATATTTACTCTGTAATGTTAAATATGTTTAATAATGCTCTGTTTAAATGCTGAATGTTCGGTAAAAAAACAATTGTGAATTTGGTAGTACACATACTCTGAATATTGACTGTTTTAATATACATATATTTATCTGAACTTCCACTTCGTAATCCAATTTCAAATGAACACACGTGGGTTTTGTTAGATATGCAACACAATTACAAAATACCGTCACAAATATCTGCTTCACTCGATGATCAAAAAATTTAAATTCGATTAGGTATGATCTAAAAGTTAAATAAATTCCTTAATGGAGCGGTGATACGTTTAGATAATGACGCACCTTAATGAACGCCATGCTGTAGCCACTATCTGACTTGAATCACGTTGTTGGTACGATGAACCTCCGTCAACGGCTGTCCTCCAACACAAAATTGAACACAACTGATTTACTGGTAAAATCCTCCATGCTCTTTATATAGTGTATTAGGTTGGATGTACACAGAAAATCCGGAAGGATCGAGGGTGGTAGTAAGGTGATTGTAGAGGTGGAGGAAAAGTCACAAATTCTACAGAACGTCGAAACAATAAACGAAATTCAGAGAGGACGAAGGGAGGAAAAGTGGGGGAACAACACGTGAATTTTACTACGAAATCGCAAGAGGTAATTCTAGCTACTACTATGTGAAGGTAAGGGAGAAAAATATGATGAAGACACATGTAAGAGGAGGTTTTAGTAGAAGGGAGATGAAAGTAGATGTTGGAGGGGTTATGGAAAATATTAGATTGTGTGTGAATTGGACGTCGATTAGTATGAAAAAGTGGGAGAAATTTTTTCTTTCTTTCTCTTTGAAGTTTAAGAAAGGTTGGGAGGGAGGATTTGATATTATTCTCAAGGTAGTGAGAGTGCTTGACGAGAAGGGGAAGGATGAAGTGGGGAGTGAAGATGCAAGGTGGAGCTGATGGCAAACTTATGTCCCAGTGATGTAATAGCAGTGTTACGTTCTCTCGATACAAATCTCACTTACTCCACAATTTCTTTACCTAAGGTTTTTCTTGCCTTTTCTAGAGATAGTAACATTAATTATTTTCTGTTTCTATCTGTTCGTTCCACTCATTCTCCAGACAATGACATTTTACCGTTGCCTTTACAGAAACACATTTTGGGATGCTTATAAACGTACGCATAAAGAATGTCTCACATAACCTGTCTTATCTAAAGTGTTACATAAAATTATTGACCACAGACATTGGATAGCTGCATTAGAGATAACACCAAAGCTGACTTAAATTTTACTAAATCTTAAATAATGAAAGAATTCCATTGAAGATAACACAGTTTTTATATGATAGTTAAATTAGATCTAATAATATTTAAATTAAATCTATATAGAGCAACTTCAATGATACTTTTATCCTAAAATAGTTTTGGTTGTACGAAACATTTAAGTGGTTTATATTTATATAAATCTTATTATATAATTATTTCTATTTATTTCAAGTTTATATATAGTAGTTGATGCGATCACCTCTACTCACTTGCTGAAATAAATTAATGCGTTTTTATATGGCAAATCTTATATCACATCGATTCAACTCATTTTGTATGTATTAAAAAGCCATAAAAACCATTTATATAGTCAAAGAATGTGTTCTGAAGTTAGTTTGCATCTGGGTCCTAATTCCCCGATTCAAAATCAACCTGAGTCGTATATTTTCTCAGAAATGAAAGTATTGAGTGTGACGTTTTTGGAAAGGCTGTATTGTAAAAATTATTTATCTTGGGTCATAAATCTACAACATGCAAAAAAAATTATATATGGAAATACGAAGACTCTGAATAAAATTTAATGACCATTTTACCCCAGTTATTCGTAACATTAACGACTTGTGACGTTGAAGACCGATGTTTATTGATCAGCAGCATGAAGATGGAGTAAAAGTTTTCAATAAAACCCTAGTTAACTATTAATACTGTTTCTGATATTTCGCTTGTCTAATAATATTGACTTGATTCATTTAGATTGTAGTCTAACTTGTATGAATATTTACTTATTTATTCTATGTTAAGATCTTATATATTTTTTCTATACATACCATTTTTCACTAATTGAGTGGAATAGAAGGCGTTATGACCTTATATCTGGGAGTTGAAATAAATCATCATACAAATTATTTCACATGCACATGTAATATATATTTTATTTAGTAGCCGTAGCGTAGTGGTTAAGGCACTGAGCTACAAGCCGAAAGGTCGAGGGTTCAAGTCCCGGTGGGTCAGGATTTTTAAACTGACCCAAACCTTCTGGCGGCACTATGACCCTTGGGTCGACTCAGCCTCTAACGGAAATAAGTACCAGACGCTTGTTCTGGGGGTAAAGGCGGTCGTCACGCAGGGCTGACAACCCGGCTGACATCAAGTGCCGATTGTTCAGAAATAGTGGGAGCCTTAACCTCCTACTACCCCAAGGGCCTCCTGAGGCCTGTAGTGGGATTACTTTACTTTACTTTTAACAGCAGCAATAATGATACTAGGCGTGCTTCATTTAATATCATAAGGCGCATATAATTTGTATTGTATTACCCCACAGTACAAAAATTCAGATTTAAAATATAAAAAAAGAGTAAACTGGTCCCATTATTCATAATACATATTATCTTTCTTCTGCGAGAGAACATACTAATAGAAATTCTCCAATATATTTAGATAGTGGCAATAAGTAATGAAGCCGTGAAACCTTACTCTATATATAAGGATACCCTATCTGAATTCGATTATGCAGAACATTGGTTCGAACTCTACTTTGTTATGGTGGTGAAGCATGCATATCAAGCAAAAAATTGAAGAGAGAACACTAGCTAATGAAATTAAGTTTATCACATACGTAGTGGATTATGTCAAATATGTTCATGGACGCGTTGAGTATAAATTGAAAGAACTAGAACTGGAACCTATAATAAATTGTTTATATAACACAGACCTGCGAAATTAATTATTTGTTTCTGCGGCACAATGTTTAGCAGGCCTCTAAACCTAATTTTAGTGTGCTGAATTTAAATATGTTAAGTTTTCCGTATCACGTATTTTTTTTGCCACGTTGAAATTAAATATTTATTGTTTTTGCGTTATATGTAATAGCCATAACCCTTCAAAATGTTGTATAATCTACAGAGGGTTTATACAATATCAATTGTGCAGTTGAAACAGTTTAAAATTAATAAAAAGCTAGTAGTATACCTTAAGAACCCTATTTGCTCCCCCGCTTAGCAAGAAATGAACGGTGAGTTGATTGGTGTTTGTGCTCCTGCCGAGGATTTTCTCCTACCTAACACCAACTATAGTAGGCAATCTTGGAGACATCCCATCGATCCTGGTACCTCATTTACATCTCTTTTATGGAATCTCTAACCATGTTCTTCACTTAGTGTTCCTAAATTCTCTGGGAAATCATGAAGATGAGAGTGAAGGAATTTAAGCTCATATTGCATCCCATTGCCCTAAAATTTTCGAGTATGTTTTTTTACAATTTTCTCATATTAATCAACTTTAAAATTACCCAGAAACTTCTCGATGACGTCCTTGTATGATTCGCAAGCTTTTAATTCCATGTCAGACATGCAGTTCTTAAAAATAACATCCCTAATAAGTTTGCGAAACTGTGGCCATCAAAAAGCCTTCCTCCAATTTTGCCTCCAACAGTAACAAACATTTTTAGCAATGCATTGGTAATAAGGGACATTTTTGTCCAAAACTTTATCAAATTGCTTAATTAATCCTAGTTTATGTTCAAGGAGGTAGCAATATTTTCTTCGAGAATCAACTACATATTTATTACATTTTTTTTTGTTCCTGCCACCAGCTGTTTTCTTTCGACCAATTATTAACTTTCCAGTGTCATTTTCCGGATCTAGAGTCCAAATCGAATGAAAAAACACGGAAATTTCGTGTACCCTCCTTGTAGTCCCAATAAATTACCGCACGCCTTAAGGTCACATTATATATTTCTTCTAGAATAATACACATGTTTGTATATGTACACTGAATGATCTACTGGAACTGAATCTAATTTATTCCCATTATCCAGAATAATGCCTTTTAGACAATTTTTTCCCTAGAGTCAATACATATACGCCAATATGCCGGTTCATAAACTGTTCCTAGATGACCATTCAAGCCAGGGATATAACAACAGTACATTACGAAATCCTTTTTTTAAATTTATTCTTCAAGATGTTTATACGTACTAATAAAAAGTTGTACCAGTAGCTAACAAATTGTCTTATTTAAATCTAGAGCATAAAAGTCCACTTTTTTTTTGTAAGACCTAAATTGCAAACCAAATTGTTTAATGTTGATTAATTGATAGGGAAGCGGATTGTTGTCTTTTGATTGTAGGGACAAATTGAAATCATCTGCGCTTAAGGTGGAAGGAGTGCTGGAACTACTCTCCTATAATGTTGATGGTGGATTTGGAATTGTAATATCGGCCTGTGTGCTTATGGCTTACTGCTTCCGCAGTTTTTCCTCGGAAACTGTGTAATGTAATCAGGAGTGAATCGTAGGATGAACCTACCATTAGTTAAACACAATAAAAACTAGTATGAATAATATCAGTGATAATAATATAAAACTTTATTATATTTCAGGTTTTTACATAATTTAATACAGCACATATACTCGTATACCACATACAAGTGGTGGACCGTGCATTTTCATTTTCTTGTGTTAGAAATATAATTGTGCAAAATATGTACGTGATATGCAAAAATAATAACAGTTCCGTTATCAGGGTATTTGACTTGAACTTATTTGTATTAAAATATCTTATGCCGCAAAATCTTCGCAGGCCTGTGAAATTATCATGAGTAATAAAACAAATGGTTTCCAAATCATCGATAAATTCAGGAGTCACGAAGTGAATTTATCTATAGGATTTGGAAATCAAGAGTGGCATTTGTTAGGACTATTTAACGAATAAAATTAAGTTGTTTACTCAAAAATCATTATTTAAATATAGTTACCGGTATTTTAAAATAATTATATATTTGATGTAAACGGCGATGTTTGAAAACAAATAATAAATGTATGTTTATGTTTAATTGTTTATCCACTGCAACTTGATTATATTATTTATTGCCAAATAGAATCGCAATATTGTAAGAATGCACCCTAGTGGAGAAACAATGAAACACATCAAACTGTATATTATAATTAACATTATAGGTTATTAATTTATTATTTAAGGAAACAACTCAGTAAAATCATTATTTAAAATCACAATTATTGAACACACAATTATCAAATGTGTAGTTCGGAGGAATCTGTTCATTATTCGTTATATTAATTGTATTTTTTGGAGAATCAGTCACTGCAAAATAATGCTCTGACCTGTTCAGAATATTAAAAAGGAGGAGCTTCCTTTATCATGGTAAAGATAATTCGATAAACAGCGAGGTGAAACAGGACTGTCGTTGGTTGTAAAACAAAATTCATTGAAACGTGGTCATTGACTCCCATTTGGGGCACGAATTAAATAGTCAAAATAAATGGATAAATTATTTACATCGTATGCACTCACGCAGAATTTCTAAAACAAAATTTCGTTACAGTCGAAGTGTCTATGGATCGTCCTGTGAAACGATGGATTAAAAATTGAACAGCGATGTTCTTACAGGCGAAAGGATCTAATATTTGTTAGAAAGAAGAACAAGAGGAAGAAGAAAGAGAAGTAGCTTTTTTATGACCTTAACGATATATTTAGTAAATTCCATCCATTAAGGAAGACATTTCTAATTCTTTTTCTTATACCATGAGAAGAGAGAGATTATCTAAAATTCCCTTTATGAAGGGTTTTAAACCAGACATGATTAACTGACGGTATTATAATTGATTAAATTATGATCTAAGTTAGTTTTGTACATTATTATACATTTTGTTATAACAATTTCTAGTACGTTTCTAGCCTGGAATATTATCAACGTTTACCGACCTGTTTTCGGAAGAAGAACATGACAAAGAAGAAAAAGGGAAACCTGTGTTCTCTACCCACTGCATAGTTTGTGCTTCAAGTGATATATGGCATTAATTTTGTGTAGGCCTATATTAATTATTTGCATCACCATGGTACATTATATTAGGCCTATATATTTTTTATTGAATCTCCAATAATACGAACCCTATTTCACCATCCGGTATGTTAGGGTTTTAGGTACAATACAAGTAATTTATTTACAGTAATTTAGAGAAAATGCACATTTAAATTGTATATCTCAAGAATCTTGGCTTAACTACTTTCATCACTTATGGACACAAAAGGATGATTTATTACAAATACCAATCTCTAATAACACTGCTTTGGAACAAATTTCTATAGATGAATTAACTGATGTTGTTAAATAATTAAAAAGCAACAAAGCTCCCGGAGAAGACCACATTAATCAAGAATTATTTAAATTTTCAACTAAAAATTTTTTAGACAGATTTCTTATTCTCCTTAATATGATATGGGAAGGACAAGAACCACCACAAAGCTGGAACAAATCCATTGTAATACCAATCTTCAAAAAAGGAAGTCGCCAAATCAAAGATAACTATCGTGGAATTAGCTTGTTGAACTCTGGATATAAAATTTATGCTAATATAGTTAAGAATAAATTGAGGAAAATTTATGAAAATATAATTGGAGAAGAGCAGAATGGATTCAGAAAGGGTAGATCTTGTACAGATGGATTCTTTACTCTAAAACTACTATTAGAAAAGCACAAGGAATTCAATATAGAAACTCATATCGCCTTCGTTGACTTCATAAAGGCTTTTGACAAAGTAGACAGAAATATATTACTACAAATTTTAGTTGATGATAACGTTCCACAACAATATATTACTAATATCTTCAACATCTATAAAGATAATGAAATCTCTGTTAAACAAGATGGCAAATTATCTTCTTGGGAAAAGATCAACACTGGAGTAAGACAGGGATGTGGACTTTCACCGGTGCTTTTCATTATATACATGAATAAATTAATAAATGAATGGAGGAAAACACAACGAGGATATATACCCATCAATAGGAACCTCAAACTCGATGCTATTCTTTTTGCAGACGATTTAGCTCTTCTGGCACTTTCCGAAAATGATTTGCAACGATCAATTTATAATTTACAAAAAATAGGTGCCAAATTTAATATGGAAATATCAATTAACAAAACTAAAATTATGGCATTTCATAGGAAGGACCCCATACAAAGTAAAATCTGTATCCAGAATAAAATTTTAGAGAGATCTAATCAATTTAAATATCTTGGATATTATCTCTCTATCTGGGATGAAAAGGATATCCCTGAAAAAGTTACTAGTTATAATAAAAGTTTAGGAATTATTAATCAAGTTATGAAACCATCCCTTGTACAAAAAAAAAAACACCAGATTACGTTTATATAACACTTTGGCTAGACCAGTGTTGACCTATGGTAGTGAAGCATGGACACTAAGAAAACAACATGAAAGCAGAATAACGGCTTGTGAAATGAGATTCATGCGCAGAATAGCGGGTTACACCAGATGGGATCGGAAAAGGAACACCGATATCTTAAAAGAATTGAAGAATACGCCAATTTTGGAATATATTAAACAGTACCAAGTAAATTGGAAACACCATCTTGAAAGAATGAATTCAAATCGGATCCCCAAAGCTGTTTATAATTATATACCAAGAGGACGAATATCACTAGGCCGTCCTATGAAACGCTGGAGGGAAAATTTTCTATAGGATCGTAACAGGCCTTGGCCTAATACTTGGAAGGAAGAAGAAGAATTTAGAGTTTGGTTAATTTCTAGCGTTACATAATAACGCAATACGAACAAATAAATCAATTAATTAACAAAACACTAACTCAAAGTCTCTTAAAAATAGGCCTATGATGGGTAAACGCACACAGCTTTCTATAGCAACACTTCTTACATAAAATATTTGACAAAAGCAGTTGAAATATATTATGGCAATAACCTAATTTTTTAATAAATTCATGTCTTTTGGGATAAATTCGGGACTCTCAAATAACAGATGTGAGAAAGTCTGGCTGGAGTTTTTGCAGATACAGGTACCTGTACCAATATTAAATCGTTCCAAATAATATCCAAATTTACCGTGTCCAGTCATAAATTGTGTTAATACAAAATTTGGTCATACGTATTTGCACTTTATTCGGTCAAAAACAGTTGGGAAAAATAATGTTCCTGTCAAAGCACCATTAATACTGTTTAACCACTCAGCATTGCAATTTTGTAAGAGATCATTTCTTAATACTTCTTTAATATATGATAGAGGACAGAAGGAGTAAAAGTAATCCATATTATTAGGCCTATATAGAGGATGCACTTATATTGTATAAGTGGAATAGCGTATGGTGGGTGTATATTTGTGTGTATTGCGTGCAGTATGGGGGATATTGATGAGAAGAGATTGGCTGAAACCAGGACTGCCACTTAGCCTTATTTGTCGAAAATCACCAAGGGACTGCCAGGGATATGTTCTCCATCCAATGAACGAATTTTTATCAGTAGTACCTCTAAACATAGCTACCGCGGAGGAGATTAAAATTTAATTTACCAAGGTTTAAAGAAGGTTTGGAAGATCGAATAGTAGATGGATTTATAGAGTGTTGAATGGCATATGGAAATTGGGCATCCAGAGCTGTGGAACGTGATCAAAGATGGTCAAGCTGGCAGATAATCTTAAAGGAAGCTAAGATCCTTAATGGACTCTAATGCTATTTTATGATGATCATCATGATCTGGTGCTAAAACTACTGACTCAGAAATGTGCAATATTCTCTCCAATTCTAGGATTGACCTACAGACGCATGTTGCTTTTATTGATTTTGAGAAGGCATTTGATCGTGTTGTTAGAGATAAGTTTTGGAAAATTATGGAAAATATATGGCTACCCCGCAAAATTAATTTATGTGATAAAAAATGTGTATGTAAAGTCTCAAAATATAATAAATATAGGCACATCAAAGACCGAAGCTATTTTAATAAATAGAGGTGTAAGACAAGGGTGTAGTTTGTCACCTACCCTTTTAAATCTATATATTAATGACATCATCTAAAGTTGGAAAAGTATTGTTAATATAGGTATAAGAATTGACCGTTTTAAAATTTTAAACGTTTTAATTTATGCAGACGATGTCGTTATTATTCAAGAAAATGAAAATAATTTGCAGTACTCTTTACATCAATTAAATCAGTTATGCCAAGAATATAATTTTAAAATATCAAAAGAAAAAAAAATAATGGCATTTTGGAGAAAAGAACACGTAAGATCAAAAATCGTAATAGACAACAAACCTCTAGAACAAGTAACAAATTTTAATTATTTGGGTTGTAATTTTACTATAAACACAAAAACTGAAAGATACATACATATGAAACTGTCGAAATTTCAAATGATATGCAGAACTATACATAAAACATTAAAGAATAAAACAAGAAGAAATACTAGATTGAAGTTTTATAAAACATTGGAGGTTCCTCCATTACTTTATGGGAGCGAAACTTGGTTAATGACCAAAAAATTACAAAGTAGAATACAAAGCGCAGAAATGAACTTCCTTAGAAGAACAAAAGGCTGCACAAGATTGGATCAGATAAAGAATGAAGATATAAGAGCAGAGTTAAATATACATCCATTGAATGAGAAAATCAGAGAATATAGAGGGAAATGGTTTACACATGTGGAATGAATGAATATAACAAGATTACCAAGAGCAGCATTCAACTACAAGCTAAGAGGTTCAAGGAATGTAGGAAGGCTAGTGAAAAGATGGACAGAACAACTGTGAGGCGGAACAGGCAATTTTTGCCTAACCCGTGAAGTGAAGAAGAAGAAGATTCTAGGATTGAGAAAAATAAAATTTTATTTACTTCAAATGAAAATATTCAACGTTGTGAATAAGGAGAATTTATTTTAATTATATGCTGAGGAATAACACCACCGGAATTTACTTGATCTACTTGGAACTCAAGACTACAAATAAATACTAACAATTTCTACGAGAAACAATTTTTTTATTTCATGAAGCGTAACCTGTATACCGACTTCCGACCCCCTGAGAAGAGAATCCAGTTCTACCGCAATTAACCTAAACATAACAAGAAATCCTTTTGTGAAACCCAAATTCCACATCAAAATATATGGGTAATAATTCTATGAAATATAAGGTTAAATAATACAGATAATGTTTTTAAAATTCCAATCATAATTTAGTTTACTTTCATTTATGAGAGCATAAAATACATATCATTTATAGTTTAAGGTAAATATTTAGAACTCTGACAACAATGAATTAAAACAATTTTAAAAACCTTTAATAAAATCTTTATCATAAGTAATGCCAAGACTGATTTCCAATTTATCTAGAGAATTTGGAAATCAAGAGTGGCATTTGTTAGGACTATTAGCGAATAAAATTAAGCTGTTTACTCACAAATCATTATTTAACTATAGTTATTTTAAAACATGTATATATTTAATGTAAACGGCGATGTTTGAAAACAAATTAGAAACGATTGGTACGCTTCATTTCCTTCCTTTGTTCATCACTGCAACCAGATCATAATATTATTTATTGCCAAAGGATCGCAATGTTGTAAGAATGCACCATACTGGAGAAATTTATAACCAACGTTATAGGTTTCTGATATCCTATGATGTAAATATGTCAATTATATTTTTCTCCAACGTCATTTCCTGGAAAATAATTCGTTTAAGAAATGCAAACAGTGGTTTTTTTTGTGGTATAATCAATTGTTACAAATGTTTTTATATTATCTATCGCATGCGCTTTCTGCTGACATTCATGCACTATATATACAATCTGGTAGCCGTATTTCGTGGAGGGTCAGTCACTGCAAAATAACGCTATGACCTATTCAGAACGTTAAAAAAGAGGTGTTTTCTTTATTATGATAAACTTTAGTTGGTATGTCATGACCTGGCCCTCGGGTAGATCAGACAATTTGAAGGTAGGATTTCGTTGTGAGTCTAAGAACTCCAGTGAATGCAGAACTTGATTTAATATATTTATTAAAGACGATGATTAAAAAATTACAATATTGTGTCTCTAACTGTCATAGAGACGAGGTCGGAACCATGAAGAATAAGCCCTGATGCCAAGGGCATCAGCCGTTATAAACCCTCTGATAAGCGGACGTGGCATGGACGCTGAGTTGGAATGTATCACCCTCATTTCCAAATAAGGACATATCTCTTCTAAAGTTACGTATGAAGACTGGAATTTACCAGCCAAGTTATCTTACGGTATTCAACTAGGGGATGGAGAGTAATCTTATCTTGACTCGACGCCCCTGTATTAGACTGGGGGATTGTGAGTAATATTATCCAAACTCAACGCCCCTGCCTGTTTCAACTTGAATATCCACATGTAATTATTATTATATATTAGTGTCCAGTACGCAATTTCCCTTCACAATATAATATAAATACATTCTGATTGCCAATTCAATACTTTAATAATAGATATAGGGGTTTTATGCTATTGACTAACAGTGCAATAATTAATTAATTTATGCGCTAATAATGCTACAGCCAGCACAGGTAAATTTTAGGCGAAACACGACTGTAAATGGTTGTAAATAAAAAATAATTGAAATGTGATTGGTCATTAACTCCCATTTGGGGCATGAGTTAAATAGTCTAGTAAAATATTTTTGGTATTATGATAACATTTTCATTTGACAATAACTAACAATTTAATATTTAGATTTTTTATTTAAAGTTATAATTAAGTATGAAAAGAATTTTAAAATACAACATTATTTTTATTAACCTTAATTGAATTATTCAGACAATATAAAATGCTGCTTTAAATCATGAACGCCTTTCAAAACATGTTTGATTTTCAGCATCTGAAGATGAAATATGTTTTGAATGGCCTTCATGATTTTAATAACAAACCAAATAGCATGCCGAAGGTGAGACATGTTTTGAAAAGCTTTCATGATTTTAATAATTGACGAAGTTTTTTAACATAAATCAATTCCAATTGAGGAAGACGGATATAAAAAGGGTACTTATTATTAAAAATTTAACTTTTAATTTTTTTAAAGTGAACCAGTCGATAAGTCGACTTCCTGAAACAGATAAACGTAGTGTAATAACTCTTATATACAATCTGATGAAATAATATTTTCTCTTCAACTATCGATGACCTGAATCTGATGTAATTGCTATATATAAAAATATCGATATATCGAATAAATATACCTAACTTAAATCTACGTACCAGTCACTTCAATTTCCTATCATTCCCAATTTTATACCATTTGTTCTGTTTAGTAACCCTTTGATTTTCTAGGTAATCGAATTATTTTTTTCTAATACAACATCTAAATTTGGAATAATAAACCATGTATATGCCTCCATTTCGATCTTTCAAACTATTTATTCCACTAACTTGTTATCCTTCATATCCTTTTCCAAAGAATTGCATAATTTTTTCCGTGATCTACCACGTTTATTGTACCTCAAGTTTCACATGAAGAACTTTATCGGGCACTCTTTCTTTCGGTATGCACTTTATACGTTCATGCTATCTTAAATGTTCTGATTTGATAAACATTACAATCTCGTCTTCTTCTTCAATCAGGGATTAAGCTCTTGAGCCTGTTCCGGCTTCACATATTCTCCAACCAACGTTTCCGCGGTCTTCCCAAATCTCCTTCCTTCAGATTTATAATCAAGAATTCTTCTAGGTGTACGACTGAACTTCATTCTTTCTAAATGTTCAATCCATTGATCTCTATAAATGAATTCTTTGTTCTAATGATATTACACTTAATTATTTTCTTATATTCTCACTTTTAATTTTTTCTAACGTAGTACGACCCTTTTCTGATCTCAAAAACCTCATATCTGAGACTGTAATTTGTTAATGTAATATTGTGTCATGGGCCAGGTTTCTGGTCTATGTAGTAGAACTGGTATTGCTGTCACCGTGTAGAACTTCATTTGAGATTCCTTTTTTCGTTTTGTCTTTGAACGTTCTATTTATTGCATCGCATATCTATTGGAAAAGAGTTTATTTTTACATTCTCTAGTATATTTATAAGTTACGTCGCACCCTAAATGTTTGAAACTTGTGACCTGTTCTCTTTTCCATCAATAAGGTGCTCAAGTTCCTAAATATTTATAATTTACACTTTTATCTGTTTTTATTCCTTCATATAATCAGAGTTTTATAAGTTATAAGTTCAAATATTTTAGGGAGGCTTCATTAGGTTTTGGCCTTACCCATTTTGTGCTCCGTATACTGCCACAGATCGAGATATTGTTTTATAAAATTTGAATTTAACATTCCCTCATAATGGAGATGGTACAAAATACAATTTATTTCTTCTCACTTCTTCTTATTCATAATGATTTAACCTCTCACCTTACAGGTATATTCACATGCAACACGCCGGGCCTTAGAACGTCACGACTTGTAGGGAGAGCGATTTTTGAACTTTGGAACACACACACATACATATGATCACACAAAGACATGGATGGCCTTCCCGAGTGAGTAATCAGCCCACTTCAGGGCGTTCTCGGAGACAACATAACTTTAAGACGAATCACGCCATTCACTCACACATTCATAATAAACATGGCGATTATGACAATGATGATTACCATCATCAGATGATGTTCGGGGATTATTTGGGCCCCGTGAACTTGTCCCTACCGGGTATCGAAACCGGGCCTCTGTCTTCCAGGCAATGACACTCCCCAAGACCATTAATTGGAATAAAAGTGATCATCATAATCAACAATAAGGATTAAGCCCAAAAGCCTGTTTCGATCTCATTACAGGTCGAATTGGTCCTTCCATCTCTTCAATGGTCTTCTCATCTCTTCAATGGTCTTCCCAACATTCTTCTCCCTTTTGGTTTATAATTGTATATTCTTCTTGGTATGCGCTGTTCATTCATTCGTAATACGTGCTGAAGATAAGCATTTTGATAATATTTTATTCTTTCACAGAGATTAAATATATTAAGTTCTGTTCTTATATCTTCATTCTTCTTTTTATCGGTTCTTTGGTATCCTGCTATTGCTCTCAACATCTTCATTTTCAGCTTCCTCTATTTGTTTACTATCTGCCTTTGTGAATGTCCAGGTTACACATCCATAGATAAGAGATGGAACTGCCAATACTTTGTAAAACTTCAAAATAGTTTCTTTTGTAATCTTATTCAATAAAGTGCGTTTAATTGTGTCACATAGATAATTGAATCTTTGTATTTTAATGTGTTTATCTGAATTTCTGTCATTGCCTAAATGACATCCCAAATAATTAAAAGTCTGAACTTGGTTTATAATTACATTGTTTATCATTATTTTTGTTCTTATTGCACATTTTCCTTTCAGAGCTAATATTTTTGTTTTAGATGTAGATATTTTTAAATTGTATTTTAGAGAGATATTATTTAAAGTATAAAGGAATCGTTGTAAAGCATTTTTTGATGCTGTTATTATTACTTGATCGTCTGCAAAAAGCAGAGTTGTCAATACACTATTTATATTAATTTATTCTTGTCATTCATTTATGACATGGTCCAAGTATAAATTAAATAATACTGGTGACAATGGACACCCTTGTCTTACTCCCTGGTTTATTTCTATGTTTTGTTTACTAATTTTATCTCCGCAGTCTATTTTAAAATTAACTCTGAATGGCTCTTATAAGGTGTTGAGGAATTCCTTTCATTTCTAGTATGTTCCATAATTTATTTCTACTTATGTATTCACGTAGACTTTCACGGCCGGAGTTGCTATGATGATCTTGATGAAGATTTTCGGGCTGTAGGCCGTGGTCGTGAGGCTTGTAGTTCCCCGACGTTTCGCCAGAGACTGCGTCTGGCATCCTCAAGGGTTGTATCAAGACCACGGCCTACAGCCCGAAAATCTTCATCAAGATCATCATATTTCTACTTACACTATCAAATGCTTTAGTATAATCAACAGAAGCTATATACGTGGGTAAATTAAATTATTTGGAATAAAAGTTATTTAAATAATAATTATTTATATATTTTGATTCTTTATAAACATCGTACCGCCAGTAGGTCAATGAAATATCTCCGTCTGTAAATGGGGCACTGCCCACATGATTTATTATTTAGTACATTATTTATCGATCCACTTTAACTACTCACGTCACAATTCAATTCTGGGCATGAAAAGGACCGTATATGTTGCACAGATGTCTCTTACTTCTGGTTAGAGGTTTTTTATGTTCCGTGAATCTACGAAACGAGATCAATGGCTTTATTTCTTTTCCGAAGGAAACCAGACATTGTTTTTACGCCTTTAAAAATCCATCGATACTGCCAGATGAATTGAATGATCCTATATGACATATAAATTATTATTGCTATTAAAATATATTTATATATTTTTTATAAAAATGTACATTCTTGTCCCGCATGGGGAACGGAAAACCTGACGTGCAAGTGTTATTGCAGTACACGAGACAATGCTTAAAAATTTTACTGTTTTTAGTACTGGTAGTGAAATATATATCCAATCCCAATACTTAGCTTAGGAGACCATTGGAGGAATGGGAGATTGATGCTCCTATCTTTGTAGACTGTCGGTACGAGATATCAGCCGTGTAGACATTCCTGCGTGACAGTCGCCTTTATTCACAGAACATAGACTGGTACTCGCTTACATTAGAAGCTGTGTCGATACCGATGCCACTGAATCGCCAGAATTTTTAGTGCAGTTACAAAAAAAAAAAAAAAAACTGATCGCGATTCAAACCCTCGACTATCAGCGTATTGCCTTAACCAACTACGCTACGGCGCACCCCATTAATGAAACACTATTTAATTTTAAGTAAATTATAATTTACTTAAAAGTATAATTAATTGTAAGTTATAATTTACTTAAAATAAAATAATGATAATTAACGTTACTTTGTCGATATATCTTTCGTGATAGTGAGGCGGTTAGGCCTAGTCAATGAAATATTACTAGGTTAAAAGTATCCTGGAAATAACAAATACATTAAATAATTACAGTCCTATGTTTTGTATGTCGACGCAATACTTTTACATTGTGCTCGTATATATCATGTTTGCGTGATGGTGCGTTTTGTCGTACTTACAGCAATGACGACCATGATTGAAAGTTCAACTTCCTACATTTTGGAGTTGCCAACCTAAATAACTATACTGTAATAAAATAATTATACTGTAATATTACATATTACAAAACGCGTGTGGGAAGTAAAATCACTGCCCTGTATGTATACTACATACAATGTATATAGAAAAAATCTAAAAAGTAGTGTTAATAAACATTTTACGAAACAAATCACTGCATTTTAAATGAACTGAACTTTATTTGAAACAATATAAAACAATACATACATACTTGCACAAATTTATCACTAATTGATCTCACGGCCTCCTGTGGTTTCAACTAATAAGAATTGCCCACACTGTTAACGTTAATCAGTTGTTTATAATGAACGAAAATATTTCCAACAAAAATGTTATTTTACTATTATGTATTATTTTGAAAACACCATCGCGCAAAACATAATGTACAACGCATATTTGTGAAGTGTTTTACAGCATGTCGGAAATTAAAAACCTCGCTATCGCTCGGTTTTTAACATTTTCCTCAGTTCTGTAAAAATCACTTCCCAACCTCGCATCGTAATATACTATTCTTTTCGCCTTAAGGATTACAATTTCCTTGCAACTACGTTACGTCTTTATTAGTAACGTTTGTTTCATAGAAAAAGTAGGCTTATTTACGGAAGATTTTCTGCGGATGTTGGAAACATGCATTTCCGCAGTCTTGGATACATCTAGTATATAATGAACGTAATAAAGAGGAACTACAAAACGTTTTAACAATTCGTAGTTCACGGTCAACGCCTCCGCTTAGTTTCTTTCTGTTCTCGCCTTGTTCTGAAGCATACCTCTAATTACTCAAAACCATTACAAGGCAGCATAACTTATGTATATGGGTCACGAATATTCTAGAATTTATGATACTAGAGAAAATTAACCATTTGAAACATTGCATACTATAATGCATAATTAAATAGAACATAGTCATTTGCCAAAATAACTCCATCCGCTACACACGTTGTAGCTAGACTGGTTTCTGAATTTCGGACCGAGCTTGTTTCCAGTCTAATTTTAAAATTTTCAGTCTCAATACTATACCTCTTCCTAGCTAGGTTCCAATTATAATGTAAACAAACTAGATGTATAACTTCATTTTCATTGGACGAATGGTTTTTACCTTTAAGCGTGTAAGTAAATCTAGTTCTATCTTTAACACTCGAAATAAAAATAAACAATACAAATATATATATAATCTAGCACATGTGTATATAAATTATATGAGGGAATCATAAAATATATAATTAAATTTTTAATGCATTAAAGAAGCATTATTTTATTCTTATGCATGCGCAGTGCACAATTAGTTGGAAATTCCATAGTTTCAAAATGGTAACATTTTTATAGAATTTCTTAAACATAGGATAGCAAAGGCTTTAAAAAGTGGAGAGAAACAAAATAATTTTGAACATTTTAAAACTATTTGGTGAAAAATATTTCACATTAACCAAAGAAGATATGGCGAAAATAACAGTAAAATTTACATATGATTCAGCATGGAGCATAAATTCAGCTCATAATGATGACGTTAAAAAAGGGTATATATTGACATTATTCAAAAATTGTATACGTAGGCCCTATTATTAGATAGGCCCATATATAACTTTTTGTCATAAATAAATAAGAAATGGAGGAAGTTCTAAATTATTGTACGTACTTTTATGTTATATTCAGTCAGTCCCGTAAAATATGATGTTGCATACGAACAATGTTTCTATCGTACACGATTCAGTCATACTGCGAATAATATAGTACCACGGTGACCCAAATAGACGGAGTGGCATGTTTTTTTCTTTTTTTTCAGTTCGATTGGAATTTAGTTTGGAATTAGTATACTGTATGAAGTGTGGTAACATACAATTTTGAATCACTATTTGTATACTAGATCATCATAATAAGTAATGCCACGAGTGGATTTCCAAATTACCTTCGCAGACAGTCACGGACTCAAGAAGTGAGGAGTTGTAATGTATCCGTAGAGAATTTGGAAATCACGAGTGGCATTTGTTAGGACTATTGAACGTAATAACTAATGAAGCTGGCTCACTCACAAACCGCAATGTTAGTGAACTATAGTTATTTGAATAAGATTTATATATTTAGGGTAAACGGCGATGTTTGATAACAAACGAGAACCGATTGTTACGCTTCATTTGCGTCTTTTGTTAATTCCTGCAACCGGATCATAGTATTTATTGCCAAAAGGATCGTAATATGGTAAGAATGCATCCTAGGGAGGGAAATGTATCAACCAACATTATACTGTATTAATTAATATCTGATGTCCCTCAGACGTAAATATGCCCCCCAATTATATTCCTTTCTGCAACGTTATTTCCTGGAAAATAATTTTCGTTTAATGAAAGTGCAACATACACTTTTTGGTGATGACATTCATGCACAGCGATATACAAGCTGGTAGACGTCCTTTCTTTGTGTCGTCAGGCACTGCCCCAAAATAATGCTATGACCTATTCAGAATGTTAAGAAGGAGGTGCTTTCTTTAATATGATAAACTATAGTTGATAAATTCGAGGCAAAACACGCGTGTGATTGGTTGTAAATCACAAATCATTGAAATATGATTTGTCATTGACTCCCATTTGGGGCATGAGTTAAATAGCAATCAAAATATCATTAGAGTCCATTAAGAATCTCAGCTTTCTTTAGAATTTTCTGCAAGGTTGATCATCTTTAATCATGTTCCGCCAGTTATTGATGCTTAATTTCCATATGTCCTTCAACACTCCATAAATCCAAATATCGTTTGTCCATTATTCACTAGAAACCTGGATTCAATTCCAAAAATTATCCGCGAATGGTATGTTGAGAGGTACAAGTGATAAAAATTCATGCGTCGGATGGATATCATACGCGTAGCGGTCCCCTTCGTGATTTTAGATAAATGTAGGTTATGTGGCGGGACCGGGTTTCGCCTAATCTCTTCTCATCAATATCCTTCATACTGCACACAATACACGCAATTAAATATACACTCATCCTACACTATTCCATTTACTCAACATAAGTGCACATCCTTTATGTTATATGAATGATGTATCTTAGTGATGCATAAAATTAATATAGATCAAATTAATGTCATCTATCCGCCTAACATAGCACAAAGTGCACATTGGATGGAACACACAATTTTTTCTTTTTCTGGTTTGTCATTTTCTTCTTCCAAGTCCTTTCAGTTTTGCCTTTCATTCTTCTTTACCAGGATTTATGTACTAACTCTCATCCTATTTCTGAAGACATATACTTCCTCTCTTTCCGCCATTTTACGTGAATTGATTTTATCCCTATATTATGTTATTATTCCATTATTGAAGGTATATTTAGTTCCTTTCTACACCTTATTTCTATTTGAATTATTCCTCCACATCTTCGAAAATGCTCCTCATATAATATCTATTCCCATTTAATAATTTAATTTATGTACTATGATTACTAAACTACTTTTAATATATTTAGTACTAATATTACATTGGAATTTTTGACCAGCTTTATGATCTTGGGGACAAAGATTGTGACTATAGTTCATGAGGTCCCGGGACGATTCCCGGTTTGATCATAGGAATATTTTTTAAAGGAAATTTTTCCTGTAGTTTATAGTCTGGAATTTAGGTTAAGTTTGGGTTAAAGACTCTCTTGGCACTTCATTATCATTTATCTCCCATCAAATCATCGGGGTAACGTAACTCCGCCTTCCAGGTGCCCCAATCTAGGAAAATGTTACAATACCGCCAATGCAGGCGAGAAGGCCAGAAATATCACAAAAGACAGCTTGGTGGCATTGGACAGTTCTTATTAAAATATGCATTAATATAATTAATTTTATCTAATGTTTCGTACATTAATTACGTGGGCACTACAGTACAAGCTAGGTACCTAATGCAAATAAATTGAGCGGGGCTATTTCTGATAACAAGTATTTAGGTTAATGCATGATGAATATGAAAAAAAGAAGAGTGTACTTATTTGTTAATGATCTCTGTTAGTTCGTCTTCCAGGCTAAATGGCCGTGGTCTGGTTTTCTTGCCACTTGAAGTTTCGTCTACTACTGTGGAAGATATCATCAGGAGATTCTTAGTGCTCTCTGTGATCTCCTCGACAGTCGGCAACAGAGGAGTTCACATAAAGCACGCAGAATCTCCTGATGAGGTCTACCGCACCAATAGACGAAACATCAACAGTCGGCTGCAGAGGAGTTCACAGAAAGCACGCAGAATCTCCTGATGAGGTCTACCGCATCAGTAGACGAAACATGAACAGTCGGCTGCAGAGGAGTTCACATAGAGCACGCAGAATCTCCTGATGAGGTCTACCGCACCAGTAGACGAAACATGAACAGTCGGCTGCAGAGGAGTACACATAGAGCACGCAGAATCTCCTGATGAGGTCTACCGCACCGCTAGACGAAATATCGAGTGACAAGAAAACCGGACCACTGCCATTTAGCCCGAAAAACGAATCAAACAGGGATCAAGACGCCGGCCGTGAAAGCCTACAATTAAACATATTTGTTAATATTCATCATTGAAAGTTAATAGAAATATGAAGACATTTACACACACACACACACACACACACACACACACACACACACACACACACATATATATATATATATATATATATATATATATATATATATGTAGTAAAACTTGTTTAATCCAGAACGTGAATAATTCGGAAATCTGTCCAATGTGAACAAATATTTGTTCCCGGCAAAATAGTAGTAATTTTACGTGTACTTATTTTGTATAAAACGTTATCTGTCCAACGCGGAAACGGAAGGATATTTCTGCACAATTCATGAAAAATGGTTATAAGGCGGAAAGATGGAGAGAGAAATAAACTATTTTCCATTTCATTTAATTCCCGTTAGGCAAATTAACAATAAGTGATGATTCCTGCCTCCGGGCGAAGTAGAGTTTCTATCTGTATCTGGAATTTTCTCTCGGCCTCACTGCACATTCATTTTGCGAAATAAAGATTCGTTCAACAAATATTTGGCGTGTGACATCTGTCTTACAAATAACCAGTAAACTGTAAAATCTGAAATTAGTTTAAGATCTTAGACCGATTGTGTAGGTTACGTATCTTTCACAAGTAGCGTTCTGAATTTACGGAATATAGATGGCTAAATCGTATGTATCATTGTCATTAAACGAAAATGTGAAAGCGATTGAAGATAAAGAAAACAATCTATCAGTATGCGAAATAATGACTAAATTTAAATGTGGAAAAATCTAAGTTCATGAGATTTTAAAACACAAAGAAAAAATAATGAATGAACGGACGCAATGAAAAATCAACGAAGTGTGGGAATGTTTTACAAGTCCATTATCAAAAAATCTCCAAATTTCTGACCGATGCGATGCTCCAGAGTCAAGTTCTAGCTGTTGCTATGTCCCTATAGTACAGTCATTTGGTAGTTTTACCTGGAAAGTTTTCCGGGAGTTTTTAAAATGGGCAATTTTATAGATTTCGATGTGCTCTTTCCGAATTTCAACTTTGCCACCTCGAATCTTTGCCGCTCGCGCCGCCATCTTAGAAAAATGGCGCTAAAAGCAGTTTTTTGATAATATCTCCTTTCCGACTCATTTTACGATAAAAACATTTATATACAAAATTAGACTAGAGAAAATTTCCTACAATTCATGTAATAACCATTTTTCGTAAAATCAATAGTTTCGGCGTACGAGCGCCGCAAAATATAGTTCACGCGTTTAGGCCAAAAAAACTCATTTCCACACTATCTTGAGGTAGAGTAAGCGGAGCGTTTTTTTTATCGCGGTATCCCCAGTAGACCTAACCCACATGCAATTCACTATTTCAAAATTTAGCGCATTTTCCTTCGCTTCGCTGTTCTTATTGGACCAAGTTTCGCGAGTTCATTGTCTTTAGTACCGATCGAAACGTCACAGACCGAACTTTCTTCCACATCATCCTTGATGGGATTACGTATCAGTTTCATCGCAATCCTCTTCCTTCTCGATTTCGTCATAAGTTTGCTCGAAAATAGTCTCCGTTTCATCCTCTTCATCGCTATCTTGTGATGGAACTTGCGAGTTACTACAGGTAGCCTACCACTACAATTCGTGCATATAACCGAGCACTTTAACCCAGCCTTTCTGCATCCGCAGGCTTTCTGACATCTATTTTTGCATTCGCTGGGGGCTGTTCATGTTTGCATCATTACCCAGGAATTTATTTTGTGACTCAGTTGGGATCATTGTCTCGTCAGAAAGTATGTCTACTGAAGCAGTTTTTAGTGATCGTGATTGCTCCTTATATTTGGTACTATGGTTTGCTACACATTCCGGATATCCGTCAAATACCATAATGACATTGGATGTTTAGTTCGATCGAACGTAGGTAATGCATTTATTGTAAATGGATGAAAACAATTCACCACAATGCCAAATGACTCGTTGTAAGTATCCTCCGTCGGTGATATAGATCTTATTACTTTGACGGCTCTATCTAAGCGTTGAAATATATATATTCTCAAACCAGGAAAAGGAAAAATTTCGCAACTGATATATTCACACAAAACGTATCCTAGATAAAACAGCCGCAGATCATGTTTTATTCCTGCATGCCTTCAGTGGCTGTGATACAACATCAGCATTATTTCATCAAAGAAAAATGTAATTTAAACAAGGTTATCCAGGTAATAAAAAATCCTAATGCTGATCCAGAGATCATTGCTAAACCTGGAGAACGCTTCCTTCTTGAATTATACAGTTACAGTAATGTGAAATGTAAGAAAAGTATGTTTTTTTAAACAGCTATAGATATGCATGCTTCACAACATCAGCATATACCGTAAAAGTAAATTTAATATTGCGTCGCTACCACCAACAGAAGCAGCAGCATGGCAACCTATCACCAGGTTCAGCAGTCGTATGGGAATAAACAAAATGCAGAGCAATAAGAATGGAAAAGAAACAAGAACGGGCTAATTCCTTTCACCCCATTAGAGCCCCCAGCGGTTGCAAAAATAGATGTCAGAAAGCCTGTGGATGCAGAAAGGCTGGGTTAAAGTGCTCGGTTATATGCACGAATTGTAGTGGTAGGCTACCTGTAGTAACTAGCAAGTTCCATCACAAGATAGCGATGAAGAGGATGAAACGGAGACTATTTTCGAGCAAACTTATGACGAAATCGAGAAGGAAGAGGATTGCGATGAAACTGATACGTAATCCCATCAAGGATGATGTGGAAGAAAGTTCGGTCTGTGACGTTTCGATCGGTACTAAAGGCAATGAACTCGCGGCACTGGTCCATCAAGAACAGCGAAGCGAAGGAAAATGCGCTAAATTTTGGAACAGTGAATTGCATGTGGGTTAGGTCTACTGGGGATACCACGATAAAAAAAACGCGCCGCTTACTCTACCTCAAGATAGTGTGGGAATTAGTTTTTTTGGCCTAAACGCGTGTTGAACTATACTTTGCGGCGCTCGTACGCCGAAACAATTGATTTTACGAAAAAAGGTTATTACATGAATTGTAGGAAATGTTCTCTAGTATAATTTTGTATATAAATGTTTTTATCGTAAAATGAGTAAAACCGGATATTTATCCCCATATAATAATAATAAGGGTTTTTGTTTTGTTTATTTAATATTTAAATATAATTATATTTATTTATATTAAGAATGACATAAGACTGATTTAAAGAATTAAATTTTTTTATAAGTATATAAAAAATTCAAACTGGTCAATATAAACTGTTAATACAGTTAGATGTTTTTCTAACTGATGCAGTATATGTAAAATACTTCAAATATTCAAATTGATAATTTTTATAAAGAAATAAATGGGATTGGACGAATAGGATAGAAGTCAGCTTGAAAGTACTCCTTCCTTTTCTGTTGGACCAATCAGAACTTAGAGGTTATTACATAATAAGAAGATGGCTACAATACTTGAAGATGGTCAGTCATGCTATGCAACTGCTCCTCAAGGAATGAGGAAAATAGTGTATTATTTTCTTGATATTAGTTAAAAGAATAGTGTTAAAGTTATGGAAGATCATATAGTGATATAAAATTCATCCATCTTGAATACAAACAGTTCATAAGTGGAAATAAAATAGGCTATAATACTTGAAGGATTGACCGTTAGAATTCGTCATCCATTATATACATAAAATGGTAATCTTTTATAAGAGAAAATTATTAACCTAAGCCGAAGTCTTTTTAATCTACAAGATTCATCTAAACTGAAGTGAGAGTTTTTTAATAAAATAACTTTTAAGTTCAACTGTTAACAAAGTGTCGTTAATTGTGTAAGAAACTTTTCCTCATTCCCCTGACGAGAGTTATTAGAGCCGTGGCAGAATTAAAGTGATTCAAATTATATCACAAATCTACAACTCGGGACATCACACCAAGCAACCAACCTTTAGGAGATATTATCAAAAAACTGCTTTTAGGCGCCATTTTTCAAAGATGGCGGGGCGAACGGCAAAGATACGAGGTGGAAAAGTTGAAATTCGGAAAGAGCACATCGAAATCTATAAAACTGCCCATTTTCAAAACTCCCGGAAAACTTTCCAGGTAACCTCTTTTTTTAGAACCAAATGACTGTACTACTAGGGAATAACGATTTCAAGGCATGTTAAGGTTGGTTGAGGACAGTTTTAAAAGACGGTGCATTGTAGTGTGGAATGAAATTTGCCAAGAATCAAAAGATGTGGACGAAAGTATAGTTAGTGAGTGGAAACCGAAACTGCGTACTTTAATTTCAGGATACGCGCCTAAGAGACATTTTTAACGCTGACGAAACGGGACTATTTTTTCGCGCGTTACTGTCGAAGTCGCTCTTACATATTATACTTCACTTTTCAACTAAAATTAATCCAAGGGTCATAAAAATACATATACATTGCTTTATAATTTAAGATTGGTTAATATTTTTTTGTTTTTATATAATGCGGAATGTTGTCTGATGTGGAAAAGAAAGGTGGTCTCGTGCGATTCCGCTTTGAACAAGGCTTACTGTATATATATATATATATATATATATATATATATAGATGTTATAACTTTTTGACATTTGGCAATGAAGTCAAATATGATATGAAAATAAAAATGAATGCTTGAGTCGGGATTTGAACGCGAGTCTCTAAACTCTGTACGTTTAGCGCTCTAACGACCTGAACTACCCAAGTATTGCAACACAAACATACATTTTTCTTATATATGTTTGTGTTGGAATACTTGGGTAGTTCAGGTCGTTAGAGCGCTAAACGTACAGAGTTAAGAGACTCGGGTTCAAATCCCGACTCAAGCATTCATTTTTCTTTTCATATCATATATATACATTTTAGTCGTGGCAATTTTTGGTGTGTATTAAGTAAGGTCCATAAAGATTTGTAACTTATTCATAAAAAATTCTTTCAATGCAAAAACATTCCTTCGTAATTCGGTAAAATGAGTTTTAGAATGGCCAGACAAGTAACTTCACATATTAATGTAAAATTTTACTTTTTATAGTTGGGTTGTAATATTAATTGCAATGAGCATTTGCCCTTAGTCATCACCTAGTAAAATTATCGCAATATGAAAAGATGATCGGTTACTTGCGAAATTACTAAAGTTCCCGTTCATTTCACAGCAATTTATGGCACAGCCCAATATTAGCTAAAGACCCTGTAGCCAATCGTGAAATTTTCTGCACGCCATAGAACCGTGATTGTGTTTTCAGAAGTTGGTTCAACTCACATTATGCCTTATATGGTGTACAAATAATCATTAGTAGCTGAAGTGTTGATTTAAAGTCTCTCTCTCTGTCCTTGAATTAATGAAGCGTTTATTAGAATATAATTTTGTAATTAACTGATTGTGATTTACCGACATCATCATATGACAACAGATCCAACTACACCTCTTCATTAAAAAAAAAACTAATTTAATGAGGGTGATGTGTACTTAGGTTAGGTAGTTACGTTGAATATTGTGAACCGAGAGAAAATTTTGTTTGCGCTATGGTAAGTGAAAAGTTCTTGCATTGCCATTTGCCACTGAATGGATTACAAACTGGATTAACCCTAAAATAGCACTGAGAATAATTATAATCATATAACTAACTCTATCGGTCCACCGCTGTGGTCTCTAGGTAGCGTGCTGCCTTGTCAAGCAGCGGGCCCGTGTTTGATGCCCGGTCGGGACAATTTTTCTGGGTGAGATATTTATCGGGGTTTTTCTTCATCTGTAAGAGAAATGTCAGGAAAACTTTAAGGCCCGAACGGTCCCCGAAATCATATGGTCATCATCATCACCATCATCCTTCACCGGTGTGGAAAGCAACGGGAAGCTACCACACCTACAATTCCCTAGTAAAGCTGCAAAGCATAGCATAAAAATGCTGTGATTGCAGTGAAAGATCTGCCCTCGGGCAGAATTACTATAAATGAACTCTATCGAGTCCATAGGTTCATGGACCCGCGGACTTAAGCTCTACATATATCCATATCCTGAGGTACTGTTTTCAAATCATCCCCTATATAATCTACTTCCCTCAAATCATTGTTAATGTTATTCTTCCACCTCATTCTTGGCCCACCAACTGCGCATTTTCTCTCTGCTTTCTTACATGAAGCTTGTATGTCCCTCTTTCATTTCCTATTCATTCTAAATCTCCTGCCTATCGCAGTCTTCGATACTTAACTGTTCTCATTATATCTTGTTTTCTAGAAATATAATGTTTTTCACAGTTATGTAGTTTTTTAGATAAAATTGTTGAACTTTTTTTTTACCTGGGAGAATCTTTTAAAAGTATTGCTTTCCTTTGGTTTTAGCAGAAGTGAACAACTGATAAATGATACTTTTAGTTAGAAAATGTCATTTTCCATTCCATTCCATTACATTTTATTATTAGTTACATTTTATTATTAGTTTTAATCTTAATCTTAACTATCATTAACTGGTTGTATTGTAGATCGTAATATAATAGATATCTTATTGATCAAATCTTCATTTAGTATTTAATATTAGAGTTAATTATGATTGTTATATTCTGATATAATATATGTTAGTTCTGGTGAGTGGAAGGGAGGACCACGTGGTCTTAACTCCACCATGCTAAATAAATAAATAAATAAAATTCTCATATACTCGTAATATCTCCTAATCTATAATCGTCTATTAAAGTAAGAGATCATGTTTCACACCCATATACGAGAAGGCCTATATAACTGTATATATACTATACTATACTGTATATACTTGTGGTGTAACTGGAAGAATAGCTGTTTTATGCATTTTTATTTACCCTCTGGCGGCACTATGGCCCTGGGGTCGACTCAGCCTCTAATGGAAATGAGTACCAGACGCTTGTTCTGGGGTAAAGACGGCCGTCACGCAGGGCTGACAATCCGGCTGACATAAAGTGCCGATTGTCTAGGAAAAGTGGGAGCCTTAACGTCCTACTACCCCAAGGGCTTCCGGGCCTGTTGTGGGATCACTTTACTTATGCATTTTTATTTAAACTTTTTTTAGAAAAGTTGGAATGACAAGAATTCGTTATAGGATGCGTTTCCAGAATTGAGTCTGTTTAATTTTCTCTGCACTTCATTCGTGTTTGCAATTACTCTTCCTATTTGTATTCTGGCATTTCTTCATCCCTCGCGTTCATTCCCATTTAATAACGTATTACAATAAGTGGTCAAGAAATATGACTAGACTTTTTAATTGAAAAATACATTCTTTAATGAAGATGATAGATGCTTGGGTTTATTTGTAAGCTGGGACAAATTACTTAAGCCAGAGTAGGTGAAGAGTGTCTGCATTGTATTTGTCGCAGGATAAATTATAAATTGAATTAAATGAAATCATATTGTATTTAGGAAAGTTTACCATTCATGCATTGATGCATTTGAGAAATTTTGGTTAAAACAAACTTGAGAATTATTAAGCGGAATTATGACAATAAACGAGTACTTGATATCAATCTATTAAAGTACATGATATTTTCAGTTCAGGTTTCAGTAAAATATTTTTTTCGAAAATAACATTGTAAAAATTGACACCTGTTGAGGTGACATATTAAACATTATACGCTGTTTATTATTTACAATTTATAGTAACATGGCTTCATTATTAGACACAAAAATTTCGAGGCTTATTTTCAAAACTAAAATTTTTCACAAAATACAAAAATGAGTTACTTTTTTATTCTTATTAATTTTTCGTAGCCGAATCGATACGTTCGAAGAAAAATAAATATATCCCACTTAAAATGAATTTAAAATTGAACTTTACATTCAAAACTTAATAGATTTAATATAATATTTTCCATAGCCTTTGTAAATCCAACTCTAGTCTCTCTAATGGATATTTTTTAAAATGCAATATTATTAATTTTATTAGATTTGCCATTTTATGATTGGTGATATATATGTAGTTCTGATTTTACTGAACAGGTGGAACCTTTTTTACTCTTCAGAAGCTATATTAAAAAAATCTAAATGACGAAGTATTTTTGAAACCTAAAAACCCTATATTTTCTGTCAAAACTTAATATGGTTTCTGTAATTACGCCGAAATGAAGGTGTGCATCAATTTGATATTTCTGATTATCTTCATTCATAGTATTCTGCTCAAGGGCAGTTCTTTTGCTGCAAACTCAGCATTCTCCACTCTTTCCTTAACTCAGTATTCTTTTTGTATCTGCATACAAACAATTTATTTTAATATTGCCTCTAACATTCTTTCCGTTGATCGTTCCTTCTAGGGCATCCGTCTGCAGGCAGTTTCTTCTTAGCCAGTGGCCAATCTAATTTCTTTTCCTCTTCTTTTTGAGTTCCATCACTGTTCTTCCTTCACCCACTCTGTCTAGCACATTCTTATTTTTTTTTATTTTGTCTATCCATTTTATACACTCCATCCTTCTCCATATCCAATCTCAAAAGCTTCCAGTCGCTTTTCCTCATTCCGCCGTAATGTCCAAGTCTCTGCACTATACAAGATTGCACTCCACACAAAACACTTCACTAGCCTCTTCTGCAATTCTTTGGACAACGGTATGCAGAAAACGCTTCTCTTCTTGTTAAAAAAAAACTTCTTTTGCCATTGCTATCATCTGCTTTCTTGACAGCAGTTCAATGTGTGGGTATATATATATATATATATATATATATGTGTGTGTGTGTTATCATCGTCATCATCATGTCCACCGCTGTGGTGTCGAGATAGCGTGCTGCCTTGTCACGAAGCGGTCCAGGATCGATTTCCGGTCGGGACAGGCTCCTGGGTGAGGATTTTTCGGGGTTTTCCTTACCTATAATACAAATGTCAGGACGCCTAGGCCAATTGGTCCCCGAAAATCATCCATCATCATCATCATCCTTAACTATATGATCACCATCCTTAACTGGTGTGGAAAGCAACGGGAAGCCACCACACCTACAATTTCCTAGTAAAGCTGCAAAGCATAGCATGAAAATGCTATGATTGCAGTAAAAGACCTGCCCTCGGGCAGAATTACTACGAATGGATCATCATCATCACGAATTTAGGCCATTTATTGACCTGTTTCGGCCTCGAGAGAAACACCATCCAAAAGTCTTTTGAGTGAACGTCCTGGTCTTCTTCTTCCTGCAGGTTGATATCTTAACATTTGTTTGGGTATCCTGTGATCTTCCAATCGATGAACATGTTGAATCCATCTTGACTTATAATCAGAAATGTTGTTTTCTAAAGGTTACATGTGTAATTCTTCTAAGATGTCTGCATTCTTTTTGTATAGTACTGTGTATGCTGCAGTCCTCCGATGGTATCTCATTTCAGCATATCTAAGTATCTGTATATCCTGTTTCGATGTCCATACTTCGCTACCATACAAAAGAGTTGGAAGAGCCAGTGTTTTATACACTTTTAGTCTTGAATGTTTTTTGGACTAACTGTAGCTTGAAGATAGAATTTGTTAACCCTAAAATCCTTAAAAAATTTGATTGTTTTGCATTTACATCCTTTTCTTCTTCGTATGAGGTATGTATATCGGGTATATCGATATTCTAAAATTATATATATATATATATATATATATATATAAAGATATATCAGCTAATTCAGATCATCGATATACCTCATATACCTATATATATATATATATATATATATCGGATAATTTCGGAATATCGATATGTCATATAGTTGAATATTGAGAGAGAAGTAGACAGTTTCTGTCATGGTTCTTCAAACTGCTCTTTGGATTATATCCAATCATTGAAGATGGCGAGGATTTGTTTTTGCCACAATTTCTCTCCAGCACGTCATCTATGAATACCACTACTATTCGCTTTGAGAGATCTACAATGTTTTGAAGAATGTACACCATTATTACAGACATAGTTTATGTGTTGACAGAAAATCCACTTCGTACCCAGGCGAACACCAAGATTTTGGTTGTTGGTATGGGGGAAATGCTATATTAACAAAAACTTGTAGAAAACCAAAGATGACAATCCGATCGCTGGACATTCCTTCATGTTGACAACAATTAGTTGAAGGAAAAAAAGTACAATGTATATATATATATATATATATATATATATACACCTTAATTTTACTTCTTCCTTTACAGGTCATTTACATGACCCACGTCACACGGATCTTACAAGCACACAATCTCTTGGGAGAGGATTTGAAATCCTGGATCATACTTATTTTTTTGAGCATACGAGGACATAGAGGGCCTTCTCAAAGAAATGATCAGCTTAATTCCAGTGCACCTCCTAGACAACAAGAACATTTAAGACAAGACACACTGTTCATTCATTATATTATATTAGATCAGAACAACGGTGGGGTCGGTTTATAAAAGCTAGTAATACAACACCTCTATATACCATTCACGCATACATTCATAGACAAAGTGAATATAATATGGATATTGTGATGGGCAGCTGATGCTCGGAAATCATTTAGGGTTTAAAGAGAGAAGAATCTGAAAAAAAACTCACCCAGGTTATTTTCCTGATCAGGGATCAAACCTGAGCCCGCAGCGTACGAAACAACGACGTTATCCGTAGATCACAGCAGTGAGAGAATACACAATCATCAGTTTTATCTAATATATAAAAATTAATGTTTGTTTGTTCGTAATTTATGCACGGCCATACCATTGATCCGATTGTGATGGGGCTTTTTGCAAAATGTTCCCGGGATGAACATAGGCTATAAGAGAGTTGTGATGCTTAACTCCTACATCCTTAAAAATCGCCCTTTGTAGTGGAAAAAGCTCTTTAGACGCTTAAATGCCTTACGCTGCTAAACCATAACAAATACATAGGCCTAAAATTAATGTACATGGAATTCAATATCTCAAAAAGCTCTACAAAAAAGTCCAGGATAGCATATGTTTATCTCTTACGGATTACGCACAATAGCCATTTTTGTCTTTCATTGATGCCAAGAAGATAGAGACAAGTACGTAGATTCCGGTGCAAGCATAGCAGCACATGGCGGGCATACTTTTACGGATAAGTCACTTCTTCTTCTTCTTCTTCTTCTTCACGATTTAGGCTTATTTACTAGCCTGTTCCGGCTACAAATTGCTGCTCTTTCCATCTTTTCCTTGGTCTTCTCAAGCTTCTTCTTCCTCGTGGTGAATAGTTGTATGCTGCTTTTGGTATTCTGTTCTCAGTAATCCTTGTCAAGTGTTCTTTCCAGTTTGTTCTGTATTTCTCTATTGTTGAGTTTAGTTCTTCTATTTTCAGTTGTTGTCTTATTTCTATGTTATGTTTTTTGTCTGTTCTTTGATATCTTGCTATTGGTCTGAGGAATCTCATTTCAGCAGCTTGTATCCTGGCAGGTTGTTGTGTTGTCACTGTCCATGTTTCGGATCCATAAGTAATAATAGGCACTGCCATTGTCTTGTATAATTTCATTATTGAGTCTTTCCTGGCTTTATTTTTCAAAGTTATTTTTACTGTATATGTTATATAATTAAACTTATTTAGTTTGTTATTTATATCAGTTTCTGCTGTGTATGATATTTCGCAGCCCAGGAAGTTATATCTTACTACTTGTTCTATCGGTTTATTTTCTAATATTATTTTTGAACGAACTGGATGAACACCCTTGAAGGCCATTGTTTTTTTTTTATTTTTGTGAGGATATTTCCATGTATTTTTTTGATATTTCATTTATTTTATATAGCATTATTTGTAGTTCGTCTTCTTTTTTTACACGCTTTATATTAGTTTGACCTGTATCTATCTATGTAACGGAATCTTTCAACGCGAGTTTCACCCACTTAAAACCATTGGATCGACTTGAAACTTTGTATACTTGTAAAGGACCAATGACAATACAATAATTGCTATTAGAACCTGGTCATCTGCAAAGGCTACTGTTTTTATTACTATATTTCCTAAGTTAATTCCCCCAGTCGTCATTTGCTTCCATGATCTTATCATGTCGTCGAAATAAATTTAAAAAGCGTGGTTGATAGTGGACAGCCTTGTCTAACTCCTCCTATTATATGTACTGCTTCCCTTTGATTTATTTTTATTTTTGTTTTCTCATACATTTTCTTAATTACTGCTATCAAGTGTAGTGGAATTCCTTTTTCACTTAATATGTTCCATTATGTTGGTCTAGACACTTTATCAAAGGCCTTCTTATAATCTATAAAGAGGATGTGCGTTTCTAAGTTGAATTCTCTTCGCTTCTGTATTATTTGTTTTAAAGTGAATACGTTGTCTGTGCAGCTTCTTACTTTCCTAAATCCTGTCTGCTCTTCTGATATTATTGCATCTACTATGGTTGTTAATCTTTGGTTGATCATTTTTGCATATATTTTGTATGCTGCACATAGCAAGCTTATGCCTCTATAGTTTTCTGGCTTTGTTTTATCGCCTTTTTTAAATATTGAGATTAACTCACAATAAAGAATTCTGTCTTTCAGCTCTTTTATGCCAAGATCGGGATAAGTAGATTCCTGGGCAACGCCAGGTAATCAGCACGGGGTATCTAAATAGTATACATTTATAATTATTTTTCATTCTACTTATTCAACTAAACATAAAATCACATTAATTTTCATTTATTTAGGCGTAGCAGCGCACGCCGGATATTAGCTAGTTTATAAATAAAAATAAACTGTTAAAAAATGAAATTAAGCACATGCATCGAGTTATTTCATACGCCTATGTGTTATAGCCTATAAAATAGCTAAGATTCTGGAAAAATTTTAATATGCGTAACGTTACATATTATTTAACTATTTATTTCTGACTTTTTATCATTACTTGTGCATTTTAGAATGCAATGTCGTAATTTTTCTAATTGTTTAACATGACTTCATAGCATGAAATCTAGGCCTAGAATTTTGTCAAAGCTTGGTATACGTAGGGTGAAAGGTGTTCATGAAAATATTTCAGTAAATAATCATATTAGTAATATTGCTACGAAGTTCTGTGAATCCGTGTACAGTCTTAACATAACCTTATTCAATGATGACCGCAGATTACCCAACTATATTTTAATCAACTTATGTCTGTCATTACATTCTCTGCGTGCATGCTTGAAATGACATTATAAACTTAATACTCAGATATGTATTTTATGTATGTATTATAAATTGAGTAATCCTTCTGCTGTTTTAAACTTACTTAATATTCCAAATTTATCTGGAAAAGTTATTTTAATACAGTTAATTTCAGTTCTTACTCTATAATTTTTATTGTATAACATAATACTGTTTTTGCCCTGTTATTATTTAATAATTACTTTTTAAAATTGGAGTCACGTAATACCGGTCCAGATGACCTGTTCATAATATTTTTCATGAGTTTGAAAATTAATTTCAAATCTGTGGGTGAGATGGTATAATGTTAAAATTTTACCTGCAGATCTATTACAGATCCACGTTTCCTCTTAACAGTTAGTACAGATAAAGCCATATAAATTGTCCGTGGCGCAGTAGATATAAAAAAGTCCAGACACACCTGCCTTACATCACATGTTCCCCCAGACCTATTATCATCATCATCATAGTACATTCACGAATTTAGGCCATTTGTTGACCTGTTTCGGCCTCAAGAGAAACACCATCCAGAAGTCTTTTGAGTGGACGTCCTGGTCTTCTTCTTCCTGCGGGTTGATATCTTAACATTAGTTTGGGTATTCTGTGATCTTCCATTCGATGAACATGTTGTATCCATCTTGACTTATAATCAGAAATTTTGTTTTCTAAAGATTCCATGTGTAATTCTTCTAAGATGTCTTCATTTTTTTTGTGATCTAGTAGTGTGTATCCTGCAGTCCTCCGAAGATATCTCATTTCAGCAGATCTAAGTCTCTGTATATCCTTCTGTTTCAACGTCCATACTTCGCTACCATACAAAAGAGTTGGAAGAGCCAGTGTTTTATATACACTTTCAGTCTTGAATGCTTTTGGACTAACTGTGGCTTGAAGATAGAATTTATTAACCCTAAAATTCTTAAAAATTTAGATATTTTTGCATTTACACATCCTTTTCTTCTTCATATGAGATATTGCATCCTAGATATGTAAAATTATTCACCTGCTCCAAAATTTTATTGTCCAGTACAATTTTACTTCTGACAGGATCTACACCTTGAAATGCCATAATTTTTGTTTTTTTCTGTAGATATCTTTAATCCATATTCTTCTGTAATTTTGTTAAGTTCATACAGACCTTTCTGTAGATTATCTTCGGAATTTGCTATTATTATTTGGTCATCTGCAAACAATAGGGTGTTTTAATTTTCTATTTTCTGATATTCTTATTCCAAATTTATATGTTTTGTTCCAGCAACATATTACTTCATTGATATAAATTGCAAAGAGTGTTGGGGATAGGGGCAGCCTTGTCTCACACCACGATTTATAATTCCTTCTTCAGAAAATCTGTTATTTAATTTAATCTTTATGGTGTTGTCTTTGTAAATATTTTGTATGTTTCTGCGGAAGTAAATTTGGTATATTTCTGTCTTCCAATATATTTAAGAGTTTTGATCTCTTGACTGTGTCGAATGCTTTTTCAAAATCTATGAAAGCAAAATGTGTTTCTAAGTTGAATTCTCTTCTTTTTTCAAGCAATAGTTTAACAGAAAATGCTGAATCAATACAAGATCGTCCTTTCCTAAATCCATTTTGACATTCCATAAGGAATTTTTCACTGAAACTTTTCAATTTTCCATTTAAAATGTCTGCATAAATTTTGTAGCATGTGTTTAACAAACTGATTCCCTTATAGTTGTCCATTTTTCTCTTGTCTCCTTTCTTGAACAATGCTTGTCTTCCATTCTTGTGGTATATCTGCATTTTTGAATACATTATTAAAGAAGGACAACAGTCTTTCATGGAACTGTTTGCCTGCATATTTGTACAATTCAGAATTCAAGCCATCTGTTCCAGTTGCCTTCCCATTTTTTAATTTCTTTAAACTATTGTTCAATTCTTCCAATGATATTATGGAATCTGTCTCATTATTATTTCGGAAAATTGTATCTTCATAGCTATTGTCAGTCCAAAGACTTTTATAATAATTGAAAAAATCTTCTTTTGTTACTCCGCAATTAATTTTGGTAGATTCTTTAATATCTTTATTCAAATGTTTTAATATTTTGAAGGCATTAGGTTGGAGCTTATGCAAATCTGATTCTAAATGTGTAACAAAATTTAACCATGTTTCCTATGTCTCTTTCTTATTTCCTCTCTTAACAATAGCTCTACAGCGTTTGAATTCTATTTCATTTTCTACTTTCTTTGTGTCAAAATATTTTTATAAGCTGCATTTTTTCTTCAATCAATTGTTTTATTTGATCATCCCAGATTTTTAGAGTTCTATTTCTTCTTTGTTGAATATTTACTTTTCCTAAAGTTTTATTAGCTGCATTTTGAATTATCATTTTAATGTTTTTCCATTCTTCTTCGACATCATTACTTTCTGGAGTTGTAGCCATATATTGCTGAATTCTTCTCGAATATAACCATTTAATGCTGTCATCATAAAATAATTTTACCTTGTACTTTTGTTCTATGCTATGTTGTTGTTTCTTCTTTTTTAACCATCTTGGTGGAAATCTTATTCTTGCTTCTACTAGGTAGTGATCTGAACCAATATCATATCCTCTGTAGGCTCTGACATCGAGAAACAATTTAAAAATCTTATTATTTGCAATGAAATAATCAATGATTGATTTTGAGTCCTGACGATGCCAGGTATATTTATGTATGTTTCTATGATTGTAAAAGGTATTCGTTATTTTCAGTTCATTGTAGGGGAACTAAAAGAATGTGGTAAGGATGAGTAGGGGTTGGAGGTAGTAGACCCTTATCTTAGATTGCAGTGACAGTGTTTGTTTTCCGTTAGTCGTGTATAGTCAGTCAGTTGTTACAAACATTAAGTACAAAAGTTAGACCCTATATTCACAGTATATAAACATTTAAGTCTATACATGGAATGTAAGTGAATATTTTTAGTTAATAGTTAATTTTTAGTTGAGGGATTAAAGTGAGAGTTTTTAGGTGAAATTTGAATTTTAATTTATTTTGTATTATTTTTTATGAAACTATGAAATCTAATTGACAAACAGTAGCAGCAGATCAGTGCTGATTTAATTTCTCTGTACGTGACATTATCCAGAAACCCGTAGGCATACAAACTCAGACGATCATTCTTGAAATTCATCTTCTATTTCAAGTAGGCCTACTTCTCTATTTTACCACTGTTTATACACTTGTCCAATCATTCGCTTGTATCGAAGATGGAAAGAGACACTTTCCCCATCTTCACCACTAGCGCGTTTGCTTCCCCTCATCGGCTAAAAGTTAACGCGGTCGAGTAATAGAGTCTCTCTCTCTCTATCTCTTTCTCTCTCTTTTTCTCCCTCTCTTTTTCTCTCGTCTCTCGTCTGTGCTAGAGAGAGAGGGAGGGGAGAGAGAAGCGGAGGGGAGAGAGCGAGGGAGAGGAGAGGGAGAGAGAGAGGGAGAATAGAGAGAGGGGAGCGGAGGGAGAGAGGGAGAGAGGGAGAGAGGGAGAGAGAGGGCGAGAGCGGGCGAGAGGGAGATAGGGAGAGAGGGAGAGGAGAGAGGGAAGAGGAGAGAGGGAGAGAGGGAGAAGAGAAGGGAGGGAGAGAGAGGGAGAGAGAGGGAGGAGGGAGAGCAGAGGAGAGGGGAGCGAGGAGAGGAGGGGGAGGAGAGAGGGGGGGGAGCGAGAGAGGGGGAAGAGAGGAGAGGGGGGGAGAGAGGAGGGGGAGAGAGAGGGGGAGGAGAGAGGGGGAGAGAGAGAGGGAGGGGGAGAGAGAGGGGAGAGAGAGATGGGGAGAGAGCGGGGGAGAGTGAGGGGTGAGAGAGAGGGGGAGAGAGAGAGGGGGAGAGGAGAGGGGGGAGGAGCGAGGGGGAGGGAGAGAGAGAGGGGGGAGCGAGCGAGGGGGAGGGAGGAGAAGGGGGAGGGAGAGAAGGGAGAGGGGGGAGGGAGACGAGGGGGGGGACGAGGCAGAGAGGGGGAGAGAGAGAGAGGGAGAGCGAGAGAGGGAGAGAGAGAGGGGGCGAGATAGAGGGAGAGAGCGAGGGTGAGAGAGAGCGGTTGGCGAGCTCTCGGGTGCGAGAGAGCGGGGTGAGAGAAGCGGGGGAGAGAGAGAGGGGGAGAGAGAGAGGGGGGAGAGAGAGAGGGGGAGAGAGAGAGGGGGAGCTAGAGGGGGGAGAGAGAGAGGGGGAGGCGAGAGAGGGGGAGACTCCGATATACGTGGGATCGCTAGCGGTGGTCTCTCTCTCTTGTTCTCTCTAGCGTGTTCTCTATCTCTCCTTTTGATCTCTCTCTTTTTATAGCTCTCTTTTTCTATCTCTCTTTTTCTCTCTCTCTTTTTCTCTCTCTCTTTTTCTCTCTCTTTTTCTCTCTCTCTTTTTCTCTCTCTCTTTTTCTCTCTCGTTCTTCCCCTCTTCTTCCCGAAACATTCTTCATCTCAAGGGGATTCACTTGCTTGCGCCCCCACGCACGGCACGCCCATTCCTGTTTCCCCCTGTCTGCTGACTAAAGTACACTAAACGGCACTAAAGCACACCCGTTCCTGCATATTGGGGACACGTTATTTGAGTATATCTCTATTATTGTACTCCAGGGTGTTACATGACTTCACTGACACATTTTTAGACATGAGGTCGTTTTATCAGGAACACGTAGGTCACTACCAAACATCTCATTTATAAGTTTTGCGCATTGGTCAGTCTCAGACCTACAGTTCGTAACCAAATCCTAATTTGCTGTAAGTCTACATCATATGCCTTCAACTAACACAAATGTCCATAGACTGTGAGGAACATTGGATTATATGATGTTTCAGGCTACCTGCTAACAACCCTTGAATCTTTATTTAAGAACATGTGTATGAACTGGAGTTGTCACCAGAGATTCCCTTTAATTATTTGTTTCATCATACAAAATATAATCCTGACACGCTTGACAGACCTGGACGGTTGTTCATGAGAAGGTATCACACATGTTATGAGGTATAGGGCAGACCTTTTGAACATACATTATAAAGTACCAGATTATACCTTTTAATAAAATGTATTTTATGTACATTTTTTTTAATTCAATATCCGAACCTTACGGGCGAGCACCTCGACTAGTACGCAGAATTTATAAATAATATCTTTAGGAGTATATGAAAAAAAAACTTCTCTGTACGACTTATAGTTTCTAAATGTTTGCCGGTGAGCTCCTGTAATTTGGTGTATATTTCTTTGTAATATGATATAGTGGTTTTTATTTCCCCTTCGAAGGAAACCCACTTTTGTATTTTCCTAATCTTAAAAATGTTATTCGGCTTGGTGGAATAGACCACCAAACGTGTATTCCAGAAACTAACGCGCCCTACCACAATCCCATTTAGAAACTCAAAAATACTGTATACCGGGCACAGTTCCAAAGATTGACTAATTCATTTTGTTTTTATTTATCACAATCCCAGAGGCATAATGTTGATAATTATGTGAACTGTTGTCCTCTATTTCTGAAACATTTTTTAAAAATAATTCATATTTTAAACCTAAGTGTTAATTTTTGGACTATACCGTATTTGTATTGACTTAGGCTTTCACGGCCGCAGTTGCTATGATGATCTTGAAGAAGATTTCCGGACTGGAGGCCGTGGTCTCGAGGTTTGAAGGTCCCCGATGTTTCGCCAGAGACTGCTTCTGGCATCCTCAAGGGTTGTCTTGAGGCTGGCAATTTGTCTCTGGCGAAACGTCGGGGAACTTCAAGCCTCGAGACACGGCCTACAGGCCGGAAATCTTCTTCAAGATCATCGTATCGTATTTGTTTGCACTTTTATAATAGTACGTAAATCGAAGCAAAATTCCTATATCCTGAGAAAAAATAATTAATAACATGAAAATGTCATTTTTTAAATATAGGAGTTATATTTCTTGCACTTGGTCCCGAAGGTGGGGATTCAAACTCGGCCCGAATTGATTGATTTTTAGCACGGCAAAATCTAAAGGATTTGTTCTCCGGAACAAGACTTGGGGTCCCCGGTTTAAGATTTTCGGCTCTTAAAAGAACGCTGAACCTAAATTAGAGCATTTGGACAAAATTTAATCGACCTTCCCCATCGAAATAAAACCTTAGTTGCCTGTTAGGTGTCTCTTTGAGCCTACGAGTCAACCACTCGCCACTCCTTGGCATCTGTAGAGAAATAAGACTAAATAAATTGCCTTGATTAAGTAATTTTCTCAAGGACTCACCAATGCCGCACATGGGAATGTTCGGAGATATATATATTAAATACTGTGATTTATGGGAATTATGAAATAGAGTAAATGACTGACATAAAATTCTTCAATATTTAATGTTTTCAAAAAATAAGAGATTGATGTTCATTGACTCAATTGTGAAAGTTTAGTACCGATTTGACACCTTATTTTCTTCTTCTTCTTCTTCTTCTTCACTTCATGGACTAGGCAAAATACCTGTTCCGCCTCACAGTTGTTCTGTCCATCTTTTCACTGGGCTTCCTACATTCCTTGAACCTCTTGACTTGTTGTCAAATGCTGCTTTTGGTAATCTTGTTACTTTCATTCTTTCTACATGTCTAAACCATTTTTATCTATATTCTTTGATTTTATCATTTAATGGATATATATTTAACTCTGTTCTTATATCTTCATTCTTTAACAGATCCATTCTTGTGCATCCTTTTATTCTTCTAAGGAAGTTCATTTCTATGCTTTGTATTGTACTTTGTAATTTTTTGGTCATTACCCAAGTTTCACTCCCATAAAGTAATGCAGGAACTGCCAATGTTTTATAAAACTTCAATCTAGCATCTCTTCTTGTTTTGTCTTTAAAGTTCTGTGTTTAGTTCCACATATCATGTGAAATATTGACAGTTTCACATTTACGTCTCTTTCAGTTTTAGTGTTTATAGTAAAATTAGAACCCAAATAATTAAAATTTGTTACTTGTTCCAGAGTTTTGTTGTCTATTATGATTTTTGATCTTATATGTTCACTTTCCCAAAATGCCATTATTTTCGTTTTTTCCTTTGATATTTTAAAATTATATTCTTGGCATAACTGATTTAATTGATGTAAAGAGTACTGCAAATTATTTTCATTTTCTTGAATAATAACCACATCGTCTGCATACATCAAATCATTTAATATTTTTTAATGGTCCATTCTTATACATTACTTATCCAATTTTGTTTGGTCATTAATATATAAATTAAAAAGGGTAGGTGATAAACTACACCCTTGTCTTACACCTCTATTAAACTCCTAATATTTGACCTGATATGCTGTTATAAGGAATTTATTGTTTCAAAATAGTATTAATCAAACAAAAAATCCACTTTGCTGACAGAATATAGGCCCTACTCTTTAACCATCCTTAACAACACACGTATGTCTATAATCCAGTTACAAGTTTAAAATATTAAGTTGAATATTCGTTTATATATTTTTGGGAGGATTATATGAGGCAATTAAGTGCAAACAAACCTATGTCACACAAATCTTAACCTCACCTTCTCGTAGTATAACCCGTTTTATCAACCGCGGCCCTGAGGACCGAGTCACGGCGGTATGCGTAAATGCGGTATCCTATTGCCTGCCCAGAGATTAAAAGGTAGCAGCCCTACCACTCTGGAATAGGCGTCGGGCCGGTAACCCGTCCTGAGGAATCTGAACCTTACTTGCAAGTTTAAACATGAAGAATTATAAGTCAAGATGGATGCAACTTTTTCAGCGAATGGAGGATCACAGGATACCCAAGCAGATGTTAATCTATCAACCTGTAGAAAGAAGAAGACCAGAACGTCCACTCAAAGGCCAATTCCTTTTGGTAGGCTGTATGGGAAAATGTTAATATTATTTGCTTTTAAACATCTTGATGATGGACAAATTATATTTGAAAATTTGGGTTTGAACCCAGGACCTTTGACTCTCTAAGTCAATGCCTTTCCTTCTGAGCTACCTAGGCCTCAAATCTAAACGCGTATTTTTCTCTTGCACATACTTAATTCCCTAACCCCAAATGCTACGAGCCGTTGCTACGATTTTTGCAAATGGTGGCTTCTTTATTAAGAAGACTTTTTATTGGGGATTTAAACATTACTTATAAAGCCAGTAGTGCTTCTTTCAATGTTAATATTATTCATTTTTAAACATCTTAATGATGGACAAATTATATTTGAAAAGAAAAATATACGCATTGAACAAAACACTTGTTCGTTACTGTTGATAATTTAAATTTTGTGGTAGGTTTAGACTATAAGTGATTACTACAGACTTTATGCTATAGAAGAAAATTAACAGTCAACGACAAATTGGATGTGTGAATTTTTTTTTCTTTTTATGTAACAGTCTGACACATTCCTGTTAACGAAGTTACGTGAAATCTCTTGGTAGAGAAAACAAAATCCGTATTATAACAGTTAATTATTACCAAAGGATTAACTGTTTTTTTTAACCATTTCATGCCCAGTATGTGTTAGAGTTAATTCGATTAAAAATTCAATATTCTTATAATTTACTTCTCAGGTATGAGTTTGGTATTAAATTAATTTTTAAAAATACTTTGAGTTTCTGCAGTTATCAATGTGAAATATTTGAAATAGGCCTATATTCATAAATACTGTTTTTTTTAATCCTAGAAAACTCGAAAAATATTCTGAATGTACAAATTTATATTTAAAGTGATTTCGTTTTTTTTATAAATAAAATATTAGGTCTGAAATGGGCACTTTAAGATAACAGAAACGCTTAAACACAATATATATATATATATATATATATATATATATAATAGTTCTTGATAGGTACAGAGGAAAGTGCATTTAAATAGGGGTAAATGGATCAAAATAAATCACATATTAATAATGCTGATATCCCGTGACAAATCCTGGAGTCATTCTGGTTGGATTAAGAGGATCTGAACCAACAACTACACAAAAAATGCGAAATATTCGCTAGAAATGCAGTTACTTAAATTATATCACTCCTTGATTTATGTTCATAGCTGACGTAAAACCAAACGAATTAATTATCACCAGATCATCTGCTTTGAATTCTTCGATTACCTTATATATATAATTTTTTTACGTTAAAAGATCTTAATGTAGCAACAATATTATTAGGGTGATTTGAAAAAAGTAATATATCTAAAATATGAGCTAAATTAAATATTAAATTTGTATAAACTAGTAGAAAATATAGTCAATCATTTATAATATTACCTATAACAATAAAACAAAATCAAACAGATTTTTAAAATTTAGTCCTATTTTTTACCTCTTTTCGTTTACACAGTTTTCCTTTTTGTTCTACCTTTTTTGTTAAATTTCTGTTATTTTCACACAAGGAGAAGACAAACACCCAGACCCAAGGTGGAGATTAAAAATCCCCTACCCCGCCGGGAATCGAACCCGGGTCGCCGGAGTGGAAGGTAGGGACTCTACCGACTACACCACGGTGACGGACTATTAAATAAACACTTCCAACCGACAAAATGTAAATTGTTTCATAGGCCTAATTGTTAAATACATTTTTCAAACATTTTTAACTTTACTTAACCTTAGGCCTATATTATTATAGGTACTGAAGATATGAACTTCTTCTTCTGCAGCTCTACAACCCAAATCGGGCATTGGTTTCTCTCACACGTTGGCTCTCATCTCTATTACAGCGTTCATTTCCAAATTCCTGCTGTGCTATATCCGAGCTAAGTTCCAGTTGTAGTGTAAAAAAACTAGCATAAGATATTACGCCGCCGACTCCGTCCATTGGGGGAACCGAGATGCTACTTTTATCCGCCATATGACTGAATTGTCTACGGAAGTGTCAAATGACAAACATTTTTCTTAGATTATATTGTATTTTACGAAAAGTAAGACCAACCAAGATTCGATCCGGGCCCGCTGCGTACGAGGTAGCGTCGCTACCCCGAGACCACAGCAGTAGAAAATTACTAATTCAATTTGCTTCAATCTTGTATTGGTGACACTTACATAAGTTTGTGTGAATATTACACTATCGTGCATGGCATTGTATTGTTCCGGCCATTTTATGAGATTTTGAAGTTTAGAAATGAGATCAAGTATGAAATAATTGATCTTTAATTGGTTATTAGCTGGCATCCCGCTTAGATGGTAGTTAGAATTATATTTAGAGACACGTAACCCGATTTGATTGGTCGTGTGTAGTAAACAATCTGAAATGGAGATTTATATTCACGAATATTTAATTTATTAAATATGTCAATTATCAACCATGTTGTAGACTTTGTGTATGCAAAATAAAATTGCAGAATATTAGAAAGTAAATTTAGAACTGACTGTCCACCGAAAATTAGAACACAGACATAATAGAGAAGGAGAAAAAAAAGTATTTCAAATTGAAATGTTGATACCATTAAATATCTCTGAAATTAGGAATCAAGTTGTACTAACTGAAAGAAAAATAAAGTGGACTGAATGATGTATGTGAACTGAATAAAAGTTTAAAATGTTTATTAATTAAATGCTATAATTAGACTTATTCCATTTTTTTATTCGCATGCTTGTTTTTCCGTCCACCGCTATGTAATCGGGATAGCGTCGCTGCCTCCTACGTAGCGGTCCCGGTTTCGATCCGGTCGGGACAATTTTCCCTAACCTGTAATACAAATGCCAGGAAACTTTGAGGATTAAACTGTTTCCGAACATCATCTGGCCATCATTATCATATTCGCCGTGATTGGTATGAATGTGTGTGTGTGTGTGTGTGTGTGAGAGAGAGAGTGTGAATGGTGTGTTTCGTCTTAATGATATGTTGTCCCGGAGGTGGCCCTGACGTTGAACTAATCACTCATTCAAGGTGGTCCTCTTTGTTCTTGGGTAATCAAAAAAGTATGTGTGTGATCCTTAATTTAAACCCCTCTCCCGATAGGTCGGGCCACTCTAATGCTCGGGTGGCGAGTGACATATAAAAAGTATCAATACTAATAAAATTCATTGTTTAAAACCGTTGAGGTGGAAAGTCATAAAATAAAATAAAGTTAAAATGTACCTTCTTCGGTCAGAGCCATCGTCTTCAACTTATAAAAAATGTATGCTTTTTTTATCTGAAGGTTTTTCAGAATCTCTATTCCATCTTCAGCCGGTCTTTCTACGCTACATTATTTGATGTTCTCGGTGCTGGTCCTAATGTAGTTTTGCACGTACAACACTACGTTAGGACCAGCACCGAGAACATCAAGTAATGTAACGAAGAAAGACCTGCTGAAGATGGAATAGAGATTCTGAAAGGCCTTCAGATAAAAAAATCATACATCTTTATAAGTTGAGGACGACGACTCTGACCTAAGAAGGTACATTTTTAACTTTATTTTATGTAAAAAGTAACTATAAGGTGAGATGTTACGCTACTTAATGGAATGGAATGTTCAATTTTCCTAATTATTATTATTATTATTATTATTATTATTATTATTATTTATTATTATTTATTATTATTTATTATTATTATTTATTATTATTATTATTTATTATTATTTATTATTATTATTTATTATTATTATTTATTATTATTATTTATTATTATTATTTATTATTATTATTATTATTATTATTTATTATTATTATTTATTATTATTTATTATTATTATTTATTATTATTATTTATTATTATTATTTATTATTATTATTTATTATTATTATTTATTATTATTATTTATTATTATTTATTATTATTATTTATTATTATTTATTATTATTATTATTCTTATTGTTATTGTTATTTAACGAATTACATATATGCATATTTTGCCGCCTTTACCATCTCTTAAGAATTAATATTTAGGGTTGTGGATTTAGTAGGTCTATATTTGAGGCCTACATAATGCAAATATGAATATATACAAATATAATTTAATAAGCTACATATGTTTACCAAAGTAGAGATTAGTTCTTGGTAAGTCTTATATCGTGAAAAACATGTGTAATAAATGGACTATATGATTATTTTGAAAAATAACGTATGTTCGTCCACTGCTGTGGTCTCGAGGTAGCGTGCTGCCTTGTCACGCAACGGGCCCGGGTTCGATCCCTGGTTGGGGCAGTTTTTCTGGGTGAGGTTTTTATCGGGGTTTTTCCTCACCTGCCAGACAAATGTCAGGAAAACTTTAAGGCCCAAACGGTCCCCGAAATCATATGGCCTTCATCACCATCATCATTCTTATTATCATCATCATCATCATCCTTCACCGGTATGGATAGCAACGGGAAGCTACCACACCTACAATTCCCTAGTAAAGCTGCAATATAGCATGAAAATGCTATGATTGCAGTGAAGGACCTGCCTTCAGGCAGAATTACAATGGATGTATGGATGGAACGTATGTTCATGGTTAATGTGTTGTTAGGATAGGATTGCTTCTTCTGAATGTTTCATTGCATAAATATTAATTTGTGTAATGTTCGGTTTATGTTTGACTCTAGTTATATAGTTGTTAACTATTACCATGTATTTTTGCTTGAGTGCATACGTTGCGAAATAAACTGTGATTTTATCGTTTTCTTATTCGATATATTATGAGTTTACAGTATATTATGTTGCAATCTAAATGTCAGTAATATAACTGCATTCTTGTCGTATGTATGCCACCCATATTGTCACAGTGGGATTTGGTACATTATCTTGCAGAAGCTGCGACGTCAGTCGTTTGATGACTACCGCAATAGTTTATTATGAACCTCCTTATAATAAGCATCATCTTAGAAATTACATTGTACTAATATTCTTAAAGTGCATAGTGGCAAATAATATGTGTTACAAAGTTGCACTCTTCTGTGTTTATGGTGCTTGCTAACATGCATCTAACATTTATTAAAAATGTCAATATGTACGTAAAATAGAATTAGATATGAAATTGTTTACTGTGTTGATAGTAGGTATTATCTTTATTTAACGACCTTTTTTTTTAACAACTGAAATAATTAACCTCGCAATTTAAAGCTGTGGGTGAAAGAGCCGTGAAAATATTGTTGAGATAGGCCTATATCTTATTTTACGGTTGAATTTATTTTATATGTCGTAAATCTATGACATGGGACCCACGTCCTTCCGAAAAAAAGTCTTACTCCGATTTTTTACACCCTTAAAAATCATCGATACCGGATGTTTGACCCTTCTAAAGCAGAGCGTGATAAACACTAAACCGCTTTTACATCCAATGTTGTCCTGAAAATCGAATTGCAAAATGATAATTTAATAAATAATGTATTCCAAAACTGTGTACGCGTATATGCAAGTACAAATACTTAAAAAAACGTAAACACATTTAAATTCGATTTTTTAGAAATTCATAAGAGAAAATTATATTATGTATGTATAGGAAGATCAATTTTCAGTTATTGTATCGAGTTTGCGGAAGAAAGAATACTGCACAGCAAATGCAACAAGAGTAATGAGAATCTAAAGTTAAAAATCACTATCTAGAACAACAAAAATAATGCTGGTATACAATATTGTTTTTATACGCAATCAAACTTAGAATCTGCTGTAAATAGGCTTATCTCTGGGCATATTAAATAACATAATTCATGGAAATTTCGCCAATGCGAAATTAAAAATGATCTATACATTTCGAGACTTATTTCTTTCTTTCTTTCTTTCTGTCTTCCTTTCTTTCTTTCTTTTTAATTTTTAAGGCTAATCCTATATTGGTATTTCTTTCTTTTTAGGATATCCATCCATAGTAATTCTGTCCGAAGGCACGTCCTTCACTGCAATCATAGAGTTTTCATGCTATGCTTGCAGCTTTACTAGGGAATTGTAGGTGTGGTAGCTTCCCGTTGCTTTCCACACCGGTGAAGGATGATGAAGTTGATGATGGCCATATGATTTCGGGGACCGTTTGGGCCTTAAAGTTTTCCTGACATTTGTCTTACAGGTGAGGAAAAACCCCGATAAAAACATCACCCAGAAAAACTGCCCCGACCGGGGATCGAACCCGGGCTCGCTGCGTGACAAGGCAGCACGCTACCTCGAGACCACAGCGGTGGACTTCCTAGGATATAATTCATAATAATTTTCTAACGTTTTATTAAAAATTAAACCACTGAAAATCTACACGAAACACGCAACGAATATAGCATTATTCAACCTGTTGAATATAATCAAAGATTCTAGATTTCAGTTTTAACAGTCTATAAATGTGAATTTAAGAACGTCATGGCGTGACTATGATGAGTACCAATTGATATGGCTTAGGAACGTCTTATGAGCATATAAAAACTTTTTCCGATCATCAGTGAAGTTACGCCGGAAGGACATAATTCTCAAATGAACATACATTTTAAGGGCATGCATTTACTTTTATTTGTTTATTTTCAACCGCTATTTTACAGTAATTAATGTTAGGCAACTTTAATACCTTCAAAATTCATTCTGAATCCCCGTTGAGGTTATGTAAAACATTAATCCCCGTTGAGGTTATGTAAAACATTAATCCCCGTTGAGGTTATGTAAAACATTAAACTATTAAATGTTATACCTGAAATATTAATCGGCCTGGACAAATTAAAATTAATTAAAATAGTGAAGGCCTCTCAGAATTTCTTGCTCCATCCTCATATATGCAGCTGCTGAGGATGAATCAAGAAGTTCTAAAATGACTTCACTATTTTAATGCATTTTAACTTTTTTATGACGACTGATATTTCAGGTACAAATGTTAATACTTCAACTTTTTAGGAAAATTTAAAGCCCAAACTGTCCCCGAACATCCTCTGCATATCACAACACTGGTGAACATGATTTTTGTCTCATGAGTACCAATAGTTGCACTTAATGCAGTTTTTTATCGTGTTTTCAAATATGTATTCGGAATTTCTCTATAACCCAATTTTTTTATTTCAATTTCAATTAATGAATTTAAATAATTATATTTAATAAACTTTTTCGTCCATTTGTCCATTATAAAATAAAACAAGGAACACTTTCATCAGGAGATTTCAGCTATGGAAAAGATATATCAAGGCAAATGGAATCCTAATATGCTGGCCGATTATTGTTGGACCATCAAGAGGGATGTTCCACAGGCGAAATATAGCAGAAAATCGTCATTTCTTCCTTCCTAGGTGAGTCCGAATGTTCGAATATTGTGTAGTTACGAATGTAGAAAATATTAAAGTGTTTGAAATTATAAATTCCTGTCCCTCGGAAAACTTGCGTGATGGAGAAAAACCGATATCATATTTGAATTCGGGAGAAAAAAATAGTATCAGAATCACATATTTTTCTTTCTCAGACAAAAGAAGTTTATTTTTTGTTGCTCAGTGTAATCATCATTATCATATTCGCCGTATTTAGTGTGAGTATATGTTTAAATGGATTGTTCCATCTTAATGTTCTGTTGTCTCAGAGGAGGCCATGACATTGAGGTAATCACTTATTCTCGGAGACCGTCCATGACATTATGTAGTCAAAAAAGTATGTGTGTGATGCATAATTAAAATCCCTCTCCCGACAGGTCGTTGCAACTATAAGGCCCGGGTGGGATGAGGCACGTAAAACTACCTATAAGATGAGAGGTTAAAATGTGTTAATGGAATATTCAATAATTTCTTAGAAGTATTGCCCTCTCTAATTACTAGGACTATTTAACTCGTGCTGCAAATGGGAGTCAATTACCAATCACGTTTTAATAAATCTTATTTTACAACCAATGACAGTCGTGTTTTACTCATTCTTTATTGAATTATCTTAATATCTCCTGCTTTTGTGATAAAGAGAGCTCCTTCTTTTTAATATTCCGAACAAGTCAGAGCATTATTTTGCAGTGATTGAATCTCCAACAAATACGTTTAATATAGCAAATAATGAACACATTCCTTCGAACTACACGTTTCATAATTGTGTGTTCAATAATTGTGTTTTTAAATAATGATTTATGCGGAGTTGGTTACTAAAAAAATTAATAACCTATAATGTTGGATATAATATGCAGTTTAATGTGCTTCTTTTTTTCTCCACTAAGGTGCATTCTTACAATATCGCGATCCTATTTGACAGTAAATAATATGATCAAGTTGCAGTGGATAAACAAATGAAACATAAACACATATTTCTGATTTGTTTTCAAACATCGCCGTTTACATTAAATATATAAATAAATTAAAATAACTATATTTAAATGATAATTTGTGAGTAAACAGCTTAATGTTATTCGTTAAATAGTCCTAACAAATGACATTCTTGATTTCCAAATCCTCTAGATAAATTCACTAGTCACGAAGTGGCATTACTTATGACTATCACGTCTTTATCGTGTACACAAGAAAATATTGTAGCGCAGGCCGATCAAAACGTTGACACTTATCAATTGTTTCTAATGTTTTAAGTGATTTCCTACAGAAAATAATTTTTCAACATCTTGTATTCATTCAAGAAGTATATGACATTCTATAAATAACGCATGATATTATTCATTACAAGTGAAAACATTTGTACTAGTCTCATTGAAGTATTTAATAACGAATTCAACATATTAAAATACATTCTTTTATCCTGTTTTTGGATGCGCCAATTCACAATCCTCGTTTTAGCGGTGGTTATTCGAAACTCAGAATAAGTAAAAGGGTATAGATGTCAAGTAGTAGTAATTTTAAGTGGCATTTCTTTTTCTGTTCTTCATTTATTTCTCCTCAGTGTTATACTGTAGATGGAGGTCTACATATCCAAATTTTAGTTAAATCGGAATAATAAGAATATAACATTAAATGGCAGAGCGACAACCGTTTTACTGAATCAGGATGTTAGACTTAATTGAATGTATCTTAATGGAATTTTTTCAGTTAGTTTTAAAATTCACATTTGATTATGACCAGACGATGCACTATCTCCTCTGCTACTTAATTTTGCATTTTTTTTCAGATACTGATAAAATTCACATTTGATTATGGCAAGGCGATGCACTGTCTCCTCTGCTACTTAATTTTGTACTAGAGTATACCATAAAAATCCTAGAGAAAAAAGAAGGCCTAGAACTTAGTAGTATTAATAATCTGTTGGAATATACTAAACTTCTACAAACATATTCTATTTAATAACACTAAGAAACTGGGGCTGAAAATAAATACATAGAAATAGAAATAGATTAGAAATAGAACCGACACAAAAGTAACCAAGAATTACTTGCCAACTTGAATACTTCGTAATAATGGACTTGTAAATTATTTTCAACATTCTCAAGTCTACAGTAATCATCATAACTTCGCGATTTTTTAGCATATATAAATTTCGGCAGTAATAGGCTATCAGATACTTCGTTCTGAAGTGTAGATACCACCTGAGGTCAGTGCCTTATCCAATATTGGATAATTATAATTATTGTACTTCGTGTCAACAAGAAGAATACATAATGTTTACTACAATCCGTCTAAATGAGGGAAATTTTGAGGAAGTGGCTGAATTCAAATACCTAGGAACAATAATCACAAATAGGAATGAGATGCACAAAGAAATTAAACATAGGCTCAATTCTAGAAATGCGTGCTATTATGCATTGCAGAGACTCTTGATGTCCCAACTCCTTTCAAAAAATGTTAAACTGAAAATATATAAAATTATTATTCTACCAGTTATATTATATGGGTGCGAAACATGGACTCTTACTTTAAGGGAGGAAAGGAGATTACAAGTATTTGAGAATAAAGTACTATTTACAAGTATTTGAGACTAAAGTACTTAGAGTACCTCCATGGTATCTTTACCTTGTCGTGGTGGAGTGGTTTGCGTGCTTAAATGATCCTGAGAGCTATGCCGGCGGTAGCATTGCTGCCGATAGGGTTACCCATGCCGGACTGGTCGAAGGTGATAAGCCAGACGAAAAAAGTACCTTGGTCGAAAGAGTGACGATCTTTCACCGTAAAAATACAACTGTCAAGAAATGCGGTCATGGGTTCAACTGGGGTAAAATTTTCCGGAGGTCAAATAGTCCCCCATTCGGTTCTCCGGGCGGGGACTACTTCAGGGAACCCATGCCAAAGAGTTGCATGGAAGCTTCTTGTAGGAAAGCCAGGGGGAAAACGCCCAGTTGGTAGACCAAGAATGAGGTGGGAGAATAACATTAACTATGATTTGAGGGAAGTAGGTTATACAGGAAATAATTGGAAAGCATTAGCTCAGGATAGGGATGTATGGAGAGCTTATGTCCGCGCGGCCATGAACCTACGGGTTCGATAGTGCCAGTGAGTAAGTAAGTAAGTAATGGACAGTTAATGGCAAATTTTGGAGAAGTGGCTGAATTAAAATGCCTAGGAACAATAACAAAATTAATTAAAATTAAGATCAACTCTGGAAACGTATGATATTGTTTATTACAGACAGTATTTTCATCCCAACTTCAATAAAATGCATTAAACTGGAAATATATAAAACGATTATTCTTTTAGTTACATCATATAGATGCGAAACATGGTCTTTAACTTTAAGGGAAAGAAAATATTACGAGTATTTGGCAATAAAATTGATTTAAAATTTTGGACTAAAGAGAGACGAACAAATAGGCGAATTGAGAATACTACATAATAGTGAGCTAAATTATCTTTATGGGAAACTAGATTTAATAAGAAGAGTTAAGTCTCGTAGACTGCGATAGGACAGGTGGCACGAATGGGGAATTCAAGAGGGTATTGAAACTTCTTGTAGAAAAACATAAGGAAAGCGCCGAGTAGGCAGGCCATTATTTGAGTGAGTTGAATTATAACAGAGTACGATTGGAAAATATTAGCACAGGATAGGGATGTATGGAGACCTTATTTCCTCGCGGCTTTGAACCTCAGGGTAAGATAGTACCTAGTTAGTTATTCAAAAAGGATATGAACTACAGTAATACATTTAAATCAATAAATATGAAGCCTGAACATTAATCGATTGATAGATTTTGTCGTTTTAATCTTTAAAAGTTTAAACGTTTTCCTTTGTAGGGCCGTTTTCCGTGAATTAAGTCCAAGTATTCACCCATATGCTTCTATGAAAAATAACAGCCACTCTTCAGGTGGTTAGCTAGGCAGGTCTTAAGATGGAGTGATTTTGGGTTTACCTTCTCCTAGATAATCTACCATTTCCGTGGTAATAGAGCATTATCCACAATCTTGATTTTATGTTCAAATCAAGATTCCTAGTCTCTCGCGCTCCTGCAGTATAACGCCTATAAGGCAACAGGCATGCTTAACTCCTGGAGCAATGTATTCTATTTTCACACTGAATCTGTTGAACACCTTCTTTGTGAGCTATCTTCGTTTTCCTCGCCTGTTATCGGTTGGCAAGCTAGCGGATTAGACTTTATCAACATGGTGGACTGGATCATACGTACAGTGCTCCACCTGGAGAATTTACTAACTACCATAAGATCAGTGATGACACGTAGTGTTGAGACGTGGACAGGGTCAAGAAGGACACCACAAATTATCAATATGTAGATATGAAAGCGCAAAGTTTCGTAGTTGGTAAAATAAGTTTAGATAGAATGAGGAACGAGTTGTGAGACAACAATGGAGTATAATGAACGTCAAGAAATTATAAAAAAAATAAGAAAAGATAGTGGAAATCTCATATAGTCAATAACTAACTCATTGGCTCTATCGAATACCTAGGTTCATTGTTACGCGGACATAAGCTCTCCATACATCCCTATCCTGAGCTAATGTTTTCCAATCATCCTTTGTATAATCCACTTTTCTCAAATCATGGCTAAAGTTATTCTCCCACCTGATTCTTGATCTACCAACTGAGCTTTTTCCTCTGGTTTTCCTACAAGAAGCTTCCATGCACCTCTTTTATTCCCCATTCGTGCCACATGTCCTGCCCATCGCAACTCATCCGTTCGTATTATATTTGGCTTCCTATAAAGACCATGTAATTCACTGTTATATAGTATTCACCATTCACCCGTCTGTTCATCTCTGTTTGGTTTAAACGTTTTTCTAAGATCTTTATTCTCAAATACTCGTATCTCCTTTCCTCCCTTAAAGTAGAAGTCCTTGTTTCGCATCCATATTAAGTAACTGACAGAATAATAGTTATATACTTTTTTTAGTTTAACTTCTAACACAAGATTAATTACAAGATTTCGATATTAATATCCAAGAGGCAAAAAAGATGTCGCCAGACCGAAAAAAAAAAGATCGAAAGGAGGACTGACATCATCCTCCTCTAATGAATTATTGCCAGTACGATGAAAAAGAGGCCATGGTTAAAAGAATAAGAAGACCGAAAGATTGGATAAGGAGAATATTTTTCTCTTCTCTACAAGTAAATTAATTGAAATGTAAATGCACAAGTGAAGGTTAAATTGCTTGAGATTGAATTGCGATAATTTATGTAGTAGCGACTTGTGCAGTCGATGTAACAATAAAACTACTATGTAACAGACGGACGAGGAAGCTTTATTAAGTTAGATGTATTTCCTGAAAAGAAAGGAGTAATTTATCTTGATGTCTTCTGCCGACCACTGCTGATTGTACTAAGTGTGGACAGCTGCCGGAAAGTTCACAGGATCGTTAAGGAGGAGAGACAGCATTTTTACGCTTTCATCTATAACAATGCTCCGATTTTATATTTTTTTTACATTCCACAAAAGAAAGTAAATATTTTTGCATTTATGTTGAGTATGCTGAGACATAAATTGAGAAACACTCATTTAACAAAGCTAGGTAATGTTTTCACTTGGATAATTTTTCCTTTCGGGTAATTGAGTGATAATATTTAAAAAGGAACAGGGCAGCAACATAAAATTTATGTCATCACACTATACACATGATTAAATTGGCAGGAGATAATTTCATCCATCGGACGTGGATTTGATTCTCAGCCGAATAAGAACTTATACTAACCAATAAATATTGTCGACTTAAAGGAAATTTGCCAAAATTTGTAACTGTTGTGTAATGCTTATTGGTACTATGTTCTCTTTTACAAACAATTTCTCAGATTTTCAGTTTTGTACACACATAATCTTGACACTCGATTCCATCAGCACATTGTCCTTTATATCCCTCCTCATCACACTGTATATTATTCATTATCTTTTACGGTCTCACTTATTTGGTATTCCCTTCCGCCCTATGTCAGAGACTGTCAAACTATAACATCCTTCAAAAACAAATTAAAGAATTATTTAATAACAAACTAACTTATACACCTCAGCGATAGTATTCTTTTAACAATTAATACATTTAATTATCTATGAAAATAATATTAAGATTAACAAATATTTTCTTTTCTTTTGTTTTAAATATTGTACAAACGTAAAATTAGTTTTCTATATCTCATTATTTTTTTTTTGTTTTATATATACATTAGACAGGCACAATTTAATATGTCTTGATTGTATACATTTTATTATTAGTTTTAGTCTTAATTTTAACTAACATTAACTAATTGCATTATAGATCGTAATATAATAGATATTATCTTTTTGATCAAATTTTTATTTAGTATTTAATATTAGAGTTCATTGTGATTGTTATATTCTGATGTAATATATGTTTGCCCTGATGAGTGGAAGAGAAGGCCACATGGCCTTAACTCCACCAGGCTAAATAAATAAATCTAAATCTAAAATCTACTTTAGAAACAAATATTTTGTTCCTGTGAATTTATTAGGTATCGTATGGCTATTACAATCATGCACCGTACAAATTCTTATCCTTTTTGGATAACTCTCCTTCGCCTTAGATGCATTTTGAGAGCATTGTAATATGAAATAGTTCAAAATATGTTTCAACTTTTTTATTTGATTTAATTAATGGATAACAATCTCTCGAATAAGGATGAAACCAAAAATGTCATGATAGATTCGATTTGAGATGAAAACCAAGCACAATCGATTGGTAAATGATGACATATACTCAGTTGTATGCAAAATACATAATACTTTGGAGAAAATTACATAAATAACGCCTAATATTGTATTCATTTTAACTGCTTTAAAATCATATTAGCAGAAATTTAAGGTTATGTCAATTGCTTAGTTTTGTTTACGAGTACCGGTATACATTTTAATTTAATGCCACGTTTTGAATATAAATCATTAACATAACAATGAAAGGTGAAATTTCTAGCTTCCCAATTTATCTGTCAACGACTCGAGTTACGTAAGCTCAGGCATTTTTTAAGATGGAGTCTGTTCATTTCTTCCTTCATGTCACAGAGTTATTCAGATAGGTAAATATTCAAAACTTTACAGATATTTTTAAAAAATGACTAGTGTGTATATCGCAGCCTTTCTCTGTATAAGTGGGATTTCCTTATTTCCTGTTTCCAGTTTTTCTGTATATTCTGACTTCTATTTGCGGCAAAACTCAAAGAATCAATCCTTGAAACAATGGAAATGTTTTTCAACGAATTAATTACAGCTCCTTTTATTGTGTGTATATTTATATTAATAATATAATTTATTTCAATTTACATAGGATTTATCACATTTCTTAATTAAAAGTATGTCTGTATCATGTGATATGACTTCCATGCAATTATAAGGATAAAATATACCAATATATGGTTAATTGAAACAAACACAAATACAATTATTAAGGCTTTCATGAGTAATCTGGTAATTTAAAAATATATTCTTATGAATATCTGGTCCATGACCAAGAGATTTTGAGTTCACCGGCATTTAGAATCTTTCAAAATTAATTATTCAAATATGTCAAACGCAATCATTGGAAAAACGTCGCAGAACTCAAAACTTCGTGAACAACGCCCACGAACTCGTAAGAATCTCTCTTTATGCAATATTTGAAGTCTAATTTGGCTCAAGGAAAATTTAAGAAATTATTTTTAAAATTTTTAGCTACAACGCCGAGAAAATGATATACATTGGAGTGTTAGACTTTCGAGTAAGACATGTAACTCGAATTTCCCTCCATATTGTTTTAGTTTCAAATATAAACTAAATATTTCATTAAATCTAAATTATTTAAATATAGACCCATAATACGAGATAAAGATGCAATATATATAAACATACCGAGTTTGGACTTTAATTACTAAGAAATGTATTTGCAATCCAATGATCATATTAATGAATCAATTTTATTAATTATATAAAAGTTGATTTCCTTTTTTTGTAAATTACTAAGAAAACTTATTTTGTTAAATTTCGGTTATTCCAATACAGAAGGCGCCAAAAAGTCTAGAAGGCGTACGGTATAACATAGGTATACCGGAATTCCAGGTACCTGAATACAATAGGAACCTATAGATACCAAATTCTTTGTTAATATAAATGTATCAGAACGTCTATTTGAAAACAGATTAAAATGTCAAGTCTAAATAATATTTATGAATGAACGAGTATGAGAAAACGTTTACAATTGCAATTTCAACAGGAAGTTTCAAATTAAAATTTGGACCTACATATCAGTCAAAAGGTAACTACGAATAACACATTAAAATTAATTGAAAGTAACGGTTTTTAAATGCGCTGTTAGGCCCTTAATAGAAAACCCAAAGGCCTAACTATGAAAAACTTGGCAACATTGTCAATAAATAGCGCGAGATAGACACGCCTATTATAGGTTACATCACTAACAGAAATAAAGGAAAATCACACCCTTTATATATGTAATATACGTCCACATATGTTTAAACCAATAGGAATAAATTGTAACCCCTTCTCCTGTAGCGATCTGAACGATTGAAGGAATACTGAAGTTTTTCAAGATACGAAAAACTGAGACGCGTACAGAACACAGTATCCCAGCTAGTGAAGGGATAACATCGATTAAGTTTTATTTAACTGCGGGAAAATAATGGCCGCTACTAGTTCTAATATAAAATTATAACTCCAAATCGAAGAGGACGAATTTAGGGCAAGTTCAAATAGCTTTACAAATTACGTTAAGTACTCTAATAAGTAAAATAGTTGAAAAGAATATCGTACTAAATCGATATTTGAGGATATTGATCCATATTTTTATATTACAATATTGATAATAATAATTCTTCGGTATTCCGTAGAGAAGCCAGATCGCTATACACATCGTATCATCAAGTGTTTTCATTATATTAAATATATGTATAGCAACTCTTATACTAAATAAATCGAGTGACTTGTGAACTTCAATTATTGATAAAATATCGCTGCCCGTACAAAGTTCCCTCGTTATTCCCTGTTATAAGTGATCCTCATCGCTCACCGAATCCACCCTGTGTAATATCCACACCAAACGAACCTTAATTAAATGCCTTTTTTTTATCAGACATGAACATTTGTGTGGAAATTGAACTAAATTAAAGTTTGTCTTACAAATTAAATTTTAATCTTTCATCAATCGCATTATCTTATTTAACGACTGTCTTTATTAACGTAGAACGAAAAAAAGTGCCAAAGAATTTCACCCAGGTACCTCTTATTTCAGACTTAAAGTTTCTTATACGTAGCAAATCTACGACACGGGATAAACGGCTCTACTTCCCTTCCGAAGGAAATTATACTCAGGATTTTACGCTCTTAAAAATCCGTTGATCCTGAACGTGTTTGAACCCGCGAATTTCGGAATGACAGGCGAGCTTAATGACACCGGAACCCATATTCTTATATATTTTTACGAGCAATGAAATAGATATTTGTTAATGTCGACCCAAAATGCTTCGTCAAATATCTCCAAATTTTAGTTTATTCACTTACAGTCATGTTACTATCGGTTTCTGTTTATTGACACATTCTCCTATTGTTTTGATTATGCCGAAATTCTTTTATTTAATTTTCCCTTAAATAGTCCGAAATATACGAGCTAGACGACTACAAACCATAAGATCTCGATGACAGATCTTCTCACATGCATAATTTCTAACTAATTTCATAGATTCACTAGATTAGTCCAAATCTGTCACATAAATTATGTTTTAATTGTAAGTATGATCATATATATATTTTTTTTTGTTCAAAAAATATAAGCTTATAATAATATTCCTGCATATTTAACCAAGACAATTTTGTACTTAATCAAATTCTGGAACTATTTCTGATTTTAGGCACTTCTGAGAAATATAAAGGAGTGTGATTAGTTTATAGAAAATAATTTGGGGGAACATCAGCACGAAAATTAATTTCCTAAGGCAAATCTGTCGTATAATGTATTTTTTCAAGTGAAGATTTTATAAATTAATGTTTTCTCTAAAATGTAAATTTTCGTTTGCAGAAAATACTCTGTTTAGTTAGAAACCAGATTATAATAGACTGACTATTATTAAACTTTCATAATCTACTGGAATGGGAGAATACCATTAATATTGTGAACATGATCGCAATTACCTTGAAATTTGAGAAAGTATTTCATAACATGATTTGTGATCTTATTAATGAAGTGGAACATGTGGCTTAATAAAATCCATCTATTTTGATTCGCCTCAAATTACCATTTGATGATCAAATCGTGATTTTTCAAAGTAGAACGGATCTTGTTACTAAATTATAGTTTAATAGGTTATTAGTAATATCAGAAATTGCATGGATTTGTCGCAGTATTCTACTTGGTTCAATCTGAAAGTAAATAAAACATAATAGTACTTAAAATTGGTTACTTAGCATATACAAAATGTGTACAATAAGAAAATCTCTATCATAGTATATTCGCATAATATTATTGTCATTATTATTATTATTATTATTATTATTATTATTATTATTATTATTATTATTATTATTATAGCCCACCGCTGTGGTCTCGAGGTAGCGTGCTGCCTTGTCACGCAGCGGGCCCAGGTTCGATCCCCGGTCGGGGCAGTTTTTCTGGGTGAGGTTTTTATCGGGGTTTTTCCTCGCTTGTAAGACAAATGTCAGGAAAACATTAAGGCCCACACGGTCCCCGAAATCATATTGCCATCATCCTTATCATTATCATCCTTACCATTATCATTATCATCATCATCCTTCACCGGTGTGGAAAGCAATGGGGAGTTACCACACCTACACAATTCCCTAGTAAAGCTGCAAGCATAGCATGAAAATGCTATGATTGCAGTGAAGGACCTGCCTTCGGGCAGAATTACTATGGATGGATTATTATTATTATTATTATTATTATTATTATTATTATTATTATTATTATTATTATTATATTCCTGTGCCCAATATTAGGTTTTGATTCTCTTCCTCCATTCTTCTCTACCCTTCCAGTCACCATCATGCAGTCCTCAGTCCTTCATCAAATTCACAATTCCCTCTATCCAGTCTTCTTAGGTCTCTCTCTTCTTTTCTTCCGATTTAGAAACCATTCCAAACTCCTATCTATCTTCATTCATCCTCTTCACGCGCCCAAACCATTGTAGTTATTTCCCACAAATTGTATAATTATTTGGTTAAAGTTATTTTTTCTCGAATAATACTGTTTCTGATCCTGTCATATATAGAGCATCGTACAGATATCTTCTTAAAAATTAATTTCTGTAGATTGCAATGATGAGGTGGGAGAATAACATTAACTATGATTTGAGGGAAGTAGATTATACAGGGGAGGATTGGAAAACATTAGCTCAGGATAGGGATGTATGGAGGGCTTATGTCCGCGCGACCATGATCCTAAGGGTTTGATACTCCCAGTTAGTTAGTTAGTTATATTGAAATTTTTACTTTAATTTGACATTTATAGTCCACGTTTCTGCTCCATAGGTCATTAAACTTCCTAGTATTGATTTATAAATATGGATTTTTAGTTTCTTTGAAAATCTGTTTATCAGAAAGATGTTGTATACATTTAAAACATGTTAATAATAAATAATAATTACTATTATTATTAGACCTATGGTAACATCATTGCATCGCACCCAGCGGACTAAGGTTCGATCCCCGGTCGAGAGAAGTTTCCTGGATGAAACCTTTTTCTGGTTTGCATTACCGTAAGTAAAATGTATGGAAACTTTAAGATCCAAATATTCATCGAATACCATTTGCCCATCATAATTATCCTATCATATTAGGTTTGTTTAGTATGACTATTTAACTCATGCCCCAAATGGGAGTCAATGACCAATCACGTTTCAATGATTTCTGTTTTACAATCAATCAGAGTCGTGTTTCACCAAATATTTATCAGTGTTATAATTACCATATTAAAGAAAACTCCTCCTTACAATATTGCGTTCCTTTGGCAATAAATAGTATGATCTGGTTGCAGTGATAAACAAAAGAAGCAGTAGAAGCGTACCTATCGTTTCTCATTTGTTTTCAAACATCGCCTTTACATTAAATATATAAATATTTTAAAATAACTATAGTTAAATAATGATTTGTGAGTAAACAGCTTAATTTTATTCGTTAAATAGTCCTAACAAATGCCACTATGCATTACTTACGATAATGTGGGTGATTGGTATGTCTTGTCTTAAATGTCTTTAATCAGCATATTGCCATTGAAATTATGATTACAGAACATTGGATCTCAAATATTATATAAATTTTATTAATTAACTTTTCTCGCTAATAGGTAAATCGTTATATATTTTTCATAATTATCGTCATCATCAGTTTGGCAAGACTGTATCTCTGGTAGAACCTAGGTTTCCTTCAGGATTCTCTTCCACAACCTCTGTCGCTGCTAATATGTACCATCCACTTACTCTTAACACCACATTTTTATGATATAATTTATTATGCAATCTATTCAGTGATGATTAGGTGTTCTTACACTAATTTGTCTGTATAATTTGTATTCCATGGTCCTTACTGAAATATCATTCGCATTCATGTTTTTAACATGTGACATCCATCTCAATGTGGATAACTTAACTTTTCGAATTATATCTAGAGATATATATATATAGTTAAGTCAATTATTTTTTATATCTTATTCTCCAAATATCCCTTTCCTTAACACGTCCATATATATTGTATAGGCCTAAGCACATTGTTTTATATTTTCATGATTATGTCTCAAGTAACTAGCTAGAGATCGTTGTATAATGAAGTCACACAGCAGGCTAATAGCAGCGAGCTGACTGTGTGTATGCATGATATCATATGGAAAACAAGTACTTAAATAAAAATACCAAGACAAGAATATATGAAGTAGTGATATGTCCAATATTGATCTATGCCTCCGAAATAGGAGCAGATACGTTTAAACAAATCAAACTTAAAAAAAACAAATGATCTGAGGAAGATTGCACGTAACTCAAGGAAATATAAAATTAGAAATGAAGAAATAACAAGGCAGCTGCATATTCTGGCAATAGGGGAATGGGTGGAGAAAAGAAGATTTAAATGGAATCAACATATACCCTGCATGACACCAGATTAGAATTGTACACATAGCAAGAGATAAGTTACCAGAGAATGGGAGAAATACATCAGGAAGTAAAAAAAAAAAAAAAAAAAAAAAAAAAAGTAGATGGAGGGTATCTTAATTTTGGATAGAACAGGTCATGGACCTAAAACAAAGATGAGGAGGAGAAGAAGAAGAAGATGTTTCAAATGAATTATGATATAATTTAAATATTGTTACAAAAATTAAACAATGAATTTCTGAATTTAGATCTTTCTTACGATAAGCGTTACGTCCTTTGGTTAAGATTTGAATCAAACTTTGTAGATGATAACAAAGAAAGACCTCTAAAAGAGAAAAGCGTTTACTTCCCAGGAGTCGTTATGTGATTATTATTTGTTGCTTAGAAGTTTTGTTCTTTTAAATTTTATTATTTGAAATTTTTCGCTGTAATTAGCATATTGCAGTTATCCTTTGTTAACATATTTGTATCCGACAAATATGAGAGAATGGAATTTAAAATTTACCACGAATTAAAACCTTGTTAACAATGCATGCGAAGAGTAGAAGTGGTATGAAGTTTACGGTTTTGTTGCACCATTGAGCCAACGGGCGGTACTTTTATGTGAGAAACCCGTTGAATAGAAGTCCCATGCATTTTGTTCCCTACGAAGTTGAGGGTCTTAATTTAATATATGTGAAAAATAATGACATTATTTCACAGACTGGTTTACTATCCAGAATGCTTTATTAAATATGATTCGTATAGATAATATTCTTTTACAATTCAGGTCATTAGCATCGCAATCCATAGACGAGCGTTGATGGAACAACAGAAATATTTAGAGGTATTTTATTTCAGGTTTTAGATCCTATGATTCATTTCAATAATTTACAGTCTTTATAAAATGTTCGGAAATTAGAATAACGTGTATCGTACTATCCACACCCATCGAAGCAACTTGCAACAATTATGAAAAATCTAGATAACGTTATTTTTTATTCAATGCCCCAGGTTGTCATTTCGACATTTCTGGTGTTCTCTCCTGACATTGGCTTAATTGAAACCCATTGATAAATGATAATGGAGCGCTAGAGGAGTTCTTAACCTAAACTTAACCTAAATTCCAGACCATGGGTAACCACAGCAATGATTCCCTTTAAGGAAAAATTCATAGGCTATGGTTTTACCGGGAATCGAAACCTCATGAACAGTAGTCAGAAACGTGGGCCACTAGTTTCTATTTAGTAATTTTATAAGTAAACCTGGAAGGGTGAGCAATAGAAATTATACCTATATAATAAGTCCATATCTTCAGTACTTTATTCGTTATAAGGGTAACTAAAAATGAATTCCACTTTCTTATTTATATTTTGTAGTCTCGGAGTTCCTTGGATGATGGCTTTTTTTTGGGGAGAGGGGTTTACCACGTGCAAGACAAATATCATGAGACTGTAAGGTTCGAACGGTCTCCGATCATAGTCTAGTCATCATACTAATCATAATATTGGCTATATTTAATATGTGAATGGTGTGTTTCGTCTTAATGTTGTTATGTCTCGTAGGAGGCCCTGGCATTGAGCTAATCACACATTCAGAGAGGCCCTCCATGTCCTTGTGTGGTCAAAGATGTATGTGTTTCTTAGTTAAAATCCCTCTATCAAAATGTCTTGCCACTCTAAGTCGCGTGGCACGAAAAGTACCTATAAGGTGAGAGGTTAAACTGCGCCAAGGAAAAAAAAAAACTTTATTGTAACAATTAGTAATAATTTAATTATATACACATACTAGAATGTATGGTATTTCATACATCCCATTGGTACTAGTTGAGCATAAAAATACTTTATTATTATTATTATTATTATTATTATTATTATTATTATTATTATTATTATTATTATTATTATTATTATTTTCGTAGCTGTAGTCGCTAAAACAAAATGTGAGAATTTATATTCAATTTCGGAGATGGAATTTCAGACTTTCAATGAATGGTGATTATATATATATATATATATATATATATATATATATATATATATATTTTGTAAATAATTATAAGTATTTCGAACAATTAAACAAACATCCTCAACTCGTGTCCAATTCAGGACCAGATCGAGGAATGATATGAGATGAAGCCCCTATATTGTAGATATCTGTTAACGGCAAGGGTGACGTCTGAGGACGCCTGACACAGCGTCACAGGGGCGGATGGACGAAATTGATGAAATGAGTTTAGAGAAATGGTGAAATGAAATTTGTGGCAGGAGAAAACGAGATTAGATCTCGAGACCCCACCGGTGAGAGGTGTGCGTCTAACCGCTTGTACCACGGAGCCATTACTATTTTGATCAATTACTTGAGATAAATGATAAAGGAATTATTTACGGCCTTACACGAATATTGAGATCACTTATTGGTCAGTTATTTCCGGATACTTCTGTAAATTCCATATGCATAAAATGTAATTTGTTTCCTCATTACGTAAGTTCATGTTGGTGCTTATTAAGTAGTTAAGTTTTTTTTCAGTAAGAGAAACGCGGACAGAGCTAGGCAAATAGTCATTATCAGGTAATGGTGATACGCAGTAACATTTCAAATATTGATCTATAGAACTAATAGCAAGTGTTACTTATTACCTGGGCATTTGTTGAATCGAAACTATTTTTACACGTTTTATATTAGCTTGACCTGTATCTATCTATCTATCTATCTATCTATCTATGTAACGGAATTTCTCAACGCGATTTTCACCCACTTAAAATCATTGGATCGACTTAAAACTTTGTATACTTGTAAAGGACCCGTGACAATACAATAATTTCATATTTATTTTCTAAAATCCTGGCCAGAATCATCACAAAAAAAATGAAAACTGGTATAATAGGTTGCGGACTTGACTTCTTAGTCAATCGTTGTAAGAGCTCAGTTGATAGAGCGGTGAACTGTAGTGGTATATAATTTAAGTAATCCATAGGTCGCTGGTTCAAATCCGACTGGGAGGATTTTTTTTAGAAGAGTATTACTTTTAGCTCATACTACAATAGTATCGAATTTAAATATATTTACATTTTTATCTTATTCTGTAAAATATTAAAACTAAATAAGAGTTTAAAAAAACTAAAACACACGTTTTATGAGAAAAAGGAACTAAAAAAATGAAAAATAATTTTAATTTCCAACACGCTTGGGATAAAATTAAAGTTGTCAACAAAAAAATAATCTCCAACACATATAGAATAAAACTAGAGTTATCAACAAAAATAAAATAATTTTACCATCAAAAGTGTGGGGCGCTTTTTATGATTTTTACATTTTCTTCTTAGATACTTTACTTTTACCAGTATCTGTTTATTACGAGTATCAAATATATTCATTTATATAGAGCACCCCACGCTTTTGATGGTAAAATTTGCATTTTGTTGATAATTCTAGTTTTATTCTATATGTGTTGGAGATGATTTTTTTGTTGACCACTTTAATTTTATCCCAAGCATGTTGGAAATTAAAATTACTTTTCATTTTTTAGTTCGGGTTTCTAATAAAGCGTGTTGTTTTAGTTTTTTAAAACTATTATTTATTATATTATCTACGATTTTGAAAGATCAATAGTGGTATACAATTTCAAGTATACAATTAAATAATTTACATGATTTATTAAGTGAGAAAGACCACTTACATTAATTTACTTTTTCAGTTATTTAAATATTTCAGACCGCAGTAAAGAACAAAACCATATCCCTGTTTCACTACTTTTCAAGCTTCTGAATTCATGTACTCCTAGTTACCTAGCGTCCAGATTTGAGAAGTTATCTTCTTAGCATAATATTCACACTAGGTCACAAGATAAGCCTGCTAACAATTCCTCTTCATAGCACTTCGCTCTTATTCTACTTCCTTCACAGTAGCCTCTTTTAAGTCACGCTTATACAGTTACATGTTGTCTAATAATTAATTCTTCTCCATTTATTTAAATTTATACTATGTTATTAATATTTTTCTCATTTTTTATATATTTTGTACATATATTTAATTCGTTGAATCTAGAATAAATAAAAATACATTATAAATAATAATTTTATTGTATTTATAACATGTAATCGTTTAGGTTTATTGTAATTTAGATGTAAAATCTTTTTTTTACTTTTTAAAACCTGGTTGAATAGCAGACAAGGTCTTAAGGCCTTAACTCTGCCAGGTAAAATAAAGCTGCTATTATTATTATTATTATTATTATTATTATTATTATTATTATTATTATTATTATTATTATTATATTATTATTATATTATTATTATTATTTTTATATTATTATTATATTATTATTATTTTTATATTATTATTATATTATTATTATTATATTATTATTATTATATTATTATTATTATTATATTATTATTATATTATTATTATATTATTATTATATTATTATTATATTATTATAATATTGTTATTATTATTTATTATTATTATGTTATTATTGTTATTATTGTTGTTATTATATTATATTATTATTACTATGTTATTATTATGTTATTATTGTTATTATTGTTATTATTGTTATTATTGTTATTATTGTTATTATTATTATTATTATTATTATTATTATTATTATTATTATTATAACCATATGTAAGCCTGGTGAAATGGAAGAAAAGACCTTACGGTATTAACTCCATCAGGTAAAATAAATAAATACATAAAATAAGTTATTATTTCTGTTATGTAGTTCGACATAATTATCTACTTGTTCGTTTTCCTATTGTTTTATTAAACGTTAAAATTAAATAAGTTAAACCAAGATAATTAACGTACAGGAAACATTGCCAATTTAAGAGTTAAAGAGTTGAAATTCAATTTTTATTAATTATATTAAAAATCCGTTTAAAAATTCAAAATATATTCAATAAAACGAGAAAATGCATGTTTAATTTATAATAGAATGTACAGATATTGTTATTAAGACCCTTTCCGTTTCATATTTCCATCTATTCAGCTAAACTAATCATAATATCTGAAATGTTCGTCAACATGAACAAATTCCTTTTTAGGCCATGTGAACGGTGACGGTAAATCTACAGAAGATGGCTATACTGTGTTTCGGAGACATTTTGGTCCTAAAGTTTCCTTATATTTTCTTTACAGGTGAAGAACACCTTATCCAGTTAACTTGTCCCATAGACCACATCGGTGGATATCATAATATTAATTACACACAATAACAAAGAGTTACTCGCAGGCTTGAAATGTATCAATAACTATGTCTATGTTTTCGGACTCGCAGAAGACGAAAATGATATTAGTTTTTTCCAATCACCTAACCGGAGTCAGATATTTTGACGACAACCTTTAGCAGAAGTGATCGTTTCCGTGAGAGTCGCAGGCGCTATTGTCTCTCAAACTGGTCACCCTTCTTTTTCTTTTGCGCGGTTTTATTACTCTTAGGGAATACACAGGTATACAAAATCTCCTGATTGCCACTGTCAAATACGTGAAGTAATTGCTTGTAATACCTCGTTCTGTGCAGTTCGTCTTACATTACATCAGTGTGATTGTGAAGTGTCGATATATGCATTATTGTGTATCATTTTAAAGAAATTGAATTAAAACAATCTACTGTAATATATATTAATACGTAAGTTTTAGTGCTTTTATAATTTTGCAATGTCTCGCAGCTGTAAGAATTCTCCTAATTTATGCTGTTACGTATGTGGATACTATTGTACAAACTCTCAGCGCAGAACTAGTTATAAAGGCGTACAATTTATATTTTGGGAACTTTAGTAAATTTGGAGATACTGATAAATATTGGGCCCCCAATTTTTGATGTACAAATTGCCAAAGGATTTTAATAGGTGGTTAAAAGGTTCGCATTCGTGCATGCCATTTGCCATTCTAATATTGTGGAGGGAAGCTAAGGACCACATCACTGACTTATTTCTGTATGGTCAATATATCTGGTTTCACTTAAAAAATAAGCATTCTCTTCATATCCAAATTTGCAGTCAGCCATGCGACCTGTTAAACATAGTGATTCTTCACCTAACTTAGGTGACGTCAGTGATGAACATGGCGAAAGGTTCCACGAAGACATTTTAGAAATGGAAAGGCGTTATAAAGGGAAATCAGTGATCAAGTGCTTGCTGATTACTGCTGGCAACTTATCACAGACGTTTCGGAGCCATCTTATCGGCGTGTCATCCAGGAAGAAGTTTTGAAAGGTGAGATTTTTGCTACAATTTAAGCATGTGTTGTAACGTAACTACTTATTTATCCTTCTTAGAAAAATATTTTAACTTTTTGGATCTTATATGATTTGGGTTTACATAGATCAATTGTTCTTAGCAATATTATTACAAAAAATTGCAGATAAGCAATAATATGCGAAATATAACGAAAAACATTCAACACGTCCTCGCAAAAAACTGTTTGGTTATAGGCGAATTCACGTTCGTCTCCACAAGGCTAGACCAAGCCTACAATTAAGAATAATGATCTTCTTCTTCTTCACTTCCTGGTTTAGTCGTTAGTTGCCTGTTCCGTCTTCACTAATAGATCTAAGTTCATCTCTTCCGAGGACGTCCGACATCTCTTCCACTCGGAAAATATTGTAAGATTTTATTTGGTAATCTAATTTCTCCCATTCGTTCTACACGTTCTTTCCACTGAATCTTGTTGTTAAATATCTATTGTGAAAAAAGGAGTAATGTGCTTTCCTCTGATTGCGGTACTAATGCTATGCAGAGTAGACCATTGGTGGAACTGTCACCTCAAAGCTTTAGGTACAGCTTCTGGATGTACTAACCCCATTTAGAGGGTTGCCACTTCCGCCAACCTATTAAAAATTAGTTGTCGTTATGGACTTTACTCTTGTTTCCCCGAGCATGGGTCTCTTATCATCCTAGAGAAAGGATCCCCTCTTCCCATCAGTTCTCCGACCCAAATCGCCGAAAAGATTCTATACCACAACCTTGATTTGGGTTGCTCGAATTAGCAGGTCCACCTCGAGCAGGTTGGGAAAGGAGTTGATATGCAGAGGCTGAGTGTTTGCCATGGAAACTATATTGCGCATGCATACCCTTGGACCCTAAGAATAATGATATAAGTAAAAACCATAATAAAAACTACATAATTTGTGAGATGTATTTCATCAGCCCACATGTGACAGTGAGAAATGAGAACTTCTTCCCGGGTGAACTGGGCATCGTCGGTGAAAGGAATTATGCATGGAAAGTTGGACTCATCCACGAAACGGTGTAAAACCATCTGCAGAAGTTTGCTCGTGATCCAAAATCATCTGGCTGCATTTCCAGTACCTTCTGTAGGTGGTAAGGTGTAACTGCTGCTTACGTAGAACACGCGAGAAGTTTTCTTTCCGCATTTAGTGGACGCCGTCTTCAGAATCGTCGACTCTCACCTCCTCGACAAGTGGCAATTGGAACGGGGACGGGAGCCCCATGGACGCCAGACTTCCAGTTCTTCCCGAGGGTCCAGAAAATAATGCAGACTATGTGGATAACTCGCAGCCACAACACCACACAGATCCTCTCAGGTCATGAACTGTTCCGCTCCTAACTGCACGAAAGAGGACGTGCCGACTCATCTATCTGCGATTGTTTGAACCCTCGAGAGGACGACGTAGTCCATGTGCTCTATCAATGTACCAAGTACAATGTCTTCAGGCAGGAACTGGAGGAAGCAGTCATGATCGGTGAAACACAATGACCGCCCGTCTTAGAATTTTGGATCGGGAAGGAAGCCTTCAAATCCCTCACAAAGTACACAGGAAGAGTCTTGGGATTAAGAAGAGACGAAGACCAGCGGAGACTAGAGAGACTTTAAAAAGTCACCAATCTACTACTCTACTACTACTACTACTACTACTATTACACACATACATATACATATACACAAACAAGCACAATATACACAGTCAAATACATGCACATTAACACACATACACAAAAAAAAACACGCTTTATTTTTATTTTATGTAACAAGTATACACTTTCAGTTACCCGTATTGTATATTTATTATGTATTTGAATAATGATTTGATATAGATAGGGACATAGAGCAGACCCCAGGATAACGACATTATGTCCGAGTTAAACCAGGGGTGGTGGCGAGGCTCTAAATAATAAAAAAATAATGTATTTGCTATGTGTCTGGTGTTCGTCATAGTAGCGTCCTCTTCCACTAAATGGAGTACATCCTCTTGAAACTCGGGTGTGCGGCGCCGCCATGAAGCACCATAGTCGGCCCTGTTGCGGTGAATGAACCGGTCTCAATTCACCGCTGGTATACAACAGCAAACAGTGAGTGTACGGCGGCATGGAAAATGGTTCGCATACAGCTGACGAGCAACCCTGCCATTGCACCAAGATTCGCCATACAATACCATCATCTCTGCTTATTCTGAAAACGTGTATGCCATGGATTAGAGCAACACAGTATCAATTAAGTACGTACACCTTGAATTCTGCTGAGTACTGTCGTGAAGGATTACTACTGTATTGTGCAGGTACAAACGTTTCTGGGCCGATCACAAACTCAACTGAATAGCACGTAAGCAAACTTGCAGTGGACTTGGAACATCAGGTGAACGGGGAATAACGTATGGGCTATCCTAGTGAATGGCGCCGAAAAAGCGTGTGTGGTGATTTTGCGTGTAGCGGAAAATCGGTATATTTCCGGACACGAGTTCCTATGCTAAACTTAATTGTTTTGGTCCCTACTACATGTCCTCAAACTCTGTAAGGGGAATTTAGACTCACTCCGTATATTAATGAAACATAGAAAGAAGTTCACCAAATACTTGTTTATGCTATGATAAAATCTGACAAGAACATCTGCTGCAAAAGTGCAGTTAGCAAAAATAACTTGAAAATGATTAGACTATTACATCGTACTGTTAACTTTCATGTTTACTAAAGAAGACTATTGTCTATAAAACGTTTCAGTAAACAAAGATATTGGCAAAAGGACCCGTGTTGAATGAAAGTCCAGAGTGTCTTGTATTAACATCAGAAGCTACATCAATTTATTGCAACGTGAAAACCCAAGACCTGTCCGTGTGCAACATTTGAAAATATTATTTTCTGGTCAGAGAAAAGCTGTAGAAACGCTGAAACTAAACCTTCATTGAAAAGCTGTAGAAACGCTGAAATTAAACCGTCTTTGAAAACATTGACAGTTTAACTACAGGTTCACCACCGACATAATTCGTTAGGGCCGTGTACGGAGACTAATTCTAGAAACACTCAAAGGGAGGGTCATTCCCCTAACCAAATCTTAGTAAACAACCAGATGTCAACTATTAATCAACTATTAACCAATGTACATCTGGCTTTCGAATGGTTCTCCCGATAATTGAAACGAACCTTCCAGTTCAGCAAGATAAACCTAATAAAATACATGTATTCTTGATTGCATGGCTACCGCACATGTCTACTCGTCAAGTCAATGGTGGATCATCGAAAAGGATGATTCTGACTTAGGAAAATTATCATTGTTGCCAAACAGTATTTTGACTTTATAATATTTTTCAATCTGATCACTACAAATGTGGTAGTTATTTATTATACTACCGAGATGCGAATTCAATTAAACTTAATCTATCTACATAGTTTATAAATGTTACGACTAAAATCATAGCACAATAAAAAATTGATAAATTAATAATTAACTCAGAAATAGGGATGAAGTTCATCACTGGTCAGTTAATGATCAAATTTGTGTATGAGACTGCAGTAGCAATTGAATAAACCTCTCATTCTTAAATATCATTGCATAATTCCTGGAGATTTCCTTGTAAATCTAATAATCCGTAAACCATTAGAAAATTGCTTCCTATTTGTAATTAAAGGGTACTCATTTATAAGAAATTCCCATTACAAAAAATTCAGATTAATCTAATTCTCTCTTCGAGTTTTTTTTACAGCTGCTGCCGTCTTTCCTTGCCAACCCCTCCAAAGCGTACGATCTTGGGTATCTTCAATGCATAGCTCTCGTGCTTGCATTGCTGTCTTCATGTTTCCTTCCATGATAACTTTAGCCTCCCTCTTTTCTTCTTTCTAGTCGGTTGCCAATGATATAGTTGCTTCGGCCATCGCTTATCTTCCATTCTTAAAACATGTCCTAACCACTTTAATTCCTTCTCCTCATTTCTTTCAATTATGTTTTCTTCTGCTTCCATTATGTTTCTAATTTCCTTATTTGTGACATGTTCTAATTTTGACTTTCTGGCACAAGAAAGAATTAATGAAGAATTAATCTAATTCATGTTAATATAATCATCTTAAACACATAATTGTTTTCATAACTGTCTAAGTATGTTTAAATTTAGTTACTCTATTAATATGAATAATAGTATATTACAAAACGAAGTTGGAAAGTTGTATTTACAGAATCGAGCAAAATATTTAAAAACAGAGCCATAGTGAGGTTTTTAATCTCCGAGATTCTGTAAAACTCTTCACAAACGTGCGTTGTACATTATGTTTTGTGCGATGGTGTTTTCAAAATAACGAATATGTCTAAATGGCACAAAGAGTAGGGTGTGTAGGCAAACAGTTTTCGGACACCTTTCAAATCCAGAATGCGTTGAAGCAAGGAGATGCACTATCTCCTTTACTATTTAATTTTGTACTACAGCATGCCATTAAATCTTTAGAGAATGAGGAAAGCATACAACTCAATGGTATTAATAAGCTGTTAGTTTATGCTGATGATGCAGAACTATTGGCCGATAGCGAGGAGATACTAAAGGACAACACGCACACACTATTGAGCAACACTAAGGAATTAGGACTGGAAGTAAATATCAATAAAACTAAATATATGGCCACACGTAGAAATACATTATATAATGGAAATGGACAGCTAATGACAAATGAGGGAAATTTTGAGGAAGTGGCTGAATTCAAATACCTAGGAAGAATAATCACAAATAGGAATGAGATGTACAAAGAAATTAAACATAGGCTCAATTCTGGAAATGCATGCTATTATGCATTTCAGATAGTCTTGATGTCCCAACTCCTTTCAAAAAAGTTAAACTGAAAATATATAAAACCATTATTCTACCAGTTATATTATATGGGTGCGAAACTGGACTCTTACTTTAAGGGAGGAAAGGAGATTACAAGTATTTGAGAATAAAGTACTTAGGAAAATTTTTGGACCAAAGAGAAATGAACAGACAGATGAATGGAGAAGACTACTAACGATGAACTACATGGTCTTTATAGGAAGCCAGATATAATAAGAACAGTCAAGTCTCGTAGACTGTGATGGGCAGGACATGTTGCACGTATGGGGAATTAAATACTTGCATGGAAGCTTATTGTAGGAAAGCCAGAGGGAAAACGCCCAGTTGGTAGAATGAGGTGGGAGGATAATATTAACTATGATTTGAGGGAAGTAGATTATACAGGGAATCACTGGAAGGCATTAGCCCAGGATAGGGATGTATAGAGAGCTCATAAACCTACGGGTTCGAGGGTGCCAGTGAGTAAGTAAGTAAGTAAAATAATAAGACATTTGTTGGAAATATTTGTGTTCATTATAAACAATTGGCTGAAGTTAGCAGTCTGGCCAATGTATATATGCTAAATGCCGAAAATAATTGTTGAGATTACAGCAGACCTTGATATCAATCTCGCATAAAATGGATGCAAGTATGAATGATTGTAATCGAACAACGAAATTGAAGAATCGTGGGAAGTTGGGTGTGTTTCTTTAGTGCCAGAGAAATCTAAATTAAGATATGAAAAAAAAAACATACATTTCATTCAGAAAGTGGCTGGAGGAGAAGAATTGTAATGTACGTGAAAAAAGTTTGGTTGCCTATTTCATACTTAGGAGTGAAACAGAGGCTCAAGCGAGATTGAGGTCACAATTTTCAATGCTGATGATGATAAATTTAAAAGAAGGTATCATTATTGCAGATTTTGTTCCAATATTGTTTCAAATAAAGTTCAGTTTATTCAAAATGCACTCATTTCTTTCATATAATATTATATTAACACTACCTTTCGGATATATTTTTGTATATACATAAAGGGCAGTGGTTTTACTTCCCGCACGTGAGTTGTAATATTACAGTGTAGTTATTTAGGTTGGCATCCCCGAATGTAGGAAGTTGAACTTTCAATAATGGTCGCCATTGCTGGTAAGTACGACAAAACGCACCGTCGCGCAAGAAATAAATCGAAAACTTAACCATTAAATTATCATTACAATATTTTTTCATGCCAATTATTTAAATGTTCCGGACCGCAAGGAATATAAATTAATGTAAAACTGTAAGTTATTATTGTACATACATTTAAGTAAATTTTACTCGTTTGTTTTTCTATTGATCTAAAACAATATTAAAAAATGAAATCAATGTATCCGATAGGATATATTTTTAATTTAAGGCCTAAGAATTGTTCTTCCTTTACTATTTTATATTTTACTTCATTCCAGAACCAAGTTTTAATTTTCTTTTTGTAATTTATTGCTGCTAAGTTTACAATATTTAGTTTGATAATTTATTGTAAAAGTATCGAAATGAAGGTAAAGATCTATATTTAAGATTTGTGTACACGAATTACATCATTGTCCCTGCAGCACTATCGTCATGAGTTTGGAATCCGGTCGGAAGGAACTATAGCCTACTTTATTTCCTGATTACGCAATATGTTATAGCTTGTGGTTATATATTGCATGTTTATGTCCTGACAAGATGAGGCGTAACTCAGGCAGTTCAATCTGGTACCCGAGGCGGCAATCAGAGAAAGCCTGCGGTAACCATTTAAACGGAACCAACTAAAGAATGGAAAAGTCTACATATTACTCTTAACCAGATTTCTGTGATTTCATTGTCTGTTCAGTTCTTAAATTCCTATTGAAGTTACTTATAATGTCACGAGGACTGACAGAAACCGAAAAAAAAAAATACATCGAATATATTGAAATAAAAATATTGTTAAAGTTATGTTTAACACTTAAATTCGAAATGTATCCTTTTAGATACATCAGTTGGTTTAGTTAATTTAATATTCTAAATAAATCAGAAGAAAACGAACAAAAATGAGTCACTTAAATGTGTGTCTAATTATACAATATACCTAATAATAAGTTATACAAGATTCCGTTTTCATTGCGGTCCGCCACATTCAAATATCTAATAGAAGAAATTTGTGTTTTGCCAATTTAAGGGTTAAGGAAAGTATGAAGTTAATGATACAGCAAAACGTACCCCAGTCAAACCCATTATCCGAGATCGTCAAAAACAAGTCAGTTGCTGCTACAAACAGTTAGAATATACATCACCGTACACAGCAAGTAACGGAAATTCAACTTGCAGAAGATGGAAGGTAGCTTCCGAAAGCGCTCCAGTTAATTTTATACACAATATATTAACAAAGTTGAGGACGACGGCACCTACCAACAGGTACAATTTAATTTTAACAGCAAAACCTGTTTAATACGGAACGTGGATAATGCGGAAATATGCCTAATGCGAACAAATTTATTGGTTCCGCGCGAAATAATAGTAATTTTACGTGCATTTATTTTGCATAAAACTGAATCTGTCAAACGCGGAAACGGATGGATATTTCTACACCATTCATGAAACAAATTATAAAGCGGAAAGACAGAGAGAAACAGATTAGTTTCCTCTTCATTGAATTCCGTTAGGCAAAAAAAAATAAGGAATCATTCCTGCCGCCGGGTGAATTACAGATTCTACCAGTACCAGAAATTGTATTTCGGCCTCACTGTACACCCGTTATGCGAAATACACGTACATGTCTTACAAACAACTATTGCACTGTAAAATATTAAATTAGCTTAAGTTCTGAGACCGATATTTCACAGGTAGCGTTCTGAATTTCCAGAATAAAGATGGCTAAAACATATGCATCATTCTTATTAAACGAAAAATGAAGGCGATTGAAGATAACTTTCCAAATTCCAGACCGATGCTCCAAAGTCAAGCTCTTGCTGAATCCCTAGGGAATAACAATTTCAAGGTATCTTCAGGTTGGTTGGACAGTTTTAAAAGACGACAATGTTGTGTGAAATGAAATTTGCTGGGAATCAAAAGGATATGGGCGAAAGTGTAATTAGTGAGCGGAAACCAAAACTGCATTCTTTAATTTAAGGATACCCGCCTAAGAGACATTTTTAACGCGCGATACCGTCGAAGTCACTCGTATATACTATACTTCACTTTTCAAAGGCAGCGGAACTGCAATTAATACAAGGTACACACTTAGACAACAACAAAAAAAAAGTCATCTCTTCATTCTATCAACCGTTCGGGGAACTTCGTGAGCACTCGCAGAAGCCTTATTCACATTAACACTTTTCAGTAATTGTACTGTGTTGGTTCCTAGTTAACGCAGTGCACACTCAAGTAACATAAAAGAGAGAGCTTGCCTTTGTGTGTTTCCGTGATCGAGAGGTTTAACACACAACATCTACGTTCGTAACCTCACGGGTTTGATTCCCTTTCTACTTTTTTTTACTGAATGTTAGGATAGCATTTCGCTGTAACAGTTTCATATTTAATTTTATATTTGAGTTTTATGGCACACAAAACACATACCAAATGAAAACCTTCTAATAATTAAATGAAGAAAGAAAATATCTTCTAAAATGAAAACTTTAACAAAATTAATATCGGGTGTATGAACCCTCAGCATCTATTACCGCCCTCAATCTGCGGGGCATTGATGCAATCAAATGTATACAGTCACGTGGACTTTCGGTTGGAGCATCCCAGACGTCCTGAATTTGTGCCCATAAGCCATCTTTCGTCTTTTGTGCATCTGCAGGACAATTAGAGTTCATTATAAACAAACTTGTTAGAGGCTGTTGCTTTTGCGCAGAACGTGTGCGCGTCAGTCTATTAAAATCAATAGGCCTATATTGACATCACCTAGAACAAACCCTGAATGTGGTAAAATAATTGTTACAATAACGACATTAACATTGATTTAGTTCCATTGTCAAAATAAAATGTATTTAATTCATGAAATATTTTAATACAAATATCACGAAAAAATCTTTTTAGAGTTGATTTTCTAGAAATTTTATAGATAGTATTTCAGGGCCGACTAAACCAAACTAGCTTCCTAATTAACCGGCCAGGAGTTTTATATGGACAATGCTCTGAGACTACGTAATTGAGGAAGCGAACCTGGGACCTTCATTAACAGAAACAGTGACTGCATGCTTTACCGCTGACCTAACAGAGCACGTAGGAGTATCTTCACTCAGTTCATGCCACACAACGCAGAAGCTCAGGGCCTGCACAAATATGACTAGTTTACTAGTGTGAACCCAACGCTGTGTGGAGTAGGACTTAGAAGAGATATGCGTTCAAGAGACGACTCATTTTATTTTTGTCTAAGGGTGTACATAAAAAGACATACGGTACTGTAATAATCTAAGATTAGGCCTATTGATAATTTTCAGTTTTTTATAATGCGGAATTTTTTCTAATGTGAAAAAAAAAATTGGTCCCATGCGATTGTGCTTTGAGCAAGTTTTACTATATATTATTTATTATAAAGATGCAAATTATTTAAAAATAACATTTTCACAGAAAAAATATAGCGTCGTTCCCGGACAAAATTCATAACTAATTTTACATAAATTTAAAATTCCTAAAATAATTTTTCTAACCCACTTTTCTTACAGACCATTTTCATTAACATATCTATTAAAATTAAAGCACATAACATAAATTGTAATAAATCGATCCATTTTACGTATGGTTGTATGTACCAAATCACGCAAATATTGAACAATTTGTTTTTATCCTTAAATTATTCATAATTGGTTATTATATTTAGAATATCCATACAGGATCGTGCGCACTGTTATTGTAAATGTATATATTTTTTTAGAAAACAAAATATCAATAAATTCCACAATTCTACATTCTGAATCTGCCTACTTATTTTTTCGGATCTTCTTTTACTCGTCTTCCCATGCTAAATTCTGCTACAGTAGTTATATTCTGTATATTCTGTTATCATAGATTGATACAAAGAAGAAGAAGAACAGTATTAGGACATGACGATAGGAAAATTTAGGGTAGGAAAATATTAGTAAAATTTACTAAGAAGAAGGGTTATGAAGTTTAACTTGGAAGAGTGACTTAAAGAAAAAGTAAAATTAGGAAAGTTGTTCACTAGGAAAATTCATATAAGAATAATGAATTTGGTAAAAACATCTGGGAATACTAATGCAGTAGATATTCCACGTATCGTCTCTTTCTCAACTTTAAGTCCATTAACAGTGGAGTATGGTGAGATGATATGCAGTATGTATGCAGTATGCAGTTTGTTTAGGTTTCCTAGGAAGTACTAGAATTAGTTACATTAGGTGTTCACATTGGAAGAATTTGACATACTGAAAGGAATTAGATGAAAGGATACGTTGGCCCAATTTTATTCTTATGCCTTTGGAAATAGTAGTAAGGTACCTGAAATAGGACTCAAGGGTATGGTATTCTTTTTAATAATAAATTAAATCGTATACTGTATCAGAATAATACCAAATGGAGAGGTGAGGTAACATGAAAGCCTCAGTATTGAAACTCTGCGATGTACCAGAACACCGGGTTAATCCGGATTGTTGAACAATTACAAGAGTCGATGAAATTAAATGAAACGAAATGAATGACATGAGAATGGAAAAAAGCGGTGTAATGAAGTTTTGGTAGAGTAAAATGGGAGAAACTCTAAGAGGAACCACCTGCACTGGGTCCGATTCGATCACCGCGCACCCCACATGGAGTGACCGAGTAGCGAACTCGAGACACAGAAGTGGAAGTTTGTCTAACCACTTGTTGCCACGGTACCCCACTCTTTTTAAGTGATTTAATCAATTTATGGTTTATGCTAATTGTATAATTATCTAATCAATTGAGTTGGTGTTTACTTGATGAAAATCCATATTTATTAATTAAATAAAAATAAAACGTAGTTTTATTTGATTTTCATATTTATTAACTAACTAACTAACTCACTGGCACTATCGAACCCGAAGGTTCATGGCCGCGCGGACATAAGCTCTCCATACATCCCTATCCTGAGCTAATGCTTTCCAATCATTCCCTGTATAATCTACTTCCCTCAAATCATAGTTAATGTTGTTCTCCCACCTCATTCTTGGTCTACCAACTGGGCGTTTTCCCTCTGGCTTTCCTACAAGAAGTTTCCATGCACGTCTCTCATTCCCCATACGTGCAACATGTCCTGCCCATCGCAGTCTATGAGACTTAACTGTTCTTATTATATCTGGCTTCCTATAAAGACCATGCAGTTCATTGTTGTGTAGTCTTCTCCATTCACCTGTCTGTTCATCTCTCTTTGGTGCAAAAATTGTCCTAAGTACTTTATTCTCAAATAATTGTAATCTCCTTTCCTCCCTTAAAGTAAGATTCCATGTTTCGCACCCATATAATATAATTGGTAGAATAATAGTTTTATATAATTTCAGTTTAACGTTTTTTGAAAGGAGTTGGGACATCAAAAGTCTGTGCAATGCATTATAGCACGCATTTCCAGAATTGAGCCTATGTTTAATTTCTTTGTGCATCTCATTCCTATTTGTGATTATTGTTCCTAGGTATTTGAATTCAGCCACTTCCTCAAAATTTCCCTCATTTGTCATTAGCTGTCCATTTCCATTATATAATGTATTTCTACGTGTGACCATATATTTAGTTTTATTGATATTTACTTCCAGTCCTAATTTCTTAGTGTTACTCAAGAGTTTGTGCGTGTTGTCCTTTAGTATCTCCTCGCTATCGGCCAATAATACTTCATCGTCAGCATAAACTAACAACTTATTAATACCATTGAGTTGTAAGCCTTCCTCATTCTTTAAAGATTTAATGGTATGTTCTAGTACAAAATTAAATAGTAGAGGAGATAGTGCATCTCCTTGCTTCAACCCATTCTGGATTTCAAAAGTGTCCGAAAACTGTTTGCCTACACGCACCCTACTCTTTGTGGCATTTAGACACATTCGTATAAGTCTAACTAACTTTTTAGGAATTCCAAACTCCAGCAGGATACTACATAACTTTTCCCTCTTAATTGAATCCTATGCTTTTTTGAAGTCTACATATAGTTGATGTACCGTACCATTATGTTCCCATTTCTTTTCTAAAATCTGTCTTATACTAAAAATATGATATGTTGTAGACCTGTTTCTTCTAAATCCACATTGATGATCTCCTAGAATGTCATCAATATAGGGAGTAAGTCTGCTTACTAATATATTTATTAGAATTTTGTACGAAGTTCGAAGTAATGAGACGCCCTGTAGTTGTTGCAATCTGTTTTATCTCCTTTCTTATAAATTGGTATGATAATTGATTCCTTCCATTCATCTGGAGGAGTTCCTGTTTCCCAAATCATAATAAGCTACCAGCGTATCTTGTCCAACAATTTTTCTCCCCCTGACTTTATCAGTTCTGCTGGGATCTCATTTGAACCTGATGCTTTATACATCTTCAATTTTTCAATCGCCATTTCAAACCTCTAATGCACTTGGTTCTGCGACTAGTATTTCTGCTTCCTGTAAGTTATCCTCTTCAATATCCTGTTCCGTACGTAAATTTAATAATAGATTAAAGTAAGTTTTCCATCTATTTAATATTATTCCTAGAATCTGCAATCTTATCCCCATTTTCATTCCGAATTATGTTTTGTTTTAGCCTGAAACCCTTTCTTCTCTATACTATTTCCCTGATATAATTCTCTAATGTTCCTATTTTTAGCGTTCATTTCAAGATCATTAATCTTCTCTCTCAAATATTCCCTCTTTTTACTCTTTATTAACTTGGTGGTTTCCCGTCTAATACAACCCAATTGCTCTAAATTTGCCTCATTTGGCTCGTGTAACCATTTCATTTTTGCTAGCTTTCTTTTCTTTACAATGTCGGCACATTCCTCATCAAACCATTTCTTGTTTTGCCTCTTTTTTAAACAACCAATGCTTTCTGATGCTGACAATTTAATAGTATCTCTTATAGCCTCCCATTCTTTATTTATATCAGTTTCTTTCTTCGTTTGCCACATTGTCATCTGAAGATTCCAGTACTTCAAATCTATTAGCAATTTTGATTTGGTATTCTTGCCGCATTTCATCATTTTTTCAAGTTTTTTAATTCATATTTTACAGAATCATCTTTAGCGTTTGTTCCTCTCATAAGCGATAGCCGTTGTTTGATTTTCACCCTGAACAGATGATGATCCGAATTGCAGTCTGTCCCTCTAACTGATCTAACATCGATGATGCTACTGTGCCAGCGTTTATCCACTAATACATGATCTATCTGGTTCCGAGTTTTCTCCATCTGGGGACATCCAGCTTTATTTATGAATATCCTTAAGCTGAAATGTTGTGCTCTAACAATGAGCTTTTTTTGATGTGGCAAAGGTGACTAATCTAACCTCGTTGTCGTTTCTATCTTCATGAAGACTGAAATTGTCTATTGTTGATTTGAATGTAACTTCCCGCCCCACTTTTGCATTAAAATCTCCTAAGACAATTTTCACATGATATCGGGAAAGGCTATCAAATAAGCTTTCTAATTCTTCATAGAACTCATCCTTGATCTTGTCAACTTGATCTTCTGTGGGGGCATGTGCATTTACAATTATAAAATCATGTCGTTTACCCTTTAGAATTATGTATGATATCCTATCACTAACAAACCTAATATCTCGGATAGCGGATAGGATCCTCCGTTCCAAATGCAGGTCTTTCTGCACCCCCGTAGTATAATGCAAAGCTTCCTGATTCCTGACTACCTTCTCCTGGCCACCTAACTTCCTGTAAAGCGACTATATCCAAGGGCGATTTATCCAATTCCCGCGTTAATATCTCTAGTGCCCCGCTATTGTATAAAGTCCTAACATTCCATGTTCCTAGGAACATGTCCCTGTGTTTGAGCCTTTGGCATGGGTTCCCTGAAGTAGTCCCCGCCCGGAGAACCGAATGGGGGACTATTTGACCTCCGGAAAATTTTACCCCAGATGAACCCATGTCCGCATTTCTTGACTGTTGTATTTTTACGGTGAAAGATCGTCAGTCTTTCGCCCAAGGTACTTTTTTCGTCTGGCTTATCACCTTCGACCAGTCCGGCATGGGTAACCCTATCGGCAGCAATGCTACCGCCGGCATAGCTCTCAGGATCATTTAAGCACGCAAGCCACTCCACCACGACAAGGTAAAGATACCATGGAGGGTTTTCATATTTATTATATAATTCAATGACAGCTGTTTCGGTACACTGTACCTTCTTCAGACATGTTAACAAATTATATTTTGTTTTCTGTATTATCTTGTTTCCTTCTTCCAGAGATAATTATACATTAATTAAATAAAAATAAAACGTAGTTTTATTTGATTTTCATATTTATTATATAATTCAGTGACAGCTGTTTCGGTACACTGTACCTTCTTCAGACATGTTAACAAAATATAATTTGTGACAGCTGTTTCGGTACACTGTACCTTCTTCAGACATGTTAACAACTTTTTGCAGTCTACTATCACGCTATAAAATAAGTAATATAAGGTAATACAGGTAACTTGAACTATTAGAATAAATATAAGTGACCAAGATGTAATTTGGTACTATAGAGTGTATCATAATTCTGCCCACAAACATTAAGAGGTTGTAAGGTGTGTTCACTGATGTAAGCAACCCATGCACTTCAATTACTTACCATAGAGTAATATGTTGTTGGTGTGTTAGTCCTGTAGGTGTCCTTTGATGCGATGATGTTTGATATATTACAAAGATACACTAGGATTGAGACCTAAACAAGACCAACTAGATGGTGGCAGAAATTCGCTACCTTGTCAAAGATGGATTACAAAACTGGGAACAGACGCTCTTGGATAGAAATGAATGGAAGAGGTGTATTGAGGAAGTGGTGTACCTTATAGGGCTGTAGAGTCAATGAAGGAAGAAGAAAATTAATAATATATTTTTCCTGAATTTAGTATGCCTTAATTTTAACTGTACTTAAACCAACCATGGGATCGAGAAATCTCGTAAGAATATATTTTTACCAATGTATTTCACGCTGATTATATGATAATGATGATGATAATATTACTATTATTAATAATAATAATAATAATAATTATAGTAATAATTATTATTATTATTATTATTATAATTATAGTAATAATTATTATTATAATAATAAGTATATTATTATGATAATAAAATAAACAGTCAATAGGCCTAATTCACCAATTAATGATTAAAATGGTCCATTTTAGTCATTAATTGGTAAATTGGGCATATTGACAGTTTAATTTAATATTTAATCACCAAGAAGATCACTTGTGTATTAAATAATGATAGTAGTAATAATAATGATAATAATAATAATAACAATAATAATAATAACTCTAGCTCATTGGCACTATCGAACCCGTAGGTTCATAGCCGTGTGGGCATAAGCTCTCCAGACATGCCTAACCTGAGCCAATGTTTTCCAATCATCCCTGTATAATCTACTTCCTTCAAATCATAGTTAATGTTATTCTCCCACCTCATTCATGGTCTACCAACTGGGCGTTTTCCCTCTGGTTTTCCTACAAGAAGCTTCCATGCACGTCTTTCATTCCCCATTCATGTCACATGTCCTGCCCATCGCAGTCTTCGAGACTTAACTGTTTTCATTATATCTGGCTTCCTATAAAGACCATGTAGTTCCATTCACCAATAATAATAATAATAATAATAATAATAATAATAATAATAATAATAATAATAATAATAATAATAATAATAATAATAATAATAATAATAAACAAATAAAGAACTTTATCAAATAATTGACTTAAAAATGAAAGTACAAAATATAAGAGAATAACAATTATCTAAAATTTGGTTATAGACCTATTATATAGTATAAGGATGCATTCAGTAAGCTCGTTTCTTAACTAGTTTTTTGATATAACAGTGCAGTGGATTGCCAAGAGAGTAGCTGAAATCATGAAGAATGAGTAATGTAGGGTACTTTGTGAAAATTTAACCATCATTACAGAATCCATCCATAGTAATTCTACCCAAGGGGAGGTCTTTCACTGCAATCATAGCATTTTCATGCTACGCTTTGCAGCTTTACTAGGGAGTTATAAGTGTGATAGCTTCCCGTTGCTTTCCACACCGGTGAAGGATGATGATGATGATTATGATGATGATGGCCGGATGATTTTCGGGGACCATTGGGTCCTAAGCTTCCTGCCGAAAAAACCTCACCCAGGAGCCTGTCCCGACCGAGAATCGAACCCGGGCCCGCTGCATGACAAGGCAGCACGCTACCTCGAGACCAGAGCAGTGGACCATTACAGAGTAATGTTCATTAACTTACTTACTCACTGGCACTATCGAACCCGTAGGTTCATGGCCGCGCGGACATAAGCTCTCCATACATCCCTTCCTGAGCTAATGTCCTCCAATCATTCCCTGTATAATCTACTTCCCTCAAATCATAGTTAATGTTATTCTCCCATCTCATTCTTGGTCTACCAACTGGGCGTTTTCCCTCTGGCTTCCCTACAAGAAGCTTCCATGCAAGTCTTTCATTCCCCATACATGCAACATGTCCTACCCATCGCAGTCTACGAGACTTAACTGTTCTTATTATATCTGGCTTCCTATAAAGACCATGTAGTTCTTTGTTAAGTAGTCTTCTCCATTCACCTGTCTGTTCATCTCTCTTTGGTCCAAAAATTTTCATAAGTACTTTATTCTCAAATACTTGTAATCTCCTTTCCTCCCTTAAAGTAAGAGTCCGTGTTTCGCACCCATATAGTATAACTGGTATCTTTATTTATTGTATTTTTCGAATAACCGCATATTTGTGCTAAAAATCTACTTTTTATAGCGTACTAGATTTCAGGAAATTTATACTTGAAATCAGCTAACTTACGTTACTACAACCCTGCAAAAGGAAACTAGCCGAATAGACTTGGTAATTAGAACCTGATTTAAACAAAATGTAATTGTATTATTAAGATACTCATGAAGTTGTAGGTGTGAAGTGATATAACAACAGTTGTGGGTGAGGGAGCTTAGAAACATGTTTAGAGTTGTGAATGGTGCCA